>ML782212.1:340222-381158 GCA_009831015.1 Picea engelmannii
TGAAGAAGGTGGGCCCTCCCTTCTCACAAGATTCCCCTGAACGAAAAGCTACAGGAGGATACTCAAAGCAATCTTATATTCATCTGTTGAAATATCACATTACAAATTGGAGGTACAGAATGTGTCCCGCTCTCTCAAGTTCTTCAATACATCAAAAACTGGATTCCTCGAATGGTGATTTCCCCTGAATTTAAAGGGGAGATCCCTTCGATACAAACATTACAAAGCATATCTGAATCCTATGCTTAGTCGGATCTTGTTTCTAAATCAGCATAGGATGTCCTATTCTTACGCAACCGAATGCTAATACAGGAGCTTGAACGAGGTATTGTTGTTACGGCTGGTGTAACAGCTCCTTCTCATAACTGCTGATGCTGTTTCAGCATCGTAATTCACGGGCTATTTCAGCCACGTGAATTGCACCCTTGACTGAGTCGGTTCTGACTGCTAACTGTTGCGGCTCGTGTTTTAGCATCACGGCGGTCTCCTCTGTGTTTCAACATCTAGACTTCTGAACTGAGTGACAGCTCCGTGTTTCAGCATCTGCATCCTCGAACTATGTAGCCACTCTGTGTTTCGGCATATGCGACCTTAGACTGTGTAGCAGCTCCGTGTTTCAGCATATGCATCCTCGGACTGTGTAGCAGCTTTTGTGTTTCAGCATCAGTACAACAACGACTTTGGCAGTTCTGTGTTTCAGCATCGGCCTTGAATACTATTCTGCAAATATGGACACTTATGCACTTCTATTCAATGGTTCAGCACGCGAGTAATGTAAAATATCATGCAAAACAAATTAAACATATAGTAATGAGAAAGGGCGTTGTATACCTTGGAATGGTCAGATGACATGATAATATGAGGCTAAATACAGGTGATCAAGGGTATAATAATGGCAAAAAGAATGGGTAAAAAGGGTACATTGTGTGGTCCTAACAGTGGTCTTCTCTCAGTGAATAATCTCATTATAGGAGGCGATCTGAACCTTATCTTTGAGGCAGATGAATCATGGGGAGGTGTCTACATGCCTGAGCCTTCCGGAGCCCGTTACAAAGAGATTTTTACCAAAAACAATATTTTGGACATTCGACCAACCGTGCTAGCCCCTACCTGGCAGAATGGTAGGACCGGTCCAAATGTCATTGAAAGAAGGCTGGACCGATTTTTTGTGACAGCTAATTTATTGGCCTCTACAGGACAGGCCTCTTCGTGGGTGGAATTCCCCTATTTATCTGACCACGCCCCCGTTTATCTACAGCTAAGACTTACTGAGCTTCCCAAGCCTTCCCCGTTCAAGTTTAATCACTCCTGGCTTTCAATGGCAGAATACATTGAGCTTGTTAATGTGACCTGGAAGGACCCGATATTCATTTCTGAAGACAATCCACAGGCTCGACTAGTGTGGAAATTAAAGGTCCTAAAGGCAAAGACCAAGCATTGGTTTCATTTACAGCAGATTGAAGACCAGGCACGATTGCTCACTCTGGAAGCGGAGATTTCAACACTCAACATCAGATATTCTAATGCATCATGGACGATGGAGGAGTCGAAAAGATTAAAGCGACTTGAAGTCAACAGAGATTCCATTTTAAGGGCTGAAGAATTTGCTTGGAGGCTCCGAAGTCGAGCTACTTGGCTAAAAAGTGGAGATTCTAATTCCAAGTTCTTCCACAAAGTTGCAAGCCACAACAGGCATAAAAAGATGATCTGGCATATTAATAATGGTGGTAATGAGGTTCGGGGACAGGCAGCCATTAAAAAAGAGGTTGTCACACATTTTTCTGGTCTGTTTAAAGCTACAGGAGCGCTCAACCTCCAGGAAAAAGGGTCAACCGCCGGTCTGTTTCCCTGTATGGTTACTAGCGATGAAGCTGATGCACTCTATAAGCCTGTGACAATTTTTTGAGATCAAAGATATTCTTTTTCATTTCAATATTGAGCGAAGCCCAGGGCCAGACGGCTGGACTTCAGAATTTTTTTGTTTCTTTTTTGATCTGATAGGAGAGGAGCTCCTACAAATGGTGGAGGACACCCGATTAAAAGGTAAGATAGCTGGAGGTATTAACTCAACGTTCTTGGTCTTGATCCCGAAAGACAGCAGCCCTATATCTTTCAATGACTTCCGCCCGATATCGCTTTGTAATCTCATTTACAAGATTATATCGAAGGTCATCTCCAACAAAATTAAACCCATTCTTGAAAGGAGCCTCTCTGCGGAACAATTAGGCTTTTTGAAGGGCAGAAGAATCCATGATGCAATTGGAGCTGCCCATGAATGCCTACACAGTATCAAACAGAAAAACCTAAAGGCACTAATCATGAAGTTGGACCTAAAGAAAGCTTTCGATAGCATTGATTGGGACTTCTTGAGGCTGGTCCTCCACGCGGTGGGTTTTGGAGACAGGTTTATAAATTGGACTCTTTCCTGTGTTACGAGCGCCAACATTGTTGTATTGATCAATGGGGATCCTTCTAATTTCTGCAAAAGTGAGAGAGGACTTCGTCAGGGATGTCCACTCTCCCCATATCTCTTCATCTTGATTATGGAAGGACTCAGTATTCTCCTCTCAAGAAGCTTCTCCGAGCTTAAAATTTCGGGCATTAAGGTTTCAAACTTGGTTAAGTTGGTCCATCTGATGTTCGTAGATGATGTTCTTATTATGTCCATGGCTGACCCTGTAGAATGGCATTGTATTCTTGAGGTGCTTCAGTGCTTCTGCTTGGTTTCAGGATTATCCATTAACCCTTCTAAGTCATCAGTTCACCACTGGGGTGTTTCAGATTCCGAACTTCTTCTACTCAAAGCCACGATCCCTCTCTCATTTAAGAATCTGGGTGATGGCTTCAACTATTTGGGATTCCACTTGAAGATGGGAGCCTCTTCCTCTGGAGACTGGAGCTGGCTGGTGGCCTCCTTTAAAAAAAAAATAGAATTCTGGTGCAACAAGTGGCTGTCTTTGGGTGGAAGGCTTATCCTAGTCCAATCTGTTCTCCAGAGCCTAGCTGTCTACTGGATGATGTTGGAGCGGATTCCTGCTAAGATTATTAACTCCCTACGCAGTTTAGTGTTCAAGTTTCTTTGGGGTGGGAATACAGTCAAAAACCGCATGCATCTTTGTAATTAGCAGTTACTTTCAAGACCGAAGAGGGAAGGGGGATGGGGCCTCAAACATCCTTCCATCTTCAATGTGGCCCTCTTGGCCAGTTCCTTTTGGAGGGCTGTCTCAATTGACAGCATTTGGCACAAAATTATCTGTGATAAATACCTTGACTCTAATTCGCTCCTTCACTGGCTGCGCAAACCTTCACTCCTGTTGACGAGGGCCTCTTCATTTTGGAAAGGTTTAGTGGCTTCATCTCCTGTGATTCTACATTGGCTCTGCTGGAAGCCTGGGGAGGGACTGGAGATTCTGATTAGCAGGGACTGTATTCTAGGATTGAGGGAGCGCTCCATACTTTCTCCAGCATTGAGACTTCACCTCCGGGCATGCAATATAACTACACTCGCACAGATTAGATCTAGGACAGGTGCGTCCACTTTGCCAGACGACTGGTTGTCCATCAGCGACCTACGTCTCAGCGATCCACTTGCATTAGAATGGACTCTTTTTACTTCAGCTCTTAAAGGGGCCGACATTTCCCTGAGGGCCGAGCCAGATGCATTGCTGTGGGCCGACGGTGATGGATCTGGAAAAATCACTGTAAAAATTTATATTTCGCCCTTCAAAAACAGCTTATCGTTGGTCCTGTTTTTCCATGGAGTCACAAACTCTGGAAGCTACAACTGCCACTAAAACTAAAATTATTTGCATGGTTGGCAGGTTTAGATAAACTGCTCACCTGGGTTGCTTTGCAAAGACGTGGCTGGGTGGGGCCAAGTATATGTTTACTCTGCAAATATGGCCCTGAAGACCTCCTTCATCTTTTGATGCATTGTCCGTTTTCAAAAGACGTCTGGCACTGGGCTTCCAAATACTATTCTCTCCAGACTCCCTGGTGCGGCTCATCCATCACTGATTGCTTCACTCGTTGGTTCAGTACTAAATCGGCCCCTCACAGCCTGGTGGTTCATTTCAGTTGGCAATTATGGCTGGAGAGGAATCGTGTGCTTTTTTAGGACGCCAAGCCTTCATTGCCAAGGGTATTCTTCAAAATTCTGACCTCTTTCAAGTGGCAACAATTCACTGCCAGTGATCCCCCTCCTCGTGCTATGCATTTAGACTTGGCAGAGGGTCACACTTTAGCGTTTTTTTACGGAGCTGCACAGTCCAATGGGTCCAGATGCGGTGTCGGAGGCTTCTTCAAATCACACCAGTCCAGAATCACAAACTGGTTCATCAACTGTGGCTCAGGTTCTAATACTAAAGCTGAGCTCTTGGGCCTTCGGACCACGCTCACTCTTGCCGCTCTATGGTCTATCGATGACCTCCACGTCCTGGGAGATTTGAGAGTGATAATCGACTGGATTTCAAACAAGTGCAGGCTCAACACCATTCACTTAGAAGGCTGGATGCAAAAATCGAGAGATCTTTTACAACGCTTCTCCAATATCAATTTTCTTCATGTTTCTCGCACGTATAATAGGGCAGCTGATGCACTTTCCAAGAGGGCCCTATCTGGTGTGGTAGGGAGACTCTCGATCTATCACTGTGATAGAGGGATCGAGAGTCCCATTACCTCGTTAAATATTTTTGAATGAAGCTGCCCGCTTTCCATCCATAGCGTTGATTCTGATCTGGAGAAGATCATTGGTTGTGGCTGCAAAGTTGTAATTCTCTTGCAATTATTCTCGTTTTCACATGTATGGAATGTCTAGATTTTTGGAGGCTTTAGGCATGTCTGAATCCTCGACAGCTGGTGCATATTGACCAATCGGACCGCTGTCCTACTTTGTAAATGAATTTACAAGTTATATAAATTCGAGAAAATTTTTTTTTGGAAAAAAAAGTTACTCATGTAAACTCAAGATATATCTCTGGGAACAACGTCAAGTAAGGACAATTATTATAAGTCCCGTGAGTCCAGCGCGATTGGTAAGACAGGACCTTCCTCCAAGTGTTGGGAGGAGGTCTCGAGGTCAAACCCTGCTGGGTCTCCAGGACGAAATTTGTAATGGCTGTTGTGCTAGACTGGATACAGTGAATGTAAATGATATATATCTCTAATATATATCGAGATAATTTCTCGTTGAAAAAAAAGGACAATTATTATAAGTATCGCCGGCGACATGGTATATGTCAGTCGATCGATCGGTTGACTGCATATTAATAAGCAGTTGACCAAAAATTTGTGACGTTTTACAAAGTCTAAACATTACAAACATATTTTATTTATTTTTTATTACCTAAAAGAATTTTGAGGAGATTTGATTGGATATTAAACTGAACCTGTTATTGTCCAGCCGAAGGCATATAATAAATGTAAAATAGGCTCATAAATGCAATCCAAACTTAAAAATTGGCATTTCCGGTTGTTGTGTTGAGGACGCAAGGAGAAAACCAATATGAAATCATTGGGATAAATAACAGGTGGCATCGGCCATAATGTGAAAACCACTTTAGGTCAAATAATCATTAACCGCCCAGCCGACCTCGCTTTTATTTCAATCGTTGGGCTTTGTTGCCAAGGATACCCCCTCTCTTTTTTATTAGATAAAAAAAAAAGGGAAATTTCATTATTTCCAATGCCACTCCCTCGAGAAGAATGTTTGTTTTTTCACACAAAACCACTTTGAGAGCAGGTAGATTCCACCGGGTAAATAATGAGAGACAGGGTGTTTCCGTCAACGGCATGGTGGCCTGTCCTTTGCCCTTCTTTTCTTCACGACTATGGTCGGCAGTGGTGTGCGTCTTCATTCACTTTCCATCTGCCAATAGCAGTGATGTTCCTCGTGTTGGATGTGAATTGAATATGCCCATTGTATGCTTTATCAAATTGGCCACCTTACTGAAATTCAAAACATATTAGATAAAAAAAAATTGAATAACAAGGTTTGTAAGAAAACATTTCACTTTCATATTAAGAAAAATAGTTATAAAAAAATAATTTGTTTTAATAATTCGAAGTGTAATTTAATTTAAACAAGGTTGCATGGCTTATACCTGCCTCCCGCGGCATGGTATATAACAATCGATCGGTCAGTGGAATGCAGTGGAGTGTAGGTTTCTAAATTGGCAATTTCCACCCGCCTATTTTATAAAAATCATTATTGTGCCGTTAGGTCGATAAGAAAATATTGTTATTATATAGTGGTGAGAAATATGTACCTTTAGGCCAAAGTTGGTTGACACCTAGAAAATTAGGTTTTGTCAAAGAGGCTCTATGAGAACCATTGGTCAATCACAACATCATTATTTCAGTGTTCAAATTTAATTATGATGAACATTAATATTCTGGATATTTCAATGAAATCCAAAACTCTCTTAAGTGTCTAGTGCTTATTTTGTACATCTATAAGTTAGTGCTTCCTTTTGCTAAATATTTTCATCATTCCTTCAGGTTCTCTTTTATCTTTTCCATTCCACTCATCATCGCTTCCAACTTACACTTTATTTTCCTTCACTTAACTTAAAACTCCATTCTCATAACATCGTTACTTGGGATCAGGGTATAAATTTGATGGGCACTCCTACCCGTTAAGTAAATTTTTCATGACGGGTTTCTTCTTAAAACTGCCATTCCCACAATGCTTTATTTTTACTTTTGCCAATCATTTAAATTTGTTGTGCTTTATTTTTACTTTTGCCAATCATTTAAATTTTTTGTGCCGTATTTGTTTTTGTTCATTTTTATTGTAAATACAAAAGCATCTTAGGCACAACATAAAATTATTATGAAATTGCATTTAACATAATATCATCAAATTGTTTCACATGGAATACAACACCATTAAAAACATAAATAGAAAAGCTTAACAAATTACCTTGATATAGCAACACACAGTTTCAATTTTGAAAATCACCAAATAAGAGGTTCCAACTTCGTTCTATGCCTCAATTCCACATAGATCCAATCACTGTACAAAAACAATCAACCAAACACTAATTAGTATGCATGCAATGATGCCAAGATAGCTACAGCCTACGGGAAAAGGGAAAAAGTAGTTACGAATGGTTGTTGTAAAAATAATAATAAAATTTATGGATTGAAAAATTTGAAATAATTATCGTTATTGTCGGAACACTGAGAGGGGAGGGGGTGAATCAATATAAGCACTTTTACCACTTTTAACTACAATGTATAAACTGCAACATTATTAGAAGTATATCATCGATGTATCATTTATGATTGTATTCAATATATCATGAGAATATAATCATAATCAACATCACATAAAATACACGGTACACCAGAATTTATGTGGAAACCCAAATGGGACAAAACCACAAAATGATTTCTTATATATATCAAGAATTCATTCATAGGAAGCACCAACTTCCAAATTCTCCAGCTACAACTGGAAGGAGGCTCCAACCTCGATTTACATGATCCAACATGAAGGAAGCTCCAACTCACTGAATTCTTTGGATCCAACCAGAATGAGGCTACAACCTCCCAATTCTCAAGCTCCAACCTGAAGGAAGCTCCAACTCCCTTTGTTCTCTAGAACCAAACTTAAGGAGGCTACAACCCCCTTTCCTTTCCTTTCCATGTCACCTAAAAATATAAGTGTAGACCAAATTGTCACTACCACAATCACTGCCACTATCAACCTGTCACTGTCATTATCACATCAACTTGTCACTGATCAACCTGTCACTGTCATTGATACTCAACATCAACGATACTAGATCCACGATCACCAAGAGCACCTCTCAACTAGATGTTCAACATCACCAACACATTCCTCTACCAAGCTTGTACCAATATCACCAACATACCATCACAAGATATGTGTCTCAACCATGTACCAAACCTATACCATGAATCAATCATGTACCATACCATACATCAACTTGTATTATAACAAGTGCATCAACCATGCGACAAAACCTATACCATGTACATCAACACCATACCATGTATCAACCATGTACATCAACAAGGGCATCAACCATGCACCAAACATATACCAGATCATATATCAATCATGTACAATATCATAAACTATGTACCATATACCATGTACCTCAACCATACACCATATCATGCCATGCACCATATACCATAAGATATCATCAATGAAGTGTTATCGATGGTGTACCTCAACCAAGTACCAATTTCACCAAGAGATGTATCTCATACATGTGCTACCATATACCTCAAACAACATGCCAATCATCCATAGATCATGTTGATCTGGATTTAGGAGCAGAATGAACTGATTAACATACTGAATAAAATAAACACAGAGATATGAAGAACAACACAGATATCCAGTGAACAATATCTTCTATTGAATAAATGAAATAGGATGAACCTGTAAAACTACAGAACTGAAACACTTGTTCGAATGGTGGTAGTTATCTTTAAGAAGAGATGTGGTTGTTACATGAATACTTCTAAGAAGAATGATTACAATGAGGCTCCATAGGCCTTTTTGATATTACCCATGAATGCCAAAACCCTAGACATCCAAAAACCTAACCATAGGAGGTGAAACACCAAAAGTTATGTGGGCCCCTATGGGTAAGTCGATACCTCAACTTCTTGGGGTTGTAACTTTTGCATACAACCTTCGTTTTATACATGTGATAGCCCGTTGGAAAGGTCTTTTAGAAAACTACACATTATTCCGTCAAAATTTGACTTTGTTTATAGTTTAACTGTGGCGATCCAAAAAAACACTGTTAAGGGCCCCAAAACGGCCCTAGATGTACAACAAAATGTGATGACATGAAAACATACAAAATAATCTAGTTGTATTAGGTGGGAGGCCACCAGTATCCATCTGGAAGATGTGTGGGGCTTCAGACAGCCCTGGAAGTGTAGAACCTACCATTACAAAGAAGTACATAAGAACATGTTGAACTAAAATTGTCAAGAGGAGCTAGTTGGAATAGGTGGGTGGCCACCAATATCCACCTAGATTAGTCCTCCACCCTTAGGAATCAATGGTCTCCATAACATTGAGTTCCCCCATCAGATGAGGAAAATTCTGTTGAATTTGGCCTCGAGTGAGCCACTTTCCTTGGTGTAGGAGCTGACATGCCTTGGCAACCCGATAAAGCTGGATCCTCTGATGGCAAGTGCCCTTGACCTATGTGTCCACTATCTGATGAGCGGATTCTTGTTCCATGCAGTCAGTGTTGATATCTAGCGGTGTCAGTTGTTCTCTGATCTCCGAGGTGTCCAATAATGGTGGAAAATATGGTCGAAAGAGGTCCACATTGAACATTGGCTGCAAGCCAAGGAAGGGTGGAGTGTTGAGCTAAAAATCATTTCTACCCACAACCTTGGTGATAGTGTACGGCCCATAGTGAAGTGGGTAGAGCTTCTGATGGAGCCATGTGAGACGCTCCTTCTGCAAATGTAACCAGACTTTGTCTCCAAATTGAAATTGGTGCGGTACCCTATGTTGATCATGGTGTTGCTTGTACTTAGCATTGGATTTCTGCAAAATCTCATGGTCCTGTTGGCGGATGTGATGAATCCGCTCAATGAATCTAGTGGCTTTGTCGGTCTTAGACTGAACATGGGAATATTTTGTTGGTGTGGTGGAAAGAGGTAGTGCAACATCAATGGGACCCAAGGGTTGGAATCCTAGCCCCACCTGAAATGGGATATGGCCAGTGGAGCTATGGAGAGCCCTGTTGTAACTATGCTAAACATAAAGGAGACTCTCATCCCATGTATGTGGATGCTTAGAGTTGTACATGCACAAGATGTGCACAATCATATGATTGACGAACTTTGTTTGGTCATCTATTTGGGGGTGGAAAGAAGTGGATTTAGTGAGCTTGGTGTCCAAAAGTGACCAGAGACTCGACCAAAATGTGTTGAGGAACCTGTTGTCCTAGTCGTAGATGATGGTTTGTGGTATCCCAAAATGGACCCACACTCATTTGAAGAAGAGCTTGGCAGTATCTATTGTTGTGATATTATTGTAGGCTGTGAGGATGGCCATCTTCGAAAACTGATCAATGACCACAAATACACTATCATTTCCTTATTTGGTGGATGGAAGGCCATACATGTAAGCCATTGAGATGGATTCTCGAGGCTTCTCAGAAGTAGGAAGAGGGGTGTATAAGCCTTGTTTCTTGATGGTTGGCTTGGCAATGGCACAAGAAGTGCAATATCTAATATACTTGTTGAGGTCATGTTGAAGTTTTGGCCAATAAAAATGTTTCTGAAGAATGACCATAGTTTTCTCCACTCCAAAATGTCCCGCCATCCGACTGTAGTGGGATTCCCAAATCATCTTTGCACACACTCTTGTAGGAATGTAGATATGGCCCAGATGGCATAATAGTCCATCTTGAATGTGAAAATTGGTGACAGTCACGCCTATACCTAGGAGCCGATAGGTGGTGGTGAAGTCTGAATATTACTGATAAAGTTGGGCCACGCAGATGCCTCATGTCCACGGGAATGGAGCATAGTGGTGAGTGCATCCATGGGAGTTTGACTGGCAGTCAGTGACACGATTTGAGATCCCTATATTATACTTGATGTAGAGATGGAATTGTT
Organism: Picea engelmannii; assembly: GCA_009831015.1. Lineage (NCBI taxonomy): Eukaryota > Viridiplantae > Streptophyta > Pinopsida > Pinales > Pinaceae > Picea > Picea engelmannii. The sequence continues at coordinate 350,855 of ML782212.1, forward strand.
GCAGGTAATTAGACCACCTCTGATGGCGATCGTTCTATAATTTCCCCTGTGTCTGTATGAACTGCAGAGGCTTGTGATCAGTGTAGATGATCGTCTCCTTTCACAGAATGTAATGTTTACATTGCCGACAGGATTGTACAATGGAATACATTTCCTTCTCATAGGTGGGGTATTTCTAGATAGTATCTGAGAGTGTCTCACTATAGTATGCCATTGGATGATTGTGTTGAGTGAGAATTGCACCTACAACATAGTTAGATGGATTAGTCTCAATCTCGAATGGTTGTTTCAGATCAGGAAAGGAGAATACTGGAACTAAGCACAAGCGATGCTTCAGATCATCGAATGCTCATTATTTTTCCTTCCCCCACACGAAATTTTCCCTGCCACCATCCTTGGTCACCTTGCTAAGGGCCCATGCAATATGGGAGAAACCCAACACGAACCGTTGGTAGAATTTGGCTAGTCCCAAGAAGCTATGAATCTCGGTTAGTGTGTTCGGGGCTGGCCAGTCACAGATGACTTGGATCTTAGCTGGATCAATATGTACCCCATGCTAATCAACAATGTAGCCAAAGTATTGGACATTGTTCATGCCAAAGGAGCATTTTTCCAAGTTGGCATATGGCTTGTGTTGTCGTAGAGTGCTCAAAACATGTTGAATATGTCGCATGTGCTCCTCCCAAGTTTTGTTGAAGATGAGGATGTCATCCAAATATACCACCACAAAATATTTGGTGAAGGGTCTCAATACATCATCCATAAACCTCATGAAAGTGGTTGGTGCATTTGTTAAGCCAAATGGAGTGACCATCCATTCGAAGAGACCTTCTTTAAATTTGAAGGTTGTCTTCCATACTTGAGTTGGTTCGATGGGAACCTGGTGGTAGCCAGACTTTAGGTCAATCTTGCTGAAGAAATTTTCCTGCTTGAGTTGGTCAAGAAGGTCATCAATCCTGGGAATTAGGTATCGATTCCTAACTGTGATTTGTTTAAGGCTCTGTAATCAATGCAGAGTCTCCAAGTCCTGTCCTTCTTTTGCACCAGTACAATCAGCTTCCGCAAAGGGAGGAGTTGGGTCTAATGTGCCCCTTTTGAAGAATCTCTTGGATCTAATGTCTGATTTCATCATTTTCCATCAACGAGTGATGATAGACTGGTCCATTAGGCAGAGGTGCACCAGGGGTCAAATAAATTGTATACTTGACTTGACAGTGCATCGGTACCTTGGTGGGTGAGGAGAAGATGTCTTTGTACTCTTCCATGATCCCATCTACTTGCTTTTGCTACAAAGAGAGGCTCTGTGTACAGGCCATGGATGTGGTGGTGACCTTCCACTTACTGTGAGCACAGGTCACAAAGAAGATGAAATTATCGGTCTGTGAAATGACCTTACTTCATTTCTTAGCAGAGATTAAATAAATAGCGGTAGGTGGTGCTACCTCTAGTATCCTATACAATTGTCTACCCAAAGTAATAAAAACACTATAGGGTCTAGACTCATACACAGCATGACACTTCCACAAATATGGTTTTCCTAAAAGAACATCACAAACTTCAAGGGGAGAAATATCACGCAATACCTCATCTTTGAAAGGATTGATGTCGTAGGGAAGACAACACTGTTGGTTTACACAGAGATCTATTCCTTGGCGAAGCCAGCCGATGGTGTAGGGTTGCAGGTGCGGTGTCGTCAGCAGGTCCATCCACTTGATGACCTCTACTAAAATCAAGTTCTTCTGACTGTCGCTATCAATAATGAAATGAAGAGGAGCTCCTTTTACCCACATCTGTGAATGAAAGAGGTGTTCCCCTTCCTATAGTTCTTCTGGTTCTCTTGTACAGGCTTTGGTGGTAGCGACAGTGGAACTGGGTTCATCATCAATAATCTGCTTCCCTCCTTCGGGATTTGATTCAGAATCAGAATCGTCCTCTGAATCGAAATCCTTCAGCTCGGCCACAAGTGACTTCTTTGAGCGACATTCTTTAGTGTTGTGCCAAGGGCTTTTATGGTAATCACACCATTTTTCCCATGTCCTTCTTCGTCTTCTCATTGACCTTCTTGTGTTGCGTCCTAGACTAGTTGTCCTGAGAGTGGCCATCTTTGCTCTGTCCCTTGTTGTGTGGTTTGGCGTTGCCTTTTCCCTACTTCAGCTGTGAGGAGTTTGTCGATCCAAACTCTCACCTTTTCTGCTTAAATTTATGCTCAATCTTGACAGTGTATCTATAAGACGTACCCAATGAGGCGATGTTTAAAAAATCCATTTATGTTTGAATGTATCTATGCAAATAGTCATGGTATTTGAGCACCAGATGTCACTCATATTCTTTGATACCCAATTTGGTCTGCATGCTATGGAAAATATTGGTGAAATATGGTACTGTTTGGTCCCTTTCTTGACGTAGGGTGGTCCATCTAGTGTAGTGGTCCTCGTAGCTTCCAACAGGGTAGTATTTTTATTTAATGGCATCCTAAAAGGAATCCCATGTAGGGGGAACCACAAATATTGTAGATTCCTCTATGGCCCTTTGCTCGAAGTAAGTGTCCCACTAGTCCTTAACATGGGGGATGGCCTTGAGTGTTGGGTATGTGTTATATTCTTTGCACAAGTATTGGTGTCTGAGCATATGCGCCGGGGGCGCAGGGGGGTTTGAGGGGGGGTATAGGGGGGTGGAGCCCCTCGCGAGGGGGTTCGCGGGCATCGGCCCAAAGAAAAAAAAAATCTGCATCGAGACCGCATTATATTTAGGTGGTTTTTTGGCACATGGTTTCTTTGCCGATGTTTTTCTATTTCCGGTTAAGGAATTAGGGTTTTGGACTAATCCAAGTCATTGGGTTAGGGTTTTGGATGCCGCTGGATCCTATATGTATTTTGTATTGTAAACATTGTAACACAATGAATGAATATAGAATATGTTGGTTTTCTCGGTTTGGGTTTCTAGGGGAAAAAACTCTGTGTAATGTTTGTATTTGCCATTGTATCTTTTTTGTTCTTTTTTGAATATATGTTTGTAGTAGATATTGTACAAGTTTATAATTTACATTTGATATCAGAGATTTATTGTCTTCAGGGGGATGCCTTTGTGGTCAAGGGTTTGGCTCGAGACTCTGATAAGCCTTGTTACAGTGGGAGATCTATGGTATTTCTTTTTCGGGTGAAAAGAAATGGCAAGCAATTCGAAGATGGATATCGAGAAGTTTATTGGGAAAAGTTTTGAGTTGTGGAAGCTCAAGATGGACGATCTATTGGTGGATAGATATCAATGGATCATGGTATTTCCAGGTACTGCACCTACAAGAGCACAATGACTGGAAAAATTTGGATCGGAAGGCAAAGAGCACAATCCGACTATGTCTCTCCGATTCAGTATTATTGACTGTTTTAGAGGAAGCTACAACCAAGGATTTATGGGAAACGTTGGAGAATTTGTATCAGTCTAAGTCCCTAGTAAATAAACTATTCCTGAGAAAGAAGTTGTATAACCTGAGGATGAGAGATGGAGACTCGGTAGCAGAGCATTTGAACGCCTTCAATACTATGGTAAGTCAGTTAGTATCTATTGAGATTAAAATTTCAGATGAAGATAAATGTATCAGTTTGTTGTGTTCTTTACCAGATTCGTGGGATGGTCTGGTTGTGGCGATAGGTAGTAATACAACTTCCTTGAAGTTTGAAGAAGTGGTTTCATCCTTGTTGTTGGAGGAGATGAGACAGACGAATATGGAAGGACATAGCACGGACGCATTATTTACAAGAGGACTTTCCCAGGAAAGAAATAGATTTAATTTCTCAAGTGGGAGATCTAAGTCTAAGGGTAGATCTAAATCTCCTGGAAAGTTTATAAGGGTATGTTGGAGATGTGGAAAAGAAGGGCACTACAAGAAGCAGTGTAGATCCAAAGTTGAGAAAAATAAGGGATCTAAAGAATCTTCTTCTACATAAGAAAAGACCTCCAAGGAAGAAGGAGGGGATGTGTACTTGACCTCTTCAAGCACACATGAAGATCATGAGGCATAGTTGGTTGAATTTGGTGCATCCTTTCATATGAGTCCCCATGGGGAGTGGTTCTGCGAATATGAAAGGTATGATGGAGGTAATGTTTTCTTAGGTAATGATTCGACAACCAGAATCGTAGAAAGAGGAAGAGTCAAGTTGAGGCTCATAGATGGAAGGATTAGAACACTTCTTGGTGTTCTGCAGATCCCAGGTTTGGCCAGTAATTTGATTTATGTAAGAAAAATGGAAGATGCAGGGGTAAAAACAATATTTGAAAAGGAAACTTGCAGGATGGTTCGAGGAGTAATGGTGTTGTTGAGGGGAGTTCGGTTTGGAACTCTGTATAAGATGAAAGGAAGCACTATTAGTGATGGGTTTAATAGTTCCATTGTTCCTGATATTGGAGTTGAATAAGAAAGAACTCCTACAGTCTCTGGAGAAAAGGTTATGTTGTGGCATCAAAGACGGGGGCATATTGGAGAGAAGGGTCTTCGACTACTACACGGTAAAGGTATGGTTGAAGGTATGTCTAACTGCTCTCTAGATTTTGATTTCTACGGACATTGTCTATATGGGAAGCAGAATCGGGTAAGATTACCCTCTCGTGCAACGAGGGCAGAAGGAATTTTATAGCTAGTTCACAGTGATGTTTTTGGACCTGTGTCGGTCCCATCATTGGGAAAATCTGTGTACTATGTCTCATTTATAGATGACTTCTCGAGGAAGACTTGGATATATTTCCTCAGGAATAAATTTGAAGTCTTTGACGAGTTTAAAGAGTTTAAGGCTCTTGTTGAGAATCAAACAGAGAAAACAATTAAGGTGATTAGGACAGATATTGGCGGAGAGTTCTGCCGAAATGAATTTGAAGAATTTTGTAAGAAGTGCAGTATAGCAAGGCAGAAGACTACTCCATATACACCTCAGCGGAATGGAGTTGCAGAAAGGATGAACATGATGCTAATGGAAAAAGCAAGGTGCATGCTCAGTGGTGTCGGGTTAGGGAAATAATTATGGGTAGAGGTAGTGGGTATTGCATGTTACCTGGTCAACAGATCACCCTCATCAACGTTGGATGACAAGACTCCACAAGAGGTATGGACTAGTAAGGAACCTTCTCTCACACATCTCAAGGTTTTTTTCTACGATGCATATGTTCATGTTCCAAAGGAAAACAGGAGTAAGATGGATAATAAGGCTAAAAAGTGTATCTTTATTGGATATAAATATGGTCTCAAAGGTTATAAGCTTTGGAAACCAGAAACTAAGAAGGTAGTGTATATCCGAGATGTGGTATTTAGAGAAATGAAGGATCTTGTTAAACAAGAAGTCCTACCAAGTAAGGAAGAACCAGAGAAGATAGAGTTTGATTTAAAGGATGATGAATTAGACTCTACAGAAGAACATGAATCAGAATAAGAAGATCCTCATACTCCAGTATTGAGGAGATTGGATCGAGAAAGAAGGCTACCGGAAAGGTATAGTCCATCTAATTTCCATTCAAATTTTGCTTTGTCTATTACTGATGATGATCCTAGAATTGACAGGGAGTCAGTGGATTCAGAGGATGGAAATCTCTGGAAAAGGGCATGGACGAAGAAATGGAATCTTTGGATACAAATGAGGCTTGGTATCTAGTGGAGTTGCCAACTGGAAGAAATCTCATTGGCAATAAATGGGTATTTAAAAAGAAGCTGAATGTAGAAGGAAAAGTGGAGAAATGAAAAGCTCGGTTAGTAGCAAAGGGTTATTCCCAGGTTGAGGGAATTGATTTTGGTGAGATTGTTTCTCATGTTTCCAAGTTAACCTCCATAATATTTTTGTTATCTGTTGCTACTGCATTTGATTTTGAAATAGAACAAATAGATGTGAAGACAACATTCCTACATGGGGATCTGGAAGAAGAAATCTATATGAAGCAACCAGAAGGTTATGTTGTGAAGGGAAAGAAGGAGTTGGTATGCAAGCTGAAAAAGTCCCTGTATGGTTTAAAACAATCACCAAGGATGTGGTATCAAAAATTTGATACTTATATGTTGGGACTTGGCTTCACAAGAAGCAAAGAGAATCATTGTGTGTATTTTAAATTAATTGGTGATAATTTGACTTATTTGGTCTTGTATGTGGATGACATGTTGCTGATAGGAAACAATGAGGAGATTATCCAGGATGTGAAAACTCAGTTGTCCTCTAAATTTGACATGAAGGATCTCGGTGCTTCAAATTTCATTTTGGGCATGGAAATTAAAAGAGATCGGAAAAGGAGGAAACTCTGGTTAAATCAGAGAAAATATGTCGAAACAATATTGTAGAGGTTTAATATGCAGGAATCTAAACCGATCAAGGTTCCTATTCCTGTTGGTGTAAAGTTATCTGCGGATCAGTTTCCCAAGACAAATGAAGAGGAGGAGGACATTCTCGTGTTCTATATGTGAGTGCAGTTGGCAATTTGATGTATGCAATGGTCTGTACTAGACCGGACATTGCACATGCAGTGGGAGTTTTGAGAAGGTATATGTCAAAACCAAGAAAGGAGAATTGAACAACAATAAAAAGGGTTTTCATGTATTTGCGTGGCACTGTTAGCTATGGATTGTGCTATGAAGGAAGACCAGGATTGGACAGAGTGGTGGATATACATGGATTTGTGAATGCAGACTGGGCTGGAGATCTGGATCGTAGGAGATCTACAAGTGGGTATGTATTTAACCTGTTTGGAGGAGCAATAAGTTGGATGAGAAAAAGGCAGGATGTAGTGGCACTTTCAACTACAGAAGTTGAATACATGGTAGCCACTCATGCAAGTAAGGAAGCAGTATGGTTACAAAGATTGTGTTTAGGTATTGGGTTGGTACAACAAGCTGTAAGAATATACTGTGACAGTCAGAGTGCAATTTTTCTAGCAAAGAACCCATCTCATCATTCAAAGACAAAGCATATTGATATTCAATATCACTTTGTGAGAGACATGGTTGAAGAAAAGAAAGTATTGTTGATGAAGGTGGACACTTTGAAGAATTTTGTAGATTCATTAACAAAATCTGTGAGCACTGAGAAGTTCTCTTAGTGTAGAGGATCCATGGGAATTGTTGCCCTGGATTGTTGACTATGTAACCCCGTAACCCCCTGTGTGCAAAGAAAAAAACAAGTGGGAGAATGTTGGGTATGTGTTATATTGTGTGCAAAGAAAAAAAAAATCTTCATCGGGACCGCATTTTTTCTACCTCGGGACCGCATTATATTTAGGTGGTTTTTCAGCACATGGTTTCTTTGCCAATGTTTTTCTATTTCTGGTTAAGGAATTAGGGTTTTGGACTCATCCAGGTCATTGGGTTAGGGTTTTGGATGCCATTGGCTCCTATATGTATTTTTTATTGTAAACATTGTAACACAATGAATGAATATAGAATATGTTGGTTTTCCCGGTTTGGGTTTCGAGGGGAAAAATCTCCATGTAATGTTTGTATTTGCCATTGTATCTTTTTTGTTCTTTTATGAATATTTGTTTGCAGTATATATTGTACAAGGTTAGAATTTACATTTGGTATCAGAGCTTTATTGGCTTCAGGGGGACACCTTTGTGGTCAAGGGTTTGGATTGGGACTATGATAAGCCTTGTTACAGTGGGAGATCTATGGTATTGCTTTTTCAAGTGAAAGAAATGGAAAGCAATTCGAAGATGGAGATCGATAAGTTTAATGGCAAAAGTTTTGAGCTATGGAAGCTCAATATGGAATATCTGTTGGTGGATAGATATTAGTGGATTGGGGTAGATCTAGGTACTTCACCTACAGGAAATTCTGTAGATGACTAGAAAAAGTTGGATCGGAAGGCAAAGAGCACAATCCGACTGTGTCTCTCTGATTCAATATTATAGAATCTTTTAGAGGAAGCTACAACCAAGGATTTATGGGAAAATTTTGGGAAGTTGTATCAGTCTAAGTCCCTGGTAAATAAACTATTCCTGAGAAAGAAGCTGTATAACCTGAGGATGAGAGATGGAGACTCAGTGGCGGAGCATTTTAATGCCTTCAATACTGTGGTAAGTCAGTTAGTATCTGTTGAGATTAAAATTTCAGATGAAGATAAATGTATTATTTTGTTGTGTTCTTTACCAGACTCGTGGGATAGTCTGGTTATGGCCATAGGTAGTAATACAACTTCCTTGAAGTTTGAAGAAGTGGCCTCATCCTTGTTGTCGGAGGAGATGAGACAGACGAATATGGAAGGACATAACACAGACGCATTGTTTGCAAGAGGAATTTACCAGGAAAGAAATAGATTTAATTTCTCAAGTGGTAGATCTAAGTCTAAGGGTAGATCTAAATATCCCAGAAAGTTTTTAAGGGTATGTTGGAGATGTGGAAAAGAAGGGCACTACAAGAAACAGTGTAGATCCAAAGTTGAGAAAAAGAAGGGATCTGTAGAATCTTCTTCTACAGAAGAAAAGACCTCCAAGGAAGAAGGAGGGGATGTGTACTTGGCCTCTTCAAGCACACATGTAGGTTATGAGACATGGTTGGTTGACTCTGGTGCATCCTTTCATATGACTCCCCACAGGGAGTGGTTCTGCGAATATGAAATGTATGATGGAGGTAATGTTTTCTTAGGTAATGATTCGACAACCAAAATCATAGGAAGATGAAGATTCAACTTCAGGCTCATAGATGGAAGGATTAGAACACTTCTTGGTGTTCTGCACATCCTAGGTTTGGCCAAAAATTTGATTTATGTAAGAAAAATGGACGATGCAGGGGTAAAAAAAATATTTGAAAAGGAAACCTGTAGGATGGTTTGAGGAGCAACGGTGTTGTTGAGGGGAGTTTGGTTTGGAACTCTGTATAAGCTTCAAGGAAGCACTATTATTGATGGGTGTAATAGTTCCATTGTTCCTGATATTGGAGTTGAAGAAGAAATAACTCCTACAGTCTCTGGAGAAAAGGTTATGTTGTGGCATCAAAGACGGGGGCATATTAGAGAGAAGGGTCTTCGATTACTACACGGTAAATGTATGGTTGAAGGTATGTCTAACTGCTCTCTGGATTTTGATTTATGTGAACATTGTCTATATGGGAAGCATAATCGAGTAAGATTCCTCTCTGGTGCAATGAGGGCAGAAGGAATTTTACAGCTAGTTCACAGTGATGTTTTTGGACCTATGTCGGTCCCATCATTGGGAAAATCTGTGTACTATGTCTCATTTATAGATGACTTCTCGAGGAAGACTTGGATATATTTCCTCAGAAATAAATCTGAAGTCTTTGAAAGGTTTAAAGAGTTTAAGGCTCTTGTTGAGAATCAAATAGATAAAAGAATTAAGGTGTTGAGGACAGATAATGGCGAAGAGTTCTGTGGAAATGAATTTGAAGAATTCTATAAGAAGTGTGGTATAGAAAGGCAGAAGACTACTCCATATACACCTCAACAGAATGGAGTTGCTGAAAGGATGAATAGGACATTGATGGAAAAAGCAAGGTGCATGCTCAGTGGTGTCAGGTTAGGGCAAGAATTATGGGCAGAGGCAGTGGGTACTGCATATTACCTGGTCAACAGATCACCCTCTTCAACGTTGGATGACAAGACTCCACAAGAGGTATGGACTGGTAAGGAACCTTCTCTCACACATCTCAAGGTTTTTTTTTGTGATGCATATGTTCATGTTCCAAAGGAAAATAGGAGTAAGATGGATAAGAAGGGTGAAAAGTGTATCTTTATTGGATATAAATATGGTCTCAAAGGTTATAAGCTTTGGAGCCTAGAAACTAAGAAGGTAGTGTATAGCCGAGATTTTGTATTTAGAGAAATGAAGGATGTTGTTAAACAGGAAGTCCTACCAAGTAAGGAAGAACCATAGAAGATAGAGTTTGATTTAAAGGATGATGAATCAGACTCTACAGAAGAACATGAATCAGAATAAGAAGATCCTCATACTCTAGTATTGAGGAGATCGGATCGAGAAAGAAGGCTACCGAAAAGGTATAGTCCATATAATTTCTGTTCAAATTTTGCTTTGTCTATTACTTATGATGATCCTAGAACTGTTAGAGAGGCAGTGGATTCAGAGGATGGAAATATCTGGAAAAGGGCCATGGACGAAGAAATGGCATCTTTGGATAAGAATGAGGCTTGGGATCTAGTGGAGTTTCCAACTGGAAGAAATCCCATTGGCAGAAAATGGGTATTTAAAAAGAAGTTGTCCTCTAAATTTGACATGAAAGATCTTGGTGCTTCAAATTTCATTTTAGGCATGAAAATTAAAAGAGATCGGAAAAGGAGGAAACTCTGATTAAATCAGAGAAAATATGTCGAAACAATATTGCAGAGGTTTAATATGCAGGAATCTAAACCGGTTAAGGTTTTGTTGATGGGGCCTAAATCCCCTGGCTCAACAGTAGGAACCAAACCCACCACCAAGGCCCAATTAGACTCTACAGCATTTAAGATGGAATGGTTCTCTAGATCTTGTGATCCGACCGATTTATTGATGGGATTTTTGTTTTTATTGTGAAGGCTCTTCTTTCAGTTAGGACTGTTCTTTCTGTATTTCTCTTGGGTGGGGTTGATATGAGAGATGCAAGCCAGTATAAACCAACTTGACAAATAATAGGACAATGTTTTAACTATTGGGAAGAGGTCAATCTTGGGATAACCTGCTGCTCAAACATGCAGATAGTGATTCTATGACAAAGGGCCCAATACTAATACATTAACCAAATGAGCATCCAATTACTATCTGATAGGAACTAATTAACAGAAGGAAAACACATATGTAATCAAGATCACACTAAGAAAAATAATTCATCTACCAGAACATTCATCACATAAGACACAACGTTTTATCTTCATCATTAAAGAAAAAAACATCAAAACATCGCACTAGGTAACTTGAAAACATAATCAATTTCTCTTACTCATTTATTGCATCATTCATGGAACAAGATAGGAAGTAATTCTTCTCCAACTCCAATCACATACATCTAATGAAAATAGCTTGTCTTTGGTCAAGAAGGAATTCTCAATTCATAGCAGTCTCAAAATAATTATCAACAACCAAAAAATAAAGACTTCTTACAACAACCATCGACCCTTCACTAATTGGTCGATGTCCTTATTTATAATATAAAATTCAACCAAAATTAATGGCTGAGTACAGTTTGAACCAAAAAAAAATCGCCATGTGGCGTGATCATCCAATAGTTTCTTTAACTGTCCACCCGAGATATTTATTGAAAGGGATGACTCCGTTCGTATTCAGACCAACTGATAAATAGCTCTTCACAGGTGTTGGCCCACGTAAATTTGTGTTGTTCCATTGGATCCACATATATCCCTCTGATGTCCACTGCATGTGCCCGGTAATTCGTTAGGCTAAAGTTCAATTGTTGAAGCATGGTTCGGGCTCTGATTGGGTGTTCTGTGAATTGTTGTACTTGCCCTGGCCCTGCATCAGTTTTCTTTGTGCATTCTTCGGCCCATAGCGAGTCTTGTTCAACGTATAAATTGACCACTTCGCTCAGGTCGATAAATGTATCGGGGGTGCCGAACTCAAGGAGGCCGATATAATTCATTATTTTATTGATTTTGTCCCAGTGCTTCTGGCATCTGGTCCATTGTTCTTGGATTTCTCGATGTGGGTCTCGAGACATTTTATCCCAGTATTCGGCTGATCGCTTCATGTGATCGAGACTACTTTTACTCACAAGCCGAATTCCATGTTCTTCCTTCTCTCGGCCCTGCTAGACTGCCTCAACATACTCGAGCCTTTCTACCGCCTGTTGCACTTTCTCATACCATCGCTCCATCTCGTTACATGTCGCGAGTGCCTTGAAAGTGTCCTCCTGGAATTCGGCTATATTCGATATCAACAGGTGTCTTTCCTTCTTGAACTCATTGTAAACCTTACTGAACTCATCTTTCAGATACACAGTGGTCTGTGTAGCGCTCTTATAGTATTCGATGAGATGTCGCAAGTGTTTGAGCTCCTTCCAGGTGTCAGCTAATTCCCTCTCATCCCTCCTGGCTCTATCCTGGGCGACATCCAAGTGATATTTTCCCACACCGATCATCTCATACGTATGAGCATCTACTGTGTTTATTAAGTTCTCTTCTATAGTGACCAAGATGGAGTGGTCCAAAGTGAGCCTTCTCTTCTTTGCAGTCCTTTGAATGATGGCCTTTCTCTTTTGATCGTAGGAGATCACATAGATGTCTGCTACCTTGTCTACTGGCTCTGGTATCTATTGATCGCCCCATGTGAGGTTGTTTCCTAGGCTACCGACGGTGTGTATTTGTTCAAGAGTGGAATCTTGAACTTCTTCACTTTGCCTTGTAGGCCCAACCTCTATTTGTCATTCGTCGGGGATTTGGATATTGGGAAAAATAAATATGTCGGGTATATATTTGTCGCTTACTTGTCCATCGACTGTAGAACTGTTGAATTCCTTTTGTGAATATCCTTTCTCTGTATTCCCCGGTTTAGGTTGGTCATTTGGACTTGCTTCAGTTTCTAGCTCTTCGGGTTCTTTCATGGCGAGACTGCCTTTGGATTTTGTTTCCTTTTGTGAGACCTGCTCGTCTTGAACCTCAGGCTCAGGGGAAGGGTTTTTCTAGGGACCTTCCTCTTGGACGTGCACTGGGGTGTCGCAGTCGGGCTTTGGGCTCTCGTTGTCATTATATACATGTATAAGAATGCTCAATGGATTGGGTGATCTTGTTTCTATCGATACCAGGCCTATCTCTGGTTGATTTTCCCCTCCTCCTGAGGGATTAATCAATAGTGTTGTGGATTCTAGGTCGCCTAACCCATTGGTGTTATTGGGAACTATGGAACCAGGGTTGCTTGACTCTGTCGGGATGCTTTGGATGGTAGTTGAAATCACAGGTCTTATGATAAGGTATGGGTCATCCTGCATCTACTTCATCAGTAGTTGGGTTTGTTGGTATAAAAGTGCGCCCCTCTCTTGTGTAGTTTGATATTCAGGGAGATCCCTGATTTGTACTGGATATTCCTGATGAGATCCCGTAGCCTCAATGTCTTCCTGGGGATCACTTATTCCTTCATCCAATTCATATGATACTTCTCTTTCTGGGTGTCAGCCAATTTCTTGAATTACCTACTCCAAAAACGTGGCTTGCTCTTCGTAGCTCATATATTTAAACCAGGTACCTCGTGGATCATCCTTCATGGTTGCCACCTCATCCCAGTCTTGAGCGTTTTCAGTGAAAATTTCATCTTCAAACTGGTCATGGGCATAAGGCCAACAAGATGATACCTGCGATGCATGTTGTAGAACAAGGTCCTTGGGATCATGTTTGCGGAATCAACCATTTTGGAACCGAAATTCTAATTGACCTAGCCCAAGTTGCTTAACATGCCCGGTATCTTTGACCATGCAAAAGCCAATATGAAATCCATACGGTATGAAATCCCGCTTCTTGTATTTTACTAAAGTTGCATTGTATCCTTGGAGGATGGTTTGATAACAGATCTCCCCTGATGCTAGTCAGTTAGGAACATAAATAGGTAACAAGTGGGGTGCCCCTGCGACGTCGAAAACCCTGATGTAGGTTTCTCGCTTATCTAAATACCAATGACAAACTTTCGCTATAACCTTTTTTTCTTCATATGACAGCCTAGGGCATTCCTTCCTGAATAGAAATAAATAGATGTGTGCAATAAATTGATCACAGATAATAGCATAGGATGTTTTGTACCTATTTTCCCATAGGATGCTGAAATTTACATGGACCAGAAGTTTTGAAGAATGCCAATTTAGGTTCATCCCAGCGAAAGGGTTCCTGGCGCAGATGACATCTAGCAAATATGAAGCCATGTAGAAGGTGTGAGTATCTCCCTCCTTTGGCACCTAAGCTTTCCTTATGTAGGTGCTCAATTGTTTAGAGATAATGGCATCCAAATTGAAGCCCGCGCCCGAAATGGCGACTGTAAAAGCTAGAGGCATCCAAGCTTCTGAGAACTAGGAGCAATCTTTCTCCCCATGCAATCTGCAGAGCAGGGCCATGAGATATATGTACGGTTCTCTGAGATTGACCATCGAGTACCAGCCAACAGTCCGGTTTGTGAATTTTTTGTCTTCTCTCGACCATGATGCCATGATTTTGCTAATATCATGCGATGCATAGAAGCTCATAACGAAATCAGTGCTCAACTTTAGCTCAGATTCCTTGATCTTGTAGTAACTCTGAACCTCTGAAGGCAGGAAAACCCCGATGCATTCTCCGTTATCATCGTTAATCAAACATTTTTGGGCATTAGCGTGATCAATCAGCCACTTCAGGAGCTCAATGCAAGGAAATACCGGAGACCATCTTGCCACCATGTGCAGATAATCCCTGCGAATATTTGGGAGGACCTCATCATCGAGCTTCCTTGTATCAAGATCGTTGTGTGGGGTATATTTGAGGGGTTCCTCTTTCTTGATTTTCTTGAAGAATTCTTCGCAGCGAGGAAAAGTTGTCTTGGCTCCAATACTTGCCTCCATATCTCTGAAGGCTGGGGGCGGGACAAAGGGCTCCTTGGTGATTGTCTTAATGACAGATACTATTTTGGAAGAGAACTCTAATTGTCTTGCCACTGCTGGGGAGGAGCCCTCTCCTACTTCTGATTCTTGCAGCTTAGGCGCTCTCGGGGATTTCCTGGTGGAAGGATTCTTCGGAGGCATTGTCCCTGCAATTAAAACCGCCCTTTAAACACGCATACAGTAGCAAAGTTGGGTGAGAACATTAAAATGGAGTGTAAAACTGTAAGAGGATCCATATCTATGATGCTTGCTAAGATAATTGTTTAATACTCACTAGACTTTGGACACTTCCTCCAGACTCTTAGCTTCGCTCTTCTACCTGTTCTGAATTTCTTGCTGTGTAGAATGGGATCATACACAATGACTCGAAAAGGATATAACTGGGAGATACTATCAGTCACATCAATTAGTTAATATGATTAATGAGTGCAAATTCAAAAATAAACCACTATCAGATCTCTACGGATAAATATTTAACTAGTTGATGACAGAGGCGTGGATGGAGATGCATTGTATTGGCAGGTTTAATGACTCATTTCAATTCGCACACGAATTAGTAACTAATGCACGATCTACAAATTAACTGATAACTTTGAATACGACTTACTTGACATAGTTAGGGGTTAAACATCTCGTCATGTCACATCACTCTGACATATAGATCTGGGTCGGTGATCGATGAAAGTTCAAGTACGCAGCTTCTCGGCGGGTCTTCATCTTCACGAGCTTTCATCCTCACAACATTTCGGGCGTTGGCGATTGGCGGTGTCCCTTATCTTTTTGCGCGACGCTTACTGTTATGCTTATATACCGAAGCTGAATGAATCGGTCTTCGGAAAGATCCTTCCCAAGGTTTATTCATTGAAAAATAAATACTTTCATCGTCCGTTGCCGATGAAGATCAACACTCGGCTATTTTGACTCCTCAGATGATTTTCGTCATCTTTAACCTTACCGATGTCGAACTTATGAGGTGAGTTGGGGGAGAAAATTGGGTCACCGATTTCTTGAGTATTTGTTAAGTTCTCTTTTTAGAGTTAAGAAGATTATTTGTTGTATGTTCAAGCGAACTTTAATCAATTCAAATATGAAACATAAAGACAAGTGAAAGTATCAGTTTCATACCGAGGCGAAAGCAGTCAAATATAAACTATCGAGTGGTACCCAAAAGGAAATGGTCACAAACCTTTTAGGGTGTGTTGAGTGCTCAACAAATGGTGATTCACTGGGAAAATGCAGAATCTCTGGTTCCCCTTTGTTTCCCCTAGGGTAATAATTCCACGCATAACATGAAGCGCGCACACACACACACACACACACATATATATTATTATTATTATTATTATTATTTATTTTTTATTTATTGTTATTATTTTTTTATTATTGGAAGTATTGTTTTACGGCTTGGCCGTTTACTGGGAGGGTATCAGGTTCCCCCCTCAGATTTTGCAACCGATAAGTACCTGCCCCAATTTTCTCGGTTATCGAAAAGGCCCAAACCATAGGTTCTAGAACTTGAAGTGTTTCCCTTTTGGTTCATTTTCCCTATCCCACTTTAGGACTAAGTCTCCTACTTCAAATTTATTCTCCTTAGCCTTATGCTTGTCAAACCATCTTTTCACTATTTGTTGGTCGGATAGGAATTTTGACTTGGATTTTTCTCTTTCTTCTTCCAGCATGAGCAAAGTGTTGATTCTTTGTTGTATGGCCAGTGAGTTTTCTTTGTTGGAGCCTTGGGCTAGTTGAATGGATGGAAGATAGAGCCCATTTGGGAAGATGGATTCTTTCCCATAAACTAGAAAATATGGGGAATTTCCTATAGCTTCTTTCGATGTGACCCTATTGGCCCATAGAGCATTGTGAAGAAGATTATGCCAATTTCTTTGGTTATCTGTAACCGTCTTCTTTAATATCCTCACCAGGTTTCTATTTGTTGATTTTGCCACACCATTTCCATGAGGGTAATAGTTTGTCGAGTATTCGATTATAATTCCTTTGTCCAAAGAAAATTCTGTCAATAGGGTAGAAGAGAAGTAAGCTGCATTATCAAAGACCAAAACAGAGGGGACACCAAACCTTATGATCAGTTGTTGTTCTATAAATTGGATTACTACCTTCTCAATTACATGAGTTAGAGGAATGGCCTCTGCCCATTTTGTGAAATAGTCAGTGGCAGTAAGAATGTACTTGTGTAGCTTTGACGAACTAGGTGTAATATATCCTATGATATCTAACTCCCATTGTTCAAAAGGCCTAGAGACAGTCACGGGATGAAGTGGGACTGCTTCCCTCTTCTCCTTTCCAGCACTTATTTGACAAGTCTTACAGTTCCTAGCGTAAGTATGAGCGTCTTTGAACAAGGTGGGCCAATAATAGCCGACTCTCAGAATCTTATGAGCGGTGGTGTTTCTTGCAAAATGTCCTCCGGCAGGGCCGTCTTGGAGTTCTTTGAGCACTTTATTAGCGTCTTCTCATTTGACACATCTCAGTAATACTCCATCATAGTTGATCCAGAAGAGCACCGCATTTATAAGGTGATACTGTGCATATTTTAACCTCAGGGCTCTTCTTTCCCTCGGGCTGAGGTTCTTAGGACAAGTCCCATGATGTAGAAGATAAGCCAAATCCTTGTACTAGGACCCTTGTCCTGAGGAGATGTATGCTATTTCATTACACCATAGTGATATTTCGTTTTCCCACCCGGAATCTTGTAATGTTCGATCCTGGGCTTCGACTGTGAGCTTGCACAAACCTTGTCCTTTTACTAGTTTGGCAGGTTTTATATCTAGATCAAATTCCTAGACTACTGCTATCTATTTTCCTCTTCTTTCCCCCATTTCTTGTTGGGTAAACAAGGATCAGACCGCAGGGTGTGGAACAATCACCTTAGTGTGATTTTTGAGGATGTAAGACCTAAAATGATTGACCGCTTTATAAACCACGTAGGCCTGTTTGTCTATGGCAGGGTAATTGAGATCAACTCCTTGGAGTTTGGTACTCATAAATGACACTGGGGCTTCATTGTTTTCGTCATCGTTTTGAGTCAAAACTGCAGCTAGCGATTGGTCAGAGGTGAAAGTATAGAGGAAAAAATCTCTATCAAAATCAGGACCTCACAACATCGGGGCCCAAGATATGTCAGGTTTGATATTGCTGAAGGCGTCCTTTCACTCATCATCCCACTTAAATTCGGCATCCTTGCGGATCATCTTTTGTAAGAGTTTGATGATTTCAGCGAAGTCGGGAGTGAATTTCCTCACAAATTTAATTTGCCTCAAAAAGGACTGCATAGCTTTCTTATTATGGGGTAGCATAATTTGAGCGATGGCCTTAATCCTTTCGAGGTCTATGTGAATCCCTACTTGCGATATAATATGGCCTAACAACTTACCTTCCTCGACCCCAAAAATAGTTTTCTTATGGTTCAGAGATATACCGTATTTCCTGCATCTCTCGAAAATCTGAGTTAAGTGTTGGATGTGATCTTCTCTATTCTTCGAGTACACTGTAACGTCATCTAAATACACTACCACACATCTATTGATAATTCCTTAGAAAGCTATGTCCATGGCCCTTTGGAAGGTTTCTCCTGTGTTAATTAACCCGAAAGGCATGCGTTTATAAGCGAAGGTTCCCCATTTGGTTCAGAAGATGGTTTTTAAACGATCCTCTTCCGAAACCAATAATTGGTTGTAGCCATAGAAACCATCTAGTAGGGAGAAAATCTCTGAGCCCGACACAAGCTGCAAGAGTTGTTCCATCGGCGGGACAGGATAATTGTCTTTTTTGGAAGCTCTGTTGAGGTTCCTGAAATCCACGCATAATCAGATTTCTCCCAACTTTTTCCTTACTGGAACAATATTTTCCACCCAGGCGGAATGCCTAACTTGGAAAATTATCTTTGCATCTATGAGATTCCTTAATTCCTGATACATGAGAGGCTCTAGGGATGGGTGATAATTTCGAAGCTTTTGTTGGAAAGGTTTTATTTCGAGTTTCAATGGAATGGTGTGTTGAATAATGTGGGTGTCATACATTTTCAAATCCTTATAGGCCCATGCGAAGACGTCCTGATATTGTTTGAATAATTTGAGGTAGGATTTCCTCTCTTCCTTAGATATGGTTTTGGTGAGGTTCACATTCTTCAGGTTCTCTGGGGTTCCAAGATTTGCAGTTTCATGGAAGGGGCAAGAGCTACCCGTCTTTGCATTTTTAGGTTCTTTAATTCATTCCTTCAGATTAGACAAATTCTCTAGATTAGCTACCCCCTTCGGAATTGTGTGAGCCTTCAGTTCTGTCCGAAGATCGGTCCCTATTGATTTCTTTTGGAACTCTTCATCGTCAATAGAGAGATCTTTAAAATTGTCTTCATCGGTTTAGAATTTTATGATCTGTTCATCTCCCTCAAATACTTTCCAATTAGAAACGTTAATAGGTATCGATGGCTTGTAGAGCAGTTCTACAGTGAATCGAGAGGCTTCATAATCTTCTAAAGGAGACAGTTTGGAAGCAACAGTGGCTAAGGAGTCAGCAAGAATATTCTTTGCTCTAGGAATCGCAGCGATATTGAAAGCCTCAAAGCACTCTATTAACCTATGCACCTCCTGCTGATAGTTATTAAGATGAGGTGAATTGTAGTGTATAGTATTCCTTGTCTCATGATAATTTCAGAGTCTCTGAAAACTTTCAATTCTTTGACATCCAGATATGTGGCTTTCTTTAACCCTTGTACTAGAGCTTCATACTCGGCAGTGTTGGTTGTACATTCGAATTCTAGCTTACAGGACAGGAAATGATGTTTACCTTTATGGTCGATGAGGATGCACCCTACTCCTGACCCTTCTTGTGATTTAGATCCATCAAAATAGAGGGTCCAAATTGGTGACCAACAGTCGCTCCTTTCTCTTCCTTCCTGAATGTTTTGTTCTTCGATCTTTTCTCCCTCAAGTCCTAGTGCGGGGTTTTGACAGAAGAGGGAGTCTCCTGTTGGCATCGGTGATTCTTCTTGGAAGATTATTTCAGAGTTTTGGGTAAACGAAACATTGGATAGGATAGGAGAAAAGTTATCGAAAGAAGAATCACAAGAATATTTACCCAATACGAGAAAGTCCATGGATGCGGGTTCATTCGAGGTTTCTAGATCAGTGACCGTATGCTTCAAATATTTCTCCCTATCAATCCTAATCATGTTATTGTATCCCTTCATTGGTAGCCAAAGGTGTTCCCAATATGTATTGAAATATCCATTGAGTTTTTCAAACCAATATCGGCTCAGCAATAGCCCATATGCCTTTGGGATATCTACTACAATGATGTCGATCACTTTCACGAAATTAGGATGTGTCGCTATCCTGATCATCACATATTTGAGTTCTACCATGACCTTGACTTGGGTTCTATCTAAATGTCTGACATGCTTATCACTTTTGAGAGGGACACCACCTAATTTATTACAAATGGCCAAAGGCATCACGTTGGAGGATGCCCCAGAATCTACCAAGCAATTGTGAAGGTTCTTGTTGAAGACTTCAAACATCAGGAGGAAAGGTGGAACAAAGGGTTTTTCCCTCCTATCTCCCTAACAGATGTTCACAGTTGGCTTACTCACCAGATCGGTGGAAGTCATGTTTCTTTCCAGATTGCTTGCCACCGCCGTATTTTCTACGGAGCTCAGAGCCTACAACAAAAAGTCTTTCTGTTGGGGAATCCTACACATGTCCATAACGGATATGTTGGCCCTTAACTTTTTCAAATCTTTGACCATGTTATAATCTAGCTTGGGTGATTCTTGGGTATGAATTCTCATAGGCTTCTTGTCGAAAACGGAAGGCGTTTTCGGGCGATCGAGAGTTGCCTTACTTTTTGGGACCTGGGCAACATCGACATCTTTCGATCCAGGAGGACCCTTACTATGCATTTTTATCGCTGTGACTTCCACGGGTCGTTCCTGGGACTGAAACAAGTCACTATAAGGCATGATCAGGTCAGGATCCCATATCAGCATGGCCGTGTCTCGTGGTGCATCAATATCCTCCTGATCGGAAATATTGATAGCCGAACTACTCAGCTATTCGATTAGGGAAACTTCATCTAGGAATCAATTTTCCATCAAATTCATGGTGTGTACCCATTAGGGGCAGTTTCTTTCGGAGTGGCTTTCCTGGTGATATGTGTAGAAATAATCAGATGCGACATTCCCTAGATCAATATTTAAGTTGGTTGGGGGAGGTTCAATTGCTTTGAACGACAGGTTTCTTTTAAAGAAAGACTTATAGGGCCTTTGGCCTAGGTTTCCCTCCCCCACGCTTCTCTTCATGTCTATAATCTCATTTGATAATTTCTTAACCATGCATTGTAGATCTTCTAAATCTCCATTACCCTTGTTGGGATTTTGTTCAGCCAGTTTCCCCAACGGTCTAGTTAAAAGGATTCCCCTCCTAGGAGGGGGATGGGTCTCTTTTTTCTCTAAAGAAGCCTGGCCTTCTTTACATCCTTTCATCTGGAACTCTATCATCCTGGATTATTCAAAAATTTTTGCAAGGGTTTGCTTAGCAGCTCTTTTCACAAACATAGAAATGGAAGATGAAAGTGCGTTGGCATAAACCTCAATTTGCAACTCTTGAATCAGTTTCGTCGTGGGCTAGAATTTGTTTAAGATGGTCATGAATTTTTGATTGAAATATTTGACCCTCTCTTTCGGGGTCATGGTGGATGTGAACAACTCATCCATCAGGGCTCCCGTAGTAGTTTCTTCCGTGAACTTATCTAGAAAATATTTTTGGAACTTAGTCCAGCTAGTTATAGATCCTACTGGAAAGTTAAAATACCATGTGGAAGATGAATTTTCAAACGTGTAGGGAAAATGTCTACAGACTATGTCTTCATGTTGAACGTTCATCAGCCTGATCACAAGTATGAATTTCTTGATATTATCTTCAGGTAAACCTGAAGTCTCGGGATCATACTTGGGGAGCAGCTTTTTCAGGTGCCGGGGAAGATTATGTACTCGTCCATAGAAGGCCACAGCGTATCCGTCCAACCAAGGTTGGTTTTCTTGGAGTGGGATTTCCCTCTCCTCCCCATGATCATTATTACCTTCCATATCTTCAGAATCTGAGTCAAGCTCCTCTTCTTTCGAAAAATTGTTTGGCTTGGAGAGGTTGTCGACTGGTGTTTCAAGTATTAGATCAAGAGGTTCTTGGATTTTGGCAGTCACGGAGTCTATCAAGTCTTCTACAGAGTGTATGAAAACTTCTTCGAAAGTACTAACCACTGGTCTGCTTTGTTGTTTTCTTCAAGGAAGGATGGGGGCTAAGGACAATGCACCAATTTGTCGGGCGTAGGCTCTAGTGATTCTCTAAAATTGATTCACTTCCTCATGAGGAAGGACATAGGGTATTTCCGGGTGAAAAGGCTCTTCCTCAGGTTGGGGTGAGTTACCCACTTCAGGAGTACTCAATAAGTGTGGGTTGTCTGTTAAATGACTAGACATGCATGTGGACCATTACGAATCTATAGACTGTTCGAAATACTATATAAATTATATATTCAACCATTCATTCTCAGGCCCTCCTTATAGCACCAATTTTGTTGATGGAGACTAAATACCCTGGCTCAATAGTAGGAACCAAACCCACCACCAAGGACCAATTAGACTCTGCAGCGTTTAAGATGGAATGGTTCTCCAGATCTTGCGATCCAACCAATTTATTGATGGGCTTTGTGTTTTTCTTGTGAAGGCTCTTCCTTTAGTTAGGATTGTTCTTTCTATATTTCTCTTGGGTAGGGCTGATATGAGAGATGCAAGCCAGTATAAACCAACTTGACAAATAACAAGACAAAGTTTTAACTATTGGTAAGAGGTCGAGCTTGGGATAACCCACTGCTCAAACATGATGATAGTGATTCTATGCCAAAGGGCCTAGTACTAATACATTAACCAAATGAGTATCCAATTACTATCTGAGAGGAACTAATTAACAGAAGGAAAACACATATGTAATCAAGATCACGGTAAGAAAAATAATTCATCTACCATAACATTCATCACATAAGACACAATGATTTATCTTCATCATTAAAGAAAAGAACATCAAAACATTGCACCAGGTAACTTGACAATAGAATCAATTTCTCTTACTCATTTACTGCATCATTCATGGAACAAGATAGGAAGTAATTCTTCTCCAACTCCAATCACATACAACTGATGAAAATAGTTTGTCTTTGGTCTAGAAGGACTTCTCAATTCATAGCAGTCTCAAAATAATTATCAATAGCCAAAAAAGAAAGAGTTCTTACAACAATCATCGACCCTTCACTAATTGGTCGATGTCCTTATTTATAATATAAAATTCAACCAAAATTAACGGCTGAGTACATCTTGAACCAAACAAAAATCGCCACGTGGTATGATCATTCAACAGTTTCTTTAACAGTCCACCCAAGATATTTCTTGAAAGGGATGACTCCTTTCGTATTTAGACCAACTAATAAATATCTCTTCACAAGTGTTATCCCACAGAAATCTGTGTTGTTCCATTGGAGCCGCATATATCCCTCTGATGTCCCCTGCATGCATCTGGTACTTCGTTAGGATGAAGTTCAATTTCTAAAGCATGGTTCGGGATCTGATCGGGTGTTCCACAAATTGTTGTACTTGCCCTGGCCCTGCATCGGTTATCTTTGCGCATTCTTCGACCCATAGCGAGTCTTGTTCGGCATATAACTTGACCACTTCTCTCAGGTTGATAAACGTATCGGGGGTGTCGAACTCAGGGAGGCCGATATACTTCATTATTTTATTGATTTTGTCCCTGTGCTTCTAGCATCTGGTCCATTGTTCCTGGATTTCTCGATGTGGGTCTCGAGACATTTTATCCCAGTATTTGATCGATCGCTTCATGCGATTGAGACTACTTTTACTCACAAGCTAAATGCCATGTTCTTCCTTCTCTCGGCCTTGCTGGACTGCCTCAATATACTCAAGCCTTTCTACCACCTGCTGTGCTTTCTCATACCATCGCTCCATCTCCTTACATGTCGAGAGTACCATGAGAGTGTCCTCCTAGAATTCAACTATATTCGAGATCAACATGTGCCTTTCCTTCTTGAACTCGTTGTAAACCTTACCAAAATCATCTTTTATATACACAGCAGTCTGTGTAGCACTCTTATAGTATTTAGCGAGATGTCGCAAGTGTTTGAGCTCCTTCCAGGTGTCTGCTAATTCCCTCTCATCCCTCCTGGCTCTATCCTGGGCAGCATCCGAGAGGGATTTTCCCACACTGATCAGCTCAGATGTATGAGCATCTACTATGTTGATTAAGTTCTCTTCTGTAGTGACCAAGATGGAGTGGTCCAAAGTGAGCCTTCTCTTCTTTGCGATCCTTTGAACGATGGCCTTTCTCTTTTGATCATAGGAGATCACATAGATGTCTGCTACCTCATCTACTGGCTCTAGTATCTATTGCTAGCTCCATGTGAGGTTTTTTCCTAGGCTATCGACGGTGTGTATTTGTTCAAGAGTGTGCTCTTGAACTTCATCACTTTGCCTTATAGGCCCGACCTCTAATTGTCATTTTTCGGATATTTGGATATTGGGTGAAATAAATATGTCTGGTATAGATTTGTCTCTTACTTGTCCGTCAGTTTTAGAACTGTCGATTTCCTTTTATGAAGATCCTTTCTCCATATTACCCAGTTCCCGTTGGTCATTCGGACTTGCTTCAGTTTCTAGCTCATCAGGTTATTTCATGGCGAGACCACCTTCGGCTTTTGTTTCCTTTTGTGATACATGCTCGTATGGAACCTCAGGCTCTGGGGAAGTTGTTTTCTCGTGACCTTCTTCCTCTTGGATGAGCACCAGGGTGTCGCGGGCAGGCTCCGGGCTCTCGTTGTCATTGTATACATGTATAAGAGTGCTCAAGGGATTGAGCGCTCGTGTTTCTATTGACACCTGGCCTATCTCTGGTTGAGTTTCCCCTCCTTCCGTGGGATTAATCAGCGATGTTGTGGATTCCGGGTCACCTAACCCATTGGTGTTATCGAGAACTGTGGAACTAGGGTTGCTTGACTATATCGGGATGCCTTGGACGGTAGTTGAAACCGCAGGTATTATGATAAGGTATGGGTCATCCTGGATTCACTTCATCAGTAGTTGGGTTTGTTGGTATAAAAGTGTGCCCCTCTCTTGTGCAGTTTGATCTTCAGGGAGATCCTTGATTTGTACCGGAGATTCCTGATGAGCTCCCGCAACCTCAATGTCTTCATGGGGATCACTTGTTCCTTGATCCAATTCATATGCTACTGCTCTTTCTGGGTGTCGACCAATTTATTGAGCTGCCTGCTCCAAAAACGTGGCCTACTCTTCATAGCTCATAGCTTTAAACTAGGTACCACGCGGATCAGCCTTCCCGGCTGGCACCTCATCCCAATCTTGAACGTTTTCAGTGAAAAATTCATCTTCGAACCGGTCATGGGCATTAGGCCAACAAGATGATACTTGCGACATGTGCTGTAGGACAAGGCCCTTGGGATCATGTTTGCGGAATCGACCATTTTGGAACCAAAATTCTAATTGACCTAGCCCAAGTTGCTTGGCATGCGCAGTGTCTTTGACCATGCAGAAGCCAATATGAAATCCATACGGTATGAAAGCCCGCTTCTTGTCTTTTATTGAAGTTGCATTGTATCCTTGCAGGATGGTTTGATAACAGATATCCCCTAACACTAGTCGGTCGGGAACATAAATAGGTAACAAGTGGGGTGCCCCTGTGGCGTCGAAAACCCTGATGTAGGTTTATCGCTCATCTAAATACCAATGAACAACTTTCACTATAACCTTTTTTACTTCATCTGACAGCCTAGGGCATTCCTTCCTGAATATAAAGAAATAGATGTGTGCAATAAATTGATCACAGATAATAGCATAGGATTTTTTGTACATGTTTTCCCATAGGATGCTAAAATATACATGGACTGGAAGTTCCAAAGAATGCCAATTTAGGTTCATCCCAGCGAAGGCATTCCTGGTGCAAATGACGTCTAAAAAATATGAATCCATGTAGAAGGTGGGAGTATCTCCTTCCTTTGGCACCTGAGCTTGCCTTATGTAGGTGCTCAATTGTTTAGAGATAATGGCATCCCAATTGAAGCCTGTGCCCGAAATGGCGACTGTAAAAGCTAGAGTCATCCAAGCTTCTGAGAAACGGGAGCAATCTTTCTCCCCATGCAATCTATAGAGTAGGGTCGTGAGATATATGTACAGTTCTCTGAGATTGACTGTCGGGTACTAGCCAACAGTTTGGTTCATGAATTTTTTGTCTTCTCTCCACCATGATGCCATGATTTTGATGGTATCGTGCAATGCATAGAAGCTGAAAATGAAATAAGTGCTCAACTTTAGCTGAGATTCCCTAAGCTTATAGTAACTATGAACCTCTGAAGGTAGGAAAACCCCGACGCATTCTTCGTTATCATTGTTAATTAGAAATTTTTGGGCACCAGCGTGATCAATCAACCACTTCAGGAGCTCAATGCAAGGAAATATCGGAGACCGACTTGCCACCATGTGCAAATAATCCCTGGGAATATTTGTGAGGACCTCGTCATCGAGCTTCCTTGTATCATGATCATTGTGTGGGGTATATTTGAGGGGTTCCTCTTTCTTGATTTTCTTGAATACTTCTTCCCAGTGAGGAAAAGTTGTCTTGGCTCCAATACTTGCCTCCGTATCTATGAATGTTGGGGGTGGGACAAAGAGTTCCTTGGTGATTGTCTTAATGACAGATACCGGCTTGGAAGCAAACTCTAATTTTCTTGCCACTATTGGGGAGGAGCCATCTCCTACTTCTAATTCTTGCAGCTTAGGCGCTCTCAGTGATTTCCTGGTGGAAGTCTTCTTCGGAGGCATTGTCCCTATAATTAAAACCTCCCTTTAAACATGCATACAGTAGCAACGTTGGGTGAGAACATATAAAATGGAGCATAAAACCGTAAGAGGATCCATACATGTGATTCTTGCTAAGATAATTGTTTAATACTCACTGGACTTTGAATGCTTCCTCCAGACTGTTAGCTTCGCTCTTCTGCCTGTTCTGAATTTCTTATTGCGTAGAATGGGATCATACACAATGACTCAAAAAGGATATAACTGGGAGATACTATCAGTCACATCAATTAGTTAATACAAGTAATGAGTGCAAATTAAAAAATAAACCACTATCAGATCTCTGTGGATAAATCTTTAACTAGTTGACAACGGAGGCGCAGATGGAGATGCATTGTATTGGTAGGTTTAACGGCTCATTTCGATTCGCGCATGAATTAGTAACTAATGTGCGATCTACAAATTAACTGATAACTTTGAATATGGCATACTTGACACAGTTAGGGTTTAAACATCTCATCACGTCACATCACTCTGGCGTATATATCAGGGTCGGTGATCGGTGAAAGTTCAAGTACGCAGCTTCTCAGTGGGTCTTCATCTTCACGATCTTTCATCGTCACAACATTTCAGGCATCAGTAATCGGCGGTGTCCCTTCTCTTTTTGTGCGGTGCTTACTATTATGCTTATCTTCCGAAGTCGAATGAATCGGTCTTCGGCAAGATCCTTCCCGAGGTTTATTCATTGAAAAAGAAATACTTTCATCGACCGACGTCGATGAAGGTCGGAACTCGACTAATTTGACTCCTTAGACAATTTTCGTCATCTTTAACCTTACCGATGCTGAACTTCTAAGGCGAGTCGGGGGAGAAAACTGGGTCGCCGATTTCTTCAGTAGTTGTTAATTTCTCTTTTTAGAGTTAAGAAGATTATTTATTGTATGTTCAAGTGAAATTTAATCAATTCAAATATGAAACATAAAGACGAGCGAAAGTATCAGTTTCATATCGAGGCGAAAACAGTCAAATGTAAACTATCGGGTGGTACCCAAAAGGAAATGGTCACCGACCTTTTATGGTGTGTTGAGTGCTCAACAGGTTCATACTCCTGTTGGTGTAAATTTATGTGTAGATTAGTGTCCCGGGACACATGAAGAGGAGGAGGACATGTCTCATGTTCCACATGCAAGTGCAATTGGAAGTTTGATGTATGCAATGATCTGTACTAGACCGAAAATTGCACATGCAGTGGGATTTTTGAGCAGGTATATGTCAAAACCAAGGAAGGAGCATTGGACAAATGTAAAAAGGGTTTGCAGGTATTTGCGTGGCACTTCTAGCTATGGATTTTGCTACGAAGGAAGACCGGGATTGGACAGAGTGGTGGATATACATGGATTTGTGGATGCAAACTAGGCTGGAGATCTGGATCGTAGGAGATCTACAAGTGGGTATGTATTTAGCCTGTTTGGAGGAGCAATAAGTTGGATGAGCATAAGGCAGGCTGTAGTGGCACTTTCAACTACAGAAGCTAAAAACATGGCAGCCACTCATGCAAGTAAGGAAATAGTATGGTTACAAAGATTGTGTTCAGGTATTGGGTTGGTAAAGCAAGCTGTAAGAATATATTGTGACAGTTAGAGTGCAATTTTTCTGGTAAAGAACCCAACTCATCATTCAAAGACAAAGCATATTGATATTCAATATCACTTTGTGAAAGACATGGTTGAAGAAAAAAAAGTATTGTTGATGAAGGTGGACACTTTGAAGAATGTTGCATATTCATTAACAAAATCTGTGAGCACTGAGAAGTTCTCTTAGTGTAGAGGATCCATGGGAATTGTTGCCCTGGATTGTTGACTATGTAACCCTGTAACCCCCTATGTGCAAAGAAAACAACAAGTGGGAGAATGTTGGGTATGTGTTATATTGTGTGCAAAGAAAAAAAACATTATACATCGAGACTGCATTTTTTCTGCCTCAGGACCGCATTATATTTAGGTGGTTTTTCGGCACATGGTTTCTTTGCCAATGTTTTTCTATTTTCGGTTAAGGAATTAGGGTTTTGGAATAATCCAGGTCATTGGGTTAGGGTTTTGGATGCCGCTGGCTCCTATATGTATTTTGTATTGTAAACATTGTAACACAATGAATGAATATAGAATATGTTGTTTTTCCCGGTTTGGGTTTCCATGGGAAAAATCTCTATGTAATGTTTTTATTTTCCATTGTATATTTTATGTTCTTTTCTGAATATCTGTTTGTAGCATACATTGTACAAGGTTAGAATTTACATTGAGTGCAAAAGTAATATTTTCCCTATCGTAAAAATTGTGGACCGAAAAATACCCTTCTAGTAGATTTAACCATTTATCTACAACATCCACATCTATCAGTCCTTCAAATAAAGGAATATCAAAATCTACCTATAACTTTAAGGGGTTTACATGGCCTCTTGATGAAGATGCTTCTTCTATGGGCAGGCACCGAAGGATCTGCACAAAGTTGTCTATCATTTCATTTCGTTGTCACACAAGGGCTTCCTCGAGAAACATTTTAAAAGGATCTCCTATTCCATCATATTTATTTTAGTCTCCCATGGGTTTTCCTCAAGCAATGGTTCAATTGGTTCGAGCCCCAATTTCTTGCACCCAGATCTTGTCGGGGACATGCATGAAGAAAAATAAATGAAGAGCAGACTACTCTGATACCACTAATATGGATTTAGGAGTGGAACGAATTGATTAATAGATTGAATACAATAAACACAGAGATATGAATAACAACACAGATATCCAGTGAACAATATCTTCTATTGAATAAATGAAATAGGCTGAAACTGTAAAACTACAGAACTAAAATACTTGCTCAAATGGTTGTAGCTATCTCTGAGAAGATATCTGGCTGCTACGCGCATCCGTCTGAGAAGAATGATTACAATGAGGCTCCAAATGCCTTTTTGATATTACTCATGAATTCCAAGACCCTAGACATCCAAAAACCTAACAATAGGAAGTGAAACGCCAAAAGTTATGTGGGCCTCTATGGGTAAGTTGGTACCTCAACTCCTCAGGGTCGTAACTTTTGCATACGACCTTCGTTTTAGGTGTGTGATAGCCCGTTGGAAAGATATTTTAGATAACAACACATTACACCATCAAAATCTAACTCTGTCTACAATTTGACTGTGGTGAGCAAAAAAAACACTGTTAAGGGCCCCAAAACGACCCTGGAGGTACAACAAGATGTGTTGACATGAAAACATACAAAATAAGCCAGTTGGATTATGTGGGAGGCCACAAATATCCACTTGGAAGATGTGTGGGGCTTCATATAGCCCCAAAAGTGTATAACCCACCATTACAAAGAAGTTCAGAAGAATGTGTTGAACTAAAACTGTCAAGAGGAGCCAGTTGGAATAGGTGGGTGGCCACCAATATCCACCTGGATCACATGTACGTCAAACATGCTAGAAAAACAGGACCATGGAGCAATAAAATAAAACAAATGCAGAAACAAAACACAGAAGACACACAATGCAAGAGAGACACAGATTTACGTGGTTCACCCAGTGTGGGCTACGTCCACCAGAGAAATTGTCAGGTCCTTCCTTTATTATTATCCAACAAATGAAGGGATACAACCTACATCAAAACCCGTTGTAACTTCCTCTTCTTTCTCTCACAGTCTCCTCTCCCAGAATACAATATTCACCATCAACCATAGCCACACTACATTTCCCTCATAAAAGAGGGTTGCCTTCTAGGGAAAAAAACCCTAACATAATCTCTACTGTTAGATCTGCGACCTTATAATGAACGGTCCAGATTTACAATGAAATTACAATATACTTTTACAAGGAAATTTTTTCTTCG
>ML782212.1:381208-401157 GCA_009831015.1 Picea engelmannii
CTTGCCCCCAGACCCCCCAGCCGGAGGGATAGTCCCCCTCTGCACTCCCCCGCGTGGAAGAGTGTACATATTTATGGGGTGTAAATACTTCATGGGGTATAAACACGACTGAAAGCAAGGACCTCTGAATCAGGAAGATAATCAGGCTCCACAACCAACAAAACATATGTCATATCACTCATGATATGCATCAACCATGTACCAATAGAACCAATATGTGCACCAACAATGTACCTCAACAAATATACCTCAACCAACATGTATCATACATCCAATATGTGCCTCAAGGAATATACCAAAACTCACAATGTCTTGCCTCAAGCATGTTCCACAATATCACCAAGATGCAACCTCATAACACATAGAACAAAATACCTTTTACATATGTAACTAGCCTGGTGTCTCTTATCTATATGCATAAAATTGTAGCATTACCTCAGTCCTCAGTAACCTGGCACTATCATCCTTTTTCACTTATGTCTTGTCCTTGCCCGACAAAGACTTCATGTTATGCAGGGCCTCCCATAACAAGCCCTAGGCAACCCATGGGATCCTCACAGGGCACCCTATGCCTGACCCGCAAGGGCCAACCTCATTAGGTTTTTTCAAAAACTCATGCTCTTTGCGGCTCTAAATCTTATGCTCTTCTTTCACACTTTCTTTGATGCCTCAGAATTGACCTCAGATTCGCCAATAGACCAAAATATTCTCACAGCATAGATATTCAATATGTGTGTGTGTACTTATGAGAGACTCCTTAAGGTGTATTTATACTTTTTCTTAGTAACCTTTCTCCTTTATCTTAGGGATTCTAGTACTTTCTTTTTACAACCATTTACCCTTTCAATAATGACTTGTAACCAATTAGGGGCTTCTTAACCATTATTTTGGGCTTCCAACTTCACAAGGCCATAAATCCTCAATCATGAGGAACCCCATGGCGTACCACCTCTAACCAGAAATGGCATGACAAGTATTATCCATCTATGAGTGTCATACATGCATTTATACTATCCTTCATATCCATATTCCTCAACCAACTTTGGGTTCCATAACCACACCTTTGGGGCTCCTTGTAGACTTCTTCGAATGCACCCATCACATATACTGACATCAACCATTCCATAATCACACCTTTGGGGCTCCTTGTAGACTTATTCGAATGACCCATCAAATATGTTGACATCAACCAATGTAGACTTATTAGAATGCACCCATCACATATGATGACATCAACCATTGTAGACTTATTTGAATGCACCCATCACATCTGTTGACATCAACCATTCTTGTTGACATCAATGTCAACTAACTCACCATCAATATCAACCAAATCCCTAGGTATTTTGGACTTATCCAAGGTTTGACATCAATGACAACCAACTTTTCAACAATCTACCCCTTTGGCATTGATGGAAACACTAATAGCATGCATTGATGGAAACACCATGCTCATGTTTCATTTGTGACCATCGTTCCCCCTGTATCTGTGTCATTTCTCTTATCTCTCCCCCTTTGAAATCAATGGAAAAGGGTGTCTCCTGTTGGGGCTACTCCCCCTGTCTTCATGCATATGTTATTTCTCTTTGTTTCCATGCCTTTGTTCTTTCTCTCCCCTTTCTACAAAAGGGTAACTCCCTCTGTTGATATGTCTCCCCCGATATGCATGCTACTGATATTCCTTTTTGGTTCTCTTTATTTGATGATTTCTCTTCCCTTGGCTTCTCTGAAAGATGTAGATCATTGTAGGGATACCTATATATGTTTCATTTCCTCTCTTGCAATGTTGCTTATTTTCCATTGGTGTTTCCTTTTGTAATTCATTGACACATATAAAAAGCATTCATTAATTGATTTCTTCATTTACTCGATATGTTCACTTGACCATACTGTTTAATTATTTCCTTCTGACAATATAGCTTATGTTGATGGTTTCTCTTTCCTTGTTCTGTTGTGCCTTTCATTTCTTTCCTTTCTGTGACCAACTGATTCCAACTGTCAATCCACTATTATGCATTTTATTTGACCCATGTCTTATGTACCTGCTAAGCATCTCATGAATCTATTTATTTCCATATGTCACAATTGTCCATAACTATGTTACTGGACTTTCCACAATGTTGACCCATCTGTCATTGTACTATTATGAAGAATTCTTTGTTGCAATTGATCATCAGATATTCCTACTTCTCAAATATGTCCATTTATCTACAATACATCCTCGAACATGTAATGAATATCTACCTGAAAAGTGTGTCAATGATATTCCTCTTATATATGCATGTGAACATTGCTTCTCAATTGATCAATCTATCATTTTGTACTTCTGCTATCTTACTACTCTTAATATGTCTTTGCAAACACTTCAAACTTCTCGAAGGATAGTTCTTTGATCCGTAGTAGCTGCTGCATAGACTCCCCCTATTCAATATTCATATTTATTGGGATTATCCAAGACGAATGGCTAAGAACAATAGAGGAATCCACCCTAATGCAGAGTGATCTTCCTCTTTGTATGTAGACTCATCATATCTTTTGAAATCTGACTTCTTCCTTTTTCCTTGTGGATTCATTATGATCTTGTGCTACAATTCCTAATAGTACAATCTCTTGCACCTATTCTTTATTCACCTACTCTTATTCTCTTTCTCACACTACTGAAAATCCTGCAATCTCTGGGACATGCTCTTTATTCACTTGCTCTTCTTTTCTATCTTTTCTTCTCCAAACCTTCATGTATCTGACATCTATGTTTTATTTAATGGAGGGATCTATCATGCTTATACAATTCCAAGCTATGTGACCATAATTGTGGAACTTGTAACATTCAATGTTGTGGGGAGCCACATATGTATTTCTTGTCTGAACATTTCTTCCATATGCTCTGCAATCTACAGCCTTTTGTCCAAAGTTAGTACAAATAAAACAATTACCATAAAAGAAACTTTCATACATGGGAGTGAATGATCTTCTTTGCGGTGCAGTCCTTCTGAATTCATGCTTCGGTCTATCATGATATTCTCTTCTCTTGATTCCTTCATCATGATTGAAGCTTCTTTGTTTCTTGAATGTGGGTGGTCTTCTTGAATATGTATCTCTATTATACTCATTCTTATTTGATTCTTGTTGATTGTGATTCCTTCCTTTGAGTACTTCTGCATAACTCTTATCATTTTCCTCATTCTTCCTTTCTGGCAACCTGGAGTGCTTATGTTCAACTTTCTTTATTGATGATGTGGATGTTTTTCTCTCTTCAACATTCTTGTTGAGTTTAAATCTCAATGTGAAAACCTCTTCTTCAAGCTTCTCAACCTCTTCTTCTTTTTCCATCATTTGAATCTTCATTACTTATTTTTTTCTCTTTTCTTCCTCAAGTTTAATTTTCAAGGAGATTATTTCTTCTTCAAGTATTTTTTCTCATTGACTGAATTCTGCTTCAAGCTTTTTTTCCTTAAATTCTTCATTCTACTCTACTTCCTTTCTTAGTGATGCAATTTCAATTTCTAGACATTGCTTTTCTTCCTACTAATTTTTGTGTGTTTCTTCAATCCTTATGGCTTCTTCTACTTGGACTTCTTTAGAACTTTGAACACGTTCCTTTATATTGATCAATTATTTCTCAAGTAACTTGCTTTCTTCTCTTTCTTTATTTAGTTCTTCTAAATTACTGATTAGTTCTTCTTCAAGGTCCACTATGCCTTCACAATATTCTTCTTTTGAATCTGTCTAACATGATGAGAATATTTCTTCTTGTTCAGATTGAGCATCTTCATCACTCTGATTTGTATGCTATGGCTCTATGATAAGATGAGATCCCTTAGAGTATATGTTATGTATCTTATCCCAAAGCTCTTTGGCTAATGAACATTTACCCACTTTGTATTTTGCTAAATCACATAGTCCTTCCAGGATGAAATCCATTGTTATTTTGTTGTTCTTTCTCAATTCCTTCTTGGTTGCAGTCTTTGGAGGTTTCTTTATAGCAGTGTATCATGTAACAACTAAGTGCCAATCATCGTATCCTTCTACCTATAAAAACATTTTCATTCTTATGCTCCACGTTTCATATCTCTAACCATTCTAACCATCAAACTATGGTATTCCATTTCTATACATATTGTTGTTCTCCATGATCTACCTTCTAGTGGTTAAATTGTTTCCTTAATGAACCTTGTCATAATGCCAATTGTTGGAATACTGAGAGAGAGGGTGAATCAATATGAGAACTCTTACCACTTTTAACCACAATATATAAACTTCAACTTTATTAGCAGTATATCATCATTCTATCATTTATGATTGCATTCAATATATCATGAACATATAATCATAAGCAACATCACATCAACAATATCACATCAAATACATAGTACACCATAATTTATGTGGAAACCCAAATGGTAGAAAACCATGGAATACTTTCTTACATATATCAAGAATCTGATCATAGGAAGCACCAACTTCCAAATTCTCCAGCTACAACTATAAGGCGGCTCTAACCCCCTATTTATAGGCTCTAACCTGAAGGAAGCTACAACTCCCTAAATTCTCTGGCTCCAACCAAAAGGAGGCTACAACCCCCTTATTCTCAGGCTCCAACCTAAAGGAAGCTCCAACTCCTTGTGTTCTTCGGCACCAACTGGAAGGAGGCTACAACCCCCTTTCCTTGCCCCTTCCTGCCTCCATGAAATATAAGTGTAGACCAAGTTATCACTACCATAATCACTGCCACTATCAACCTGTCACTGTCAGCTTGTCACTATCACTATCACATCAACATGTCACTATCATTGATACTCAACATCAATGATACCAGATCCACGATCACCAAGAGAACCTCTCAACTAGATGTTAAACATCACCAAAACATGCCTCTACCAAGAATGTACCGATATCACCAACATATCATCACAAGATATGTGTCTCAACCATGTACCAAACTTGTACCATGCATCAATCATGTACCATACCATACATCAACATGTATCATAAAAAGTGCATCAATCATGCACCAAAACCTGTACCATGTACATCAACATCATACCATGTATCAACAATGTACATCAACAAGTGCATCAACCATGCTCCAAACCTATTTCATATCATGTATCAATCATGTATAAATCTTGTACCATACCATCAACTATGTACCATATACTATGTGCCTCAACCATATACCATAAGATATCATCAATGAAGTGCTATCAATGGTGTACCTAAACCAAGTACCAACTTCACCAAGAGATGTATCTCATACATGTGCTACCATATACCTCAAACAACATGAAAATCATCCATAGATCATGTACCTCAAACATGTGTCATGTCACTCATGATATCCCTCAACCATGTACCAATATAAAAAAGATGTGCACTAGCAATGTAACTCGACAGATATACCTCAACCAGGTTGTATGACACATCCAAGATATTCCTCAAGGCATATACCAGAACTCACAATGTCTTGTCTCAAGCATGTTCCACAATATCACCAAGATGCAACCTCATAACACATAGAATAACATAACTTTTACATCTGTAATTGGCCTGGTGCCTCTGATCCTGATGCATAGACTTGTAGCATTACCTCAATCATGAGCAACCTGGCACTAGCATACTTTTTCACTTCTATATTTTCCTCACGGGACAAATAGTTCTTGTCATGTGGAGCCTTGCGTGACAATCCCTAGGAAACTTGCAGAGTCCTCACGAGACACCCTATTCCTCACCCATGAGGGCCAGCCTAATTAGGGTTTTTCAAACACTCGTGCTCTTTGCAGCTCTGAAACTTCCTCTTTTATTTTGAACTTTCTCTGCTGCCTCAGACTCGACCTCAGATTTTCCAATAGACTAAATTATAGACCAGAATATTGTCATAAGATAGATATTTGATATGTGTGTGTGTAGTTATGAGAGACTCCTTGAGGTGTATTATACTTTTTCTTAGTAACCTTTCTCCTCAATCTTACGGATTCTAGTACTTTCTTGTTACAACCACTTTACCCTTTCAATAGTGACTTGTAACCAATTAGTGGATTCTTAACCATTCTTTGGGGCTTCCAACTTCACAAGTCCATAAATCCTCAACCGTGAGGAACCACATGGTGCACCACCTATCACTGAAATGACATGACGAGTACTATCCATCTATGAGTGTCTTACCTACATTTGTACTGTCATTAATTTCTATATTCCTCTACCGACTTTGGGTTCCATAACCACACCTCTAGGGATTTGTTGTGACAAGCACTACAACCCTCCATTTTTTCTTTTGACTCTATCATTTCCCTAAATAATGGAGCCCCTTTATTTTTTGAGCCTAAGAGAAAGCCTCACAAGTCCCTTCTTTATCTAAATATTCTTTTAGTAATTTATATTTCACTTCGAAAATGAACATGCAATTAATGTTGCAATCTAAATTTTAATTGGAAAAGTTACTTTCAAATCCTCCAAGCAATTTGGAGGAATTACTTCAAACTCCTCTGAGTAGTTCGCAGGAGTAACTTCAAACTCCTCCAAGAAATTCAGAGGAGTTACTACTTCAAACTACTCCAAGCAGTTCGGAGGAGTTCCTTTCTTTTTTTCTGATGCACAACGTTATCGCCGGAGTTGAGGAAAATGCCTCTCATCATATAAGAGGAGTTACTTCTAAATCCTCCAATATGTTCGAAGGAGTTACCATTAACTCTTTAGAACTGATCCACCAACTTGCTCTTCACTCCTCCGACCTAACCTACCCAACTACCACATTAAATACCATTAATTAACCATGAGTCTATATAAAATGGAACGGGGTTTGGGTTTAGTATTTTCAATCGAGCGAGGAAAATACAAGGATACGAGAGTCGAGTTGAACATTGTTCAAAACTCTCCTATCCATATCCAACACGTGGCATCATAGATCGGTAAGGTTACCTCCCTCTCTCCTTTTTCTTTAAATCTAGGGTTGGATATTTGCTTAAGTTTTCTTTCCCCTTTGCCCTAGATCTATATCCCTCTCTTTTTGATTCTTACTCACTTTTCCATGAACCTACCTCTCACTTCGCCATGAATCTAGCTCTCCCTTTTCTGCCAACCTTATGTTTATTTTGAATCTACTTTTGGTTGTGGGATATACAAACTCGACCTTTTCCCCCTCCCTATTCTGCAACTTCTTCCTAACCCCACTATTAGCAATTTCAAACCCCTCCAAGGCATGAAGGCTTGACCTAAGTGAGCCCTAAACGTTCCCTCCTAATCCAAAAACCTTTATAGTAACTCTTCGAGCATATCATAGAATTTACTGTTAACTTCTCGCATGTGCTCAGATGAGTTGACATCATCTCTTCCGCACACTTTTAGAGTAAATGGAAACAACTCCTTCGATCATATCGGAGGAGTTTCTTTTAACTCCTCTAATATATCGGAGGAGTTCTCGATAAGTAATTCAATATCCTCGACACAATGACTAACCCTTTTGAATACATATCAAAGAAGTTGCTAACAACTTCTCCAATATCCTCAGATAAGTTGTTACTAACTTCTCCGATATGTTTGGAGGAGTTTTTGCTAACTCCTCTGATATGCTCAAAGGAGTTGTTACTAACTCCTTCAATTTTCATTAAGGAATTTGTTTTATTATGCTCCGATTTCACTTTTCTAGGATGATACCCAAGATTTTCATCCCAAGATCTCACTAAGCATTGTCTACTATTAACCTGACATTTGCGAGAAGCAACTTGCCATGACTTTTTTTCATTAATTCTTATAATTGTCTAATCATTTAACTATTTTCAAATAACATGCTCTAAATTTATCTGGTCTGCAAATTCATATATGTCACCATGAAAGAAGATGGCGATGAAACCAACATAGGATGAGCCATCTGGAAGCTCCCAATAGGTAGTAGAGACAAAAAGTGTCGGTACCGTATATGATGATACGTCGAGACTTCTAGACAAATATGGAGAAACTTTAAAGTGGGGAGAAGTATATTATATGTTTAATAAATCAAACTTCTCGGAAGAGGAAAAGGAACTAGATGAGCTCCAGGTACTAAGGAACATTAGAAAATTGAGAATTTTCAGAGTGGTAGCACATCCAGCAGTTTTCCCTTGTGCAGATGCCATCTCTTCGATTTTGAAAAACGTAAACGTAGATAGTAGGTATGTCTTTAAGGCAAGAAAATAATCGATAGCTTCATTCAGGCCCATTGATTTAGCTAAGTGTTACCATATTGAAGCTTGAAACAAAAGGCTAGATGGCCAACTCCTTAGTGAGTTGGAGCTCACACCGAAATATGTATTCACCGCATGGTATAAAGCAGACAAGTAGTTCAATTATCGGCCCTAGAGTCGATACCCCACAACCAATTTAAGGAGACCCTACCATTATATGGTAGCCCTGTTGTGCAGGTTCTATGGTGAACCAAATGCAACCCATTTTCCCTTATCATACAAGCACCTAGTTCATTTATGTGCATATGTAGGGGTCTCATTCAACTGGGTAGACATTTTTTCTGAAAATCTCAAAGATTCCATTTATGTAGTAACACAAGATCAACCAGGAAGCTTCCTCAGTTTCCATATGTATTCATATCTTCTAGACATAATGTTTATCGTACACAAGTACCCAAACATGAGATGGAGTTGGTTACCCTCTGATGTTGCTATCCACATCTACTAAAAGGTGCTTTGGGAGCACAAATACCGAACAAACTATCAAATGATCTGTGAACACTTCCTTGCCCCATTGTACAAGTTTATTTTTTGCACCTCCCCACCTTGTATGAAAAACATGGCCATAGTAGTCATAAGAAGGATTGGGGACCGGTATTTTGGAGCATGGTACCTATATAAGGATCTATGGTGCAATGAAACCACCCCATCTACTCCTTCGGTTCATTCCCAAAAAGCTTGTGCTCTAGGAAGTGGCATATCAAAATATCATACATGGGGTTGGAGTAATGTTATATAGATAAAAGAAATAAATTTGTCCTCCACTACCTCTTTACATTGGAAACTATTTCTTTGAAAACACTAAACAAGCCCAGGCAGAAGTAGATGTCTTGCTTTCCTATCATTTTGGAGAGGAAAGATTCAGAAGGCATGACCCCAAGAACATCATCAAAGAGAACTTACATAGAATGAGACTCACGTACGAATACACCACTGAGTTTTGGGAGGAAGAGGAAGTACATCAAAATGCCAAGACTTATGATGAGATCATTTTCAACAGGCAGGGTCAGCTAAAAGAAAGAATCACATACGAAGAAGTTGCAAGAGAAGTAGTCAGAAAAGATGTAGAGTGAGATGAAGCTGAGAGATCTTCCCCCATCTCATTATCAACTCATTCAGGTTTCATAGAAGAGGATGAAGATGCACAAGAAGATAAAAAGAGATGAAATATTGATGAAAGGAGTCTTCTCAACTTTAAGACCAATGCATAAAAAGTGAGGAATGATTTGGAAGGTGCCATCATTGACATGTATTCCAATCTACATCTCTTCCAAAATGTGGTTGCAATAGTTATTAGCCAAAA
The DNA here is from genome assembly GCA_009831015.1 of Picea engelmannii. Lineage (NCBI taxonomy): Eukaryota > Viridiplantae > Streptophyta > Pinopsida > Pinales > Pinaceae > Picea > Picea engelmannii. Next base: position 390,728 of record ML782212.1, read on the forward strand.
CAATTGAATACAAATGCAACTAACACAATACAACACTATACGTGAAGGTATAGTCGATATTGATACCTGGATAGCAGAGAATCTTGATGCACCTCTGGAGCTGTATAGACCCTCAAAATCAACAAGAAAAATAGACCTATATGCATTAGATCATTGCCAATAGGTAGGGAAAAAGGAAGACAAAGAAGTAACCAAAGCGATGGCGATATGTTCAAGGACTCACAAAGCTGCCCAAGAGATGATAAGGAATGGGAGTCTCCCAAGACTAGATTATATAGGAAATAATTTTTTCACATAGGAATTAGTGAATGCAATCCAAGACAGCATGAGTCGAAGGAGACAGATAGTAGAAGCAACAACCTTTGTCTCTACTAATGTCATTGACCAAAATCTATTACAGTCGATAAAAATTCACACTACGATACAATATTACATGAAAAGGATGGAAAAGGACATGGATTCTCTTGACAACAACATCGCCATGACTGAAGCAACCTTGGAACAACTATCCTACAGGAGAATTGAATCGTTATATAATCAATTGGAGGTTTGGACAGCTTATCTTCGAAGAAAAAGTTCATAAGGAAAGGACAACCGGTTGTTTTTCTTTCATCCTTTTCCTACCTACCTCAAATTTCATCCTTTATGCCACTTTTCATGAGAAAAGGGAAGGTGAATAGTTTTGTAACTGCCTTGTCAAGAAGAAGGTGAAAATACAACTAGGAGTTACTAGTTTTTGGGTATAAAATATACTAGAGGTTCCTTTGAGATTGACCTTTTTTTTTCAAGCATTGTACATACCCAACTTTTTTGAGAAATTATCTAATGTTAATGAATATTGAGAATCCCTCAGTGCCAACATGCTATATAAGGAATTATGTGTAGAAACCGATCGAAGCTTTGAACTACTTCAAGTTAAGATATTTGTTATTTCTATGGACTGTAAGAATGCTTTATTTGTTGTAGACTAATTATTATACAGTATTTATCATTCTGCAGTTATTGACATTTCTTTGAATATGTCAATGTCTTGATATTTGTGGGTTATTACAGTATACCTTGTTGTAATATAGACTAATCTAATTATATACTTGTGTATGTTATTGTCTCCAATATTCCTCTTTTCATGCATCTAACTGTATAAAAGTTGTGTAAAGTTTTGGTTGCATTATAACTCACTGGTTACTCTAGCGTGCTCCTAGCTAGGATAGGTTAGCATATATTAGCAATAGATTAGTTGTCTTTCCATACATAGTCTTCATCTACATATTTTCATTGCATCCACCCACTTCATTCATACACCGGACCGTAACTGGTACAAAAACCAAAAGACAACAATAAATGGTAGTTAGGCCAAATTTTGGATGGGACTCCTAATCCAAACTATGTATATTCTAATTGGGACCTTATACCAGGGAGTATGCCTTGATGTTGTCACTCGAAGTTGAACCTATCAACAAAATGGATGCTAGAAGGAGGGTAATTTTTTATGGCTTACATACATGAATTAATCAATAACTGAAATCAGTGTTCGACAAGCAATTCCAACTCTCAACCTACCTTATTCCCTCGGGTCGAGTCTAAACAAGAAATTACCTACGAGGACTCAAAGCCAAATTTTGGGAGTGCCTTTGGTAGTCCTAAAATACATATTGATACTTGGTTTCACATACCACAAGAAGAGCTCCATGAAACTCGTAGAATTATTCATGCTTACATGAAATTGCTTGGAAAATTACCTACAGCCTCTGAACTCCCTAGGAGAAAAGCAACTTGTGTAGAACATCCTAAAACATATCTTGATTTTTACGTTGAATCTATAGAAAACCTTATTGAAACTGCATTACAAGAGGTCTTAGTACCCTTAAGAAGATCTGCACATTTACTTATCAAACCTGAAGAAGAATTCATATGTGAACAATCAGAAATCACCATAGAACAAATAATGGAAGAAAATCATAAAGAAGTTATACCATGATGGAGATCCCAAAGAGTTCTCAATATGGCTAGGGAAATTCATGAAATGGCAAGGAAGTTTGATAAACTCTTACTGAAATTCGACCCAGACAAACTCGGATCCCCAGTAGATCATGTTAATAATTGTTTTTTAGTTATACATCTTCTAGGGGTTGAACATGATGACATAGTATGTAGACTATTTCCTTACACTTTTTCAGGGAAAGCCTCTACTTGGTACTTCAGCCTACCCACCGGACCTATCACAAACTGGGATATGTTCAAAAGGATCCTATCACAGACTGGGATAGCTTCGAAAGGCTCTTTATGAGGAAGTTTGGGGAAAGAAAAACAATGGAATCCCTACATAATGAACTAGGAGATATCAAAATGGACAAGAGGCAAAGAGTAAAATATTTTAACCAAATATTTCTTAATGTCTTAATTAAATTTCCTCATGAATTCACTCTCGCTCAGTCATTATCCATTGAATATTATACATGTGCATTAACCCCCTCCATAGGGATGTTTGTAAAATGATCTAACAAGAACACATTAGCATTAAAATTTGATGAGGTTGAGACTATGGAAAGAGAGTTATCTGCATATGACCAACATCCATGTTATGAGGAAACTAAGTCGATTGGGAAGAATCCATTGCTACTAACTAAGCCACCTGACATGGAATCCAAGGATATCGATAATGTGGTCAAAATGGTTAAGAAGTTATCCAATGAAGTGGTGGATCTTAAAAAGAATGTTGGTGAAGAATCATCGAAGCCACGAAATTTCCGCCCATTTTTTAAGAAACAAGACAACCTACCTTAACCACTTGAATCACCACACTTGGATTTCAACTTGGATAGTTTTAGCAATGATAATTTGTGCTCCTATCATCAAAAAAATCATCTCGAACGAATGTGTCCCCAGTGGGTCAACTCTATGACCTTGGTGATATATTTGCTAGATCAAAAGAGTTTAGATGATGAAATCCATGCTCAAGATCCTTTTCATACTACTGATGAAACCCCCCCAGAATCATTTATGCCCTTTTTGGACTGGTGTGTAGAATCAAACGATGAACAAATTGAAGAAATCCTTACTAGAGATACACATGTTGTTAAAGTTGTTGCTCCAAAATGGTATAATTTATGCAGCAAAGGTCCATTGTCTAACCCCCCATATTCCAAACAAGATAACATTCCCTTTAGAAATATATCACCTCCCCCCAAAACAAAGCAACAAAGTTCTAGAAAAGACTAATAATAAAACTGGAAAGATTGTTGTATCAAATAAAGATAAACCAAGTGATCCGGATTATATTTGGCATGAAATGAGAGCGGAGATATAATAAAGAAATGTACAAAGATATATCAGATATCAAATAATATAACAGATATTTATCAGATATATAACCATAAACACAAAGATACAGTAATACACAAATTCTATTAATGAGCGAAATGTACAAAATTGTAGAAATACATAGTGAAAGACTCGCTAGAATGGTGGAAGCTTATCTCTGAGAAGAGATGTGATGGCTACTCACATTCACAAGAAGATGATTACAATGAGTATATAAAGGCCTTTTTAACATAAAAAAACAAAAAAAACAAAACCCTAACCCTGGAAGATGAAAACCCAGCAGTTTTGTGGACCCCGTTTTGGGTAGTTTGGTGTATCAACTTCCCAAGGGCATAACTTTGGCATATGATTCATGTTTGGGGCACAGGATAGCTCGTTGGACAGGTATCATCGAGGAGATTCATTTTGGGGACTCAATGAGAGACTTTATCTATCTTTAGGGTGATATATCTAGAAAAAACTTCATTTAGGCCCTCAAAATGGCCCCGAAAGTTTAGGAACCGAAAAATTGCTAAAAATAGTAAGTTGCCAGAAAATTGTTTTGAGCTAGTTGGAATAGGTGGGTGGTCACCAATATCCACCTGGATAAATCCTGCCTCCTTAGAAAATAATGGTATCCATTGTGTTGAGTGCCTAGGGGAGATGGAAAAGTGTTTGTTGAATCTACATCTTGATGAGTTGCTTGCCTTGCTAGAGAAGTTGAGCTACTTAGCTTTTTGAAGGTTGTCACAAACCTATGGTTGGAAGGGTTGGAAATTTTTAACCAATCCAGGTACATGAGATTACTGTGTGTAGAAGGAATCCTTGAACTTTTCTTCAATCTTTTCAACCTGCTTCTTTTGGACAAAAGGTGCTTGGAATGAGGATGTAGTGGTTTCAGTGTTCTTATGTTCACCTTTCAAACAGACTGTGAACAAGCTGAATTTTGTACTATGAGATACTACCTTGCAGCATTATTTAGGTGGGACAGTAGTTGGAAGTACCTCTGGTATTCTATAGAGATGACCCCCCATAGTAACAATGGCACTACATGGTCGAGACTCATAGATAGCATGGCACTTCCACATATATGGTTGGCCCAAGAAAACATCACATACATCCAATGGGGAAACATCACATAATACCTCAGCCTTGAAGAGCTGGATGTCGTATGACAATCAACACTATTGGATGACACAGAGATATCGTCCCTGGAGAAGCCACTCGATGTTGTATGGTTACGGGTGTGGTGTTGTCGACAATCCCAATTGTTTGATGACCTCTTTTGAGATGAGGTTATTCTGGCTTTTGCTATCAACAATAAAATGCAGCGGGGTCCCCTTCACCCACATTAGTGAATGAAAAAGGTGCTCCTCCTCTTTAGGATTTGTTGGTTCTTCTGGTTGAATTATTGTGGTCGTGACAGTAGCAGTGGGGTCTGCATTGATGATCTGTCTTTTCCCATTACTTTCTGCATCAAATTCTAAATCAGGTTTCGGCTGTTTGTCTTTGATCTCAGCCACTAATCATTGTTTTGAGTGACATTCGTCAGTGTTGTGCCAAGGGATTTTGTGGAAATCGCACCACTTTCCAGTTTCCTTCTTCTTCTTTCCATTACCCTTATTTTCATGTGGCTTGGATTGGTTTTTTGAAGGCTAGTTGTTAGGATTGTGTTTACCATTATTTCGTTGTTGTGGATTTGCAGACCCAAACTCTCACTTGTTTTGGTGCTTAAATTTCTGCTTAATTTTAACAACATATTGATAAGCAGCACTCAGTGATGAGATGTCTAGAAAATCCATTTCAGTTTTGATATATCTATGTAGAGACCCACAATATTTCAGAACCAAATTTCGCTCAGAGTATTTGATACCAAGCTTAGTGTGCAAGGTATGGAAGGTATTGGTGAACTCCAAAACTACTTGTACCCTCTCTTGACGCGGTGTGGTCCATCTCATGTACTGGTCATGATCATAGTTACCAAGAGGGTAATATTATTCCTTGACTGCATCCACAAAAAAATCCCAAGTGAGCTCGACCCCATATATTCCAGACTCCTCCGTGGAACTTTACTCCCAGTAATTTTCCCACCAATGTTTGACATGGGGGATAGCCTTAAGAAGTGCGAAGGTGATTTTTCCTTGTTGGAGAAATTGTGAACAGTGAAATAAAATTCTAGTAGACTTAACCATTTTTCTAGGGCATCCACATATATCTATCCTTCAAATATGGGAATATCAAAATTAAATTATACCTTGAAAGGTGAGGTTCCTCCAAAGTGGTTGCTTGATGAATACACGCCTGCTACTATCGACGGCCGTTGAGGTATGTAGGCAAAATTCTCCATCATTTCATCCTTCTATCGCGTGAGAGATTGCTCAAGCAACAGATTAATAGAATCGTCTTCTCTGTCATTTTTATTTTATTCTTCCATGGAGGGTTTCTTTGAAATGCGAGAGTGATTTTCCTCAAGAGAGACAATCTAGAGACCCAACTTTCTATACTCAGACCTCGTTAGGGACATGCACTGAAAAAAAATGATCAAGAGCAACCTACTCTGATACCACTGATCCAGATTATTTTTGGCACGAAATGAGAGCGGAGATATAATAAAGAAATGTACATAGATATATCAGATATCCAATAATACAACAGATATTTATCATAGATATAACCATAAACATAGAGATACAGTAATACACAATTTCTATTGAGTGAAATGTACAAAACTGTAGAAATACAGAGTGAAAGACTCGCTAGAATTGTGTCATCTTATCTCTGAGAAGAGATGTGACGGATACTCGCATGTGCAAGAAGATGATTAAAACGAGGTTCTAAAGGCATTTTTAACATAAATAAAATCCAAAACCCTAACCCCGGAAGATGAAAATTCAATAGTTTTGTGGACCCCGTTTTGGGTAATTTGGTGTATCAACTTTCTAGGGGCGTAACTTTGGCATATGGTCTCTGTTTGGGGCACATGATAGCTTGTTGGAATGGTATCGTCGAGGAGATTCATTTTGGGGGGTAAATTAGAGCCTTTGGATATAATTGAGGTTTTCGATCCCGAAAAAAATACATTTAGGCCCTCAAAATGGCCCCGGAAGTTTAAGAACCTAAAAACTGCTAAAAATGGTAAGTTTCCAGAAAATTGTTTTGAGCTGGTTGTAATACATGGGTGGCCACCAATATCCACCTAGATCACCAAGCACATCTAGTACTATTGGGAATAATGAAAAGATGATTCTAGGAAAACTTGAACAAGCTAGGAATGATTCAAACTCAATTGCCCCGAATTATAATGTAATTGAAGACATGAAGAAGATAAAGCTATCATTTCCATGTTTGATATTTTCTCCCTTCCACAACAATGTGAATTGTTACAAGATTCTTTCAAACCCCATGAGGCACAAATAGAAATGATCCCAGTTGTTGAAAGCTTAATCCCTGGAAACAATGCACAATAAATTCACAAAGTGGAGATAGCAGCAACTATAAACACAACAAGCATAGACGCCTTCTCAAAATCTCAAGTACCACCTTTTATGCTTGCTTATGAAATTTTTAATTTCAATGTACACAATTCTCTAGAAGATTCAGATGTTTCTTCCAATATCATGCCTTTTTCTGTTTGTCAAAAACCAGGATCATCCAGTTAGATAGGAAAAATGTTAAAGTAAAAGCAGAACTTAGGGATGTGTTAATCATATTCTCATCCGACCCGAGAGTTCATCAAACTATAGACATAGTTGTGGTATACATGCCAGAGAGTTATGGTTTTCTCCTGAGCAGATATTGGTTAGCCAAACTTCAGGGTTATTTTGATACTAATTGATCTCATCTGTGGATTCCTTATAAAGGAAAAGCCAATCAAATCTAGGTTAATAGTGAAGCACACAGTGACGAAATTGGAGGGTAAAAATGATCCCATAAGCTTTGCTCATTCCGTCTTGGGAAATTGTTTTTTTTTTAATTGATTATGGTTGTTACAGAGCTCAAACTTCTAAAATACCACCAGAAGTACAATCAAGACTCTACCCATGAATACACATTGGTGCATGTCCAGTACTAACTAACTTAGGATTTAGTTTGACTAACAAGACCAAAATTCTCCATCTATGGACCATGTTCATCAACGGCTCTAAAACACAGGATGGAGTCGGCATATGATGTGCTCTAATTGACCCCAGGCAAGGAAAAACTCTCATATCATGTTGTTTAGAGTTTGAATGCACCAACAACACTGTTGAATTGAAACCTTAGTGCAAGGCCTTAAGACAACCATTGACCTTAAGGTAAAATACCTTAAAGTTTTTGGTGATTCTGAGATAATTGTTTGACAGGTAAGAAATTCTATTTACTGTCTGTCTTCACATCTGAAATCCTATCAGCAAGAGGTATGGAATATGCTTTATTCATTTGATGCATTTAATATTAATTCTATACCTCATGATTAAAATATAGATGTAGATATTTTGGCCAATGCGGCATCTAGGTTTATGCCTCCTGATGATGGTTTTTCGATTGAATTAATGTTTAGGCCATCCATACCTAACAATGTCACGAGTTGGAGAGTGTTCGACACTAATTCTCAAATTATCAACTTTCTTACTAGTATGGATACATTCCAAGATTTAGTAATTGATGATGAGGTACATCAGCAAGAGTTACATAATTATCAAGAAAGAACTAATAAGGTGAAGACAAATTGTGTTCCAAAGAGCGTTTTGACTCTTGAAAAGTTATTTGATTTACAATCCAAGTTCAGGAGGCCAGCCAATCCAAAGACCAAAAGCTCCACTATGATAGATTTCATTGTCAATCTGGGAACATCTGAACAACCTAAGTATGTTAACCTAGGAACCTGTTGTTCAGATTCATAAAAACATGCATTCACAGAATTATTCAATAAGTATTGAGATGTTTTTTCCTGGACATATGACGACTTGAACATGTATGATACATGAATTATACAACATGTGATTCCCATTAAATAAGGGATCAAGCCATTTCAGCAAAATATTAGAAAGATACATCCAACTCTAGAACCTCTGATACAAAAGGAATTCAAGAAGTTGTTAGATGCCTAAATAATTTTCAAAGTGAGACATTCGACTTGGGTATCTAATATGGTGCCCATACGGAAAAATTAAGGAGAAATAAGAATATGTATAGATTTTTGGAATCTAAATCGTGCCTCTGAAAAAGATAACTATCTAGTTCCCCCAATGGAACAAATCCCACAACTCGTCTCTGGGTCTTAGTTATTATCTCTATTAGACGGATTTTTGGGATACAATCAGGTTCTCATGGAAAAACCAGACCAAATAAAGACCACTTTTTGAACTAAATGGGGAACTTATTCTTATAGAAGAATGCAATTTGGTCTTATGAACATAGGAGATAAATTTCATATAGCGATGGACATTTCTTTCAAAGGATTAATCAGTCAAAGTGTGGTGGTTTACCTTGATGATGTCATCGTTTATTCTAAAAAAAGAGAAGACCACCCAAAACATCTGAAGCAGATTTTCAAACATTACAGAAAATATGGAATTTCGCTTAATCCCAAGAAAATTGTACTCGTTGTTTCACAAAGACTTTTGTTGGGACATGTTATTTATAAAGACGAGATTTCAGTGGATCCATAGAGAACCAAATTCATTCTACAAATTGTTCCACCGCACAGCAAGAGTTCCATGCAATATTTTTTCAGCAGAATCAATTTCGTTATAAGATTCATTCCATATTTTGTTGAAATTGTAAAACTTTTACAAAATATGATTAAAAAGGATATGCAGTTCAAATGGACACCATTGGAGAAGGAATAATTTGAAAACATTAAATCCTCTATAGCCAACGCACCTTCTCTCCGAAGTCCTGATTTTTCCAAAGATTTCATGTTATATACATTTGCATCTGATCATTCGCTAGCAGCAGTACTCACACAAAAGGATGAACAAGAATATGAATACCCTGCCGCTTTTATGAGCACTGGGTTACAAGGTGTTGAACTGAATTATCCTTCGGTGGACAAGCAAGCCTTTGTTGTCCTAAATAAATCAAGCAATTCAAACTGTATATCCTAAAAAATCACACTAAAGGCATCGTATCACACCGAGAAGTAATATCCTTGTTCGTTCAAAAGGAATTGGGTGAAAGACAAGGGAATTGGATGACATCTCTACAAAAGTATGACCTTCAATTCAAACCAACCAATATCGTGAAAGGTCAAGGATTGTGTAAATTAGTGATACAAGGAGATGATGTTGAAGAACAGGAGGAGGATGGCTGGCAAGATTAACCGATAATGTATACTCAACAGGTTCCATATGTCCCAGCTATTGAAGGATCATGTTATAATGATATTAAATATTATATGCAGCATGGTACTACTCCAGACCATCTCAATGCTAAGAAAAAAAGAGAAGTGCGACTGAAATATTTACAATATCAATTATTACATGACATCTTGTTCAAAAATAATTACGACAGAGTATTACTTAGATGCCTCGAAAGACAAGACGTTGATAAGGTCCTAAAATATATGCACGATGGACGGGCTAGTGGTCATTTCGGGGGAGACACGACAACCCACAAAGTGTTGAGAGCAAGTTATTACTGGCCCACCCTCTTCAAGGATGCTCACGCGTACTCAAGAAGATGTGAAGCATGTCAAGAAGCTGCGGGGAGGGAACGTAAAGTTGCTCTTCCTCTCCAACATGTAGCAGTGGAGGAACCCTTCAAGCAGTGGAGCCTAGATATCATTGGTGATATAAATCCTCATTCATCCAAAAAACACAGGTATATTCTAACCGCAATTGATTATTTCACATGTTGGATTGAAGCAATACCTTTATTCAAACTGATTAAGTAGTAATAAAGTTTCTTGACAAACACATTATCACAAGGTTTGACATTCCTAACTCTTTAGTATTTGATAATGCTACTTGTTAGCACTCTGTAATTTTTCCCAAGGCTGAAAAGGCAATCACAGAGGCAACATCAGAACCGCTTCGAGTCTTGGATCTAGCCCTCCAAGACTCAGAGAGGGATCTCTCTGTATGATGTAGCTTTGTTTGCAGAAATATTAGGCTAGTTATGAAGAACGAGTGTGTTTTGTTATAAAA
>ML782212.1:406859-424465 GCA_009831015.1 Picea engelmannii
TGGGGTAGAGGGTATGGGACTTAGGATTAGTTCTTTTTATTTTTAATTTTTTGTTTTCTTTTTAATATTTTTATAATGTGTTTTTGTATTACGTTTTTATAATTGTTTTATTTGATATGTTTTTTATTTTTAATGTATTTGATTTCTTTTTGTATTTTTTAATGTTTTTAAATGTTTTATTTTAAATATGTTTAATTTTCATTTGTTTTAAAGCTTTTTTTAATATGTTTTTTAATGTTTTTAATTCTTTTGTGATTATTTAATAGTTTTATCTAATTAAACTAATCTTAGTTACTAACTAACTGCTAACCTAGTTTCTTAACTAATTTAATAATTAATTAATTAACAATTAATTAATAATTAATCAATTATTAAATAGTTATTATTAATCAATTTAAACCTAGACAAACCTTATTGCTAATATTTTGTTTATCCTAAGTCCATTTATACAGGGATGGAAGGCGGGATAATGGAGGCTGACAAAGGACAAGGGGGAGAGGATGCAGCGGATGAAGGATGTAGCAAGGTGATGGGGAAATGAGCGACAAGAATGGAGGGAGGAAAACGGAATCACCTGAGCCATGCTTCGTGAGCGAAAACGTATGCCTGAGATAGATATATATTAGTCAGAAGACCGATTCCCATAATTTATGGGGTGATAACACTACTTACTTCTCATCTTTGAAATTATCTGAGTATGCATTAGAAAAGGGGATTATCCTAAAGTATTCAGCCAATTACTATCCCCAAGGAAATGGCCTGGCAGAATCCACAAACAAAAACATCATTTGTATCCTTAAAAGAAATGTGGTTGATTACCAGAGAAATTGGCACAATGCATTACAAAATTCCCTATGGGAAGATTGTGTCATTCCCAAAGCTTCCATCAGAACCTCACCTTACTTTCTTGTGTATGGGAAAGAAGTCATTTTACCTTCAAACATTTACCTACCTTCCCCCCAACTTACACAATAGTCCCGAGGAAGAGAATGCTATGTCATCCAAAGTTGTATCAATACCTTGATGAACCTTGAGGAGACACGTGACAAAACCAAAACCAAGTTTGAATCTCACCAACAAATAGTTAAACGTTGGTTTGATAATAAATATGTGGGTGAGAAAGAGTTCCAAGTTTGGGACTTAGTACTAAAGGGGACACACCACATGAAGATAAAGGGAAACATTCAAAATTTCAATAGATTTGGCTTGGCCCCTACCTCATCAAAGAAAAATTGGCCAAGGCTCTTTTCAATTACAAAACCTTGAGGGGGAAGTCGACTCTCTCCTTGTAAATAGCCAAGTCCTTAAAATTATATCAGTTATCCATTGAGGCTACTAATCACTTGTACATAAATAAACCCTGATATGTTTTTCATTTGATTTTGTTTCTTTAGTTAGTTTTGATGATCTGTTTGATTACTAATTTTTTTCCTTTGTCCTTCTTGATGACTGCCCTATTGATTTTAGAGTTATCACAAATTGAAGTAAGTCACATGATTAAACGTAGCACATATCAATTCTACTTCTCTCCTTAGATATGCAAGCCCTTTTTGCACTATCAAAATTCAAGATCCGGTGTAGGAACATAGCTTGTCAATACAAAGAGACACTAGGAAAATAGAGAGCCAAGAGACTACATTGAACAATGGATTACTATGTTAATACGAGCTAAACGAAATGGTTTGGATGAAATGTTTGTAGTAGGTTAGGAATCGCGACTCATGACGTTTGCTCATCTATAATCAAGTTAGCAGATCTCACCATCACAAGTGTCATCTCTAGTGACTTTAAAGGTCAACTTGAATCCACCCATCCACCTATATCTCTAAATAAAAGAGAATCATATACTATAAAATGTAAAGGCTTGGGGAAAGGCTTTCCATATCACATGGGACATGCAAGTATCTCCTTTGGGGCTATGGACACTCGCTGGCAGCGGAGTGAGGCTTGTGACACCGGGGTGATTATGTCGGGGCTACGGGCGCTCGCTGGTAGCAAAGAAACACCATAGTAATGCATTATGACTTGTATTCTCAACATTCTTGATGTTTTGTTTCTATTTTACTACCTACATCTTCCTTTTAGAAATTTACCATGAGATTTGAATTTAAATTTGAAAGCAATCTGTTAAATTGGAACAGGTCTCACCCCTCTTTGAATCGCCTTAGTATTTTCAATATGCAATTTATGGGACCTATCTCTTCTCCCTTATGGTTTTGCGTAATGGAGCACTCTTCCTACAAAATTTATATGTAGACATCATCCAGAGATCCAAGGCTTTGCCCAGTGTGTCGCCATTTGTTGTGACAGGCACTACAACCCTTCATTTTTTCTTTTGACTCTATATTTCCCTAAAACATGGAGCCCCTTTATTTTTTGAGCCTAAGAGAAAGCCTCATAAGTCCCTTATTCATCAAAATATTCTTTTGGTAATTTATGTTTCACTTGGAAAATGAACAAGCACTTAATGTTGCAATCTAAGTTTTAATTGACAAAGTTACTTTCAACTCCTCCCAGCAGTTCAAAGGAGTTACTTCAAACTCCTCCGTGCAGTTCGAAGGTGTTCATTTCTTTCGTTTTGCTGCACAAATTTATCGTGAGAGTTTAGGAAAACTCCTACGATCATATCAAAGGAGTTACTTATAACTCCTCCGATATGTTCGGATGAGTTACCTTTAAATTTTTTGAACTGATCGGCCAACATGTTCTTAACTCCTCCAACATAACCTACCAACTATCGCATTAAATTCCATTAATTAACCACGAGGCTATATAAAATGGAACAGGGTTTGGATTTAGTATTTGGAATCAAGTGAGGAAAATCCAAGGATAAAAGCATCGAGTTGAACGTTGTTCAAAACTCTACTATCCATATCCAACACATGGAAACATAGATCGGTAAGGTTAGCTCTCTCTCTCTCCTTTTTCTTTAAATCTAGGGTTAGGTATTTGTATAAGTATTCTTTCCCCTTTGTGCTAGATTGATATCCTTCTCTTTTTGGTTCTTACTCACTTATCCATGACCCTACCTCTCCCTTTTCAACCAGCGTTATGTTTATTTTGAATCTACTCTTGGTTGTGGGATATACAAACTCAACCTTTTCCCCCTCCCTATTCCGCGATAGACTTCTTCCTAACCCCATGCTTAGCAATTGAAAACCCATCCAAGGCATGAAGGCTTGACCTAAGTGAGCCCTAAACGTTCCCTCCTACTCCTCTAGGTTGGTCATAGTGCTCTTGGTAGTTCTCTGTGTTCGTGGAAAATCCTAATTTGGAAACTTTTATATTAACTCTCCGCCCATATCGGATAAGTTACTGTTAAATTCTCTGATGTGCTCAGATAATTTGACATCATATCTTCCACACGCTTTCAGAGTAAATGGAAACAACTCCTCTGATCATATCAGAGGAGTTACTTTTAACTCCTCCAATCATATCATAGGATTTACTTTTAACTCCTCTGATACGATCGAAGGATTTCTTGATAAGTCCTCTGAGCTCCTCGACACAATGAATAGCCCTTTTGAATACATATCGGATAAGTTACTAACAAATTCTTCGATGTGCTTGGAGGAGTTGTTACTAACTTCTTCGATATGCTCGAAGGAGTTGTTACTAACTCCTCTGATATGCTCGGAGGAGTTTTTACTAACTCCTCCTATTTTCATTAAGGAAGTTGTTTTATTATGCTCTGATTTTGCATTTCCAGGATTATGCCCATTGTTTTCACCCCAAGATCTCTCTGGACATTGTCTACTATTAAACTAGCATTTGCGAGAAGCATCTTTCCATGACTTGTTTTCATTAATTCTTATAATTGTCTGATCATTTAACTATTTTCAAATAACATGATATAAAGTTATCTTGTCTGTAGATTCAGATATGTCACCACAAAAAAATACAGTGATGAAACCAACAGGGTTTGATCCATCTAGCAACTCCCAACAGGAAGTAGAGACAGAAAGTGTTGGGACCATATATGACAATACGTCAGGACTTCTAGAAAAATATGGAGAAACTTTAGAGTGGGGAGAAGTATATTATATGTTTAAGAAATAAAACTTATCAGTGGAGGCAGATGAACTAGATGAGCTCTAGATATTCAGGGACATCAGAAAATTGGGAATTTTCAGAGTGGCAGCACATCCAACAATTTTCCCTTGTGCAGACACCATCTCTTGGATTTTGAAAAATGCAGACGTAGATAGTAGGTATGTCTTTAATGCAAGAAAAGAACCGATGAATTCATTTAAGCCCGATGATTTAGCTAAGTGTTACCATATTGAAACTGGAAACAAAAGGCTATATGGTCAACTCCTCAATGAGTTGGAGCTCATACCGAAAGATTTATTACCCGCATGGTATAAAGAAGACAAGCAATTCAAATATCGGCCCAAGAGTTGATACCCCACAACAAATTTAAGGATACCCTACCAATATAGGGTAGCCATGTTATGTAGGTTGTATGAGGAACCAGATGCAACCCATTTTCCCTCATCATACATGCCCCTAATTTATTTCTGTGCAGATGTAGGGGTCTCATTCAACAAGGCAGACATTTTTTATGAAAATCTCAAAGATGCCATTTATGTAGTAACACAAGCTCAACCAGGAAGCTTCCCCAATTTCCATATGTCTTCATATTTTATAGACATAATTTGTATCATGCACAAGTACCCTAACATGGGATGGAGTTGTTTACCCTCCAACGATGCTATCCATATCTATTGCAAGGTGATTTGGGAGAACAAATACCAAACAGAATATCAAAGGATCTGTGAAGACTTCCTTGCCCCATTGTACGAGTTTATTTTTTACACCTCCCCACCTTGTATGACAGACAGGGTCATAACAGTCAGAAGAAGGATTGGGGACCGGTATTTAATGGAGCATGGTACCTATATAAGGATCTATGGTGAAATGAAACGATCCCATCTACTCCCTCAGTTCATTCCTAAAAAGCTTGTGCTCCAGGAAGTGGCATATCAAACTATCATACATGGGGTCGAAGGAATGTTATATAGATAAAAGAAAGCAATTTGGCCTCCACTACCTCTTTACATTGGCAACTATTTCTTTGAAAACACCAAACACGCCTAGGTGGAAGTAGACGTCTTGTTTTCTTATCATTTTGGAGAGGAAAGATTCAGGAGGCACGATCCCAAGAACATCACCAAAGAGAACTTCCATAGAATGAGACTCTCGTATGAATACACCACTGAGTTATAGGAATAAGAGGAAGTGCATCAAAATGATGGGACTTATGACAAGGTCACTTTCCATAGGCAGGGTCAGCCAAAAGGAAGAATCGCAGACGAAGAAGCTACAAGAGAAGAGGCCAAAAAATATGCAGAGTGAGATAAATTTGATAGATCTCCCTCCCATCTCATTATCAACTCATTCAGGTTCCACAGAAGAGGAAGAGGAGGCACCAACAGATATAAAGAGATGAGGATCAAAGACCTAGAAGAAAGGCTCCAGCAAGTAAATATTGATGAAAGGAGTCTTCTCAACTTTAAGACCAATGTAGAAAAAGTGAGGAATTATTTGGAAGGTGCCATCATTGACATGTATGCCAATATACATCTCTTCCAAAATGTGGCTACAACAATTATTAGCCAAAACAATAGGATACAAATGCAGCTGACACAATACAACACTATCTGTGAAGATATAGCCGATATTAATACCTAGATAGCAGAGAATCCTAATGCGCCTTCGGATTTTTATAGACCTATTGAGCACTCAACACACCCTAAAAATCCCCTGTCAAATTTTTACTTTTTGGGTACCACTTGATCTTCTGCACTGTCTGATAGTTATTTCAATTTTGAGAATGTCTTGTCCCTGCTTATTTTCATGTTTCTCACCACCCATTCATGTTTTCTTAAACTTGTGAAACTTCATGACTAAAAAATACCTTAAACACCTGAATAAAGAATTGGAAACCAAACACTTCACCGAACGTGATCAGGATCGACATCGGAAGGAATTCAAAGAAGGAAAAGAACAAATCAGAGAATCTTAGTCATCGAGCACCGATCTCCATCGGCATTAGCAAACGAATTTTTTTTTTGCGTCAAGTCTTGCATAAGAATATCGTCAATAGTTGATTCCCCTTCGGCATCCGTAAAAGATGAGGGGGATAGACGTTAAAAAAGAGAGAAAAGATATCATTGATGCCTAATGCACTTATCTGAATCAGGGAAAACCTAAAAGGATCGCAAAAAACATTTTGATCGTGCTAAAAGTTATTCCCAATCGTCGATCCCCAAAGCGTTTTCAACATTGGGACTTTTTTGAGGGAGCTAATCCAAAGAAATCACTTGATAGGTTTATCGTCGATCACCGACCCTGGATACTTTTTCGGCATCGACAATCTTAGGTTTTTTTTAGAACGAATAACTTAAGGAAAGTCCTGACTCCGATTAATACACGCTAATTAAGTCACTGGTCTTTAGAGCCACGTGTCTTTACTCGGTAGGAGGATCATACGGTCTAGTTTTATACCAAGTCATTCTTGGTTCCCTAGGCCCGAGTCACACCTCTTAGTCAGCTTTTCCATGGTAGCATTCTACAGTAAAATCAATCAACATGAGAACATTTTGTAGGAGGTTATCAACGAAAACATTCATAGCACACCCCCGATCCCCGATCCACCCACTGAGAGAGCAACACGATGGGACGTTTTAGCATTAGATATTATTGGATTTTGAGCATTTAAGGAGCTAATTAATACCAAATCCTGCATTAGTTGCTACCTCATGTGCCAATCAAAATAGTCATTTAAAATCACCGATATACCACATCACCACCTGCGCCTCCACCGTCAACCCATGATGAGTTTAAGTTATAAAGATTCGGCGGCAGATTTGTTAAAATTTCACTCATAACCCGAATTGAATGGCTAATGCGACACGATAAGTTTTTCCCTGTTTAAATTCTCTTGAGCCATTGTAAACAAAATCATTTTGTGCATAAGAGAATTCTAGAGCATCTGAAGGAGAAAGACGAGGGACTCGAAAATTGTATCAACTCTATGATTATCAAAATAACCAGGTTTTAACAAGCTTCAGGTATCCAAGTCTGTAAATTCTACAAGGCTATGATCTATATGTTTTTATCTAGTTTTTGTTTTTACACAGTCTCTAAAATTTTATTTTAAGTTGTAGGAACAATGCCGCCAAGAAAACCAACCACTAGATGATTGTCGAGGGCACTAAAACTGAAAGAACCAGAGGTAGGCAAAGACTCTTTGTTATCCACATTTTTGGTTATCGGGATGATAACATGATTATGTCATGGTGATAGAAGATCAAACTCTTCATTAAGAACATTTTCCAGAAGAAGGTTACATTTATCATTTTCTCAAAATCATATTTTAAGAATGGTACGCAGGCTGCTTATATACTCTCCTGCGGAAATCCTTAATTTCCGCATGATGCATTCAGCTAGACTGTGGACTTTCCGCACTGTGTTAATGGTTAGGGTGCGGACATGTTTCTAAAGGAGAAAATGAATAAGTTCTCGATCCTTCTAGAAGGAATCTTCTAGAAAGATGAGTTGGAGTTCAAATGGTTGGCAAAGTACTGACTTTCCAGATATCTTGGGATCATTCCCTATCCAAGTAACTAATCAATCTTCTACTATATAATGAGGAGATTTCTTATGGAAAAGGTTAAGCAAGTAAGAATAAGAAGTTGGCAAGCTAGAGATTGATGGGAGAACTGGTGCAAGACTGTATGAAGAATTGATGCTACAGCAGATAGAGACAACAAGTTAACATTTGTGGTTGAACTTCTTCATGCATGAGCAAGTGTGTGTGTCAGAACTAGAAGCCATCGAAAGGAGATATACGACATCAAGGCTTAGGTTGTATATTTCTCTTTCAGTTAATGCAATATATGAATATGTCCCTTTCCCATAATGATGATGTCATCTTATTACATGATTCCTTGATCACATGTATAGACTAGGTATTGAATATATTAATGTCTTTGCTGTGATTGGTTTGTGTTGTTGTGATTGGACGACACAAGAGCATCGGAGCAGAGCGAGGAACAACAGAGATTAAAGGAGAGCGTTTATAAGGTATGAACACCATCCATTTCTCTTAGTTCGTTCAATAGTTAAATCTAGGGAAAGAGTAGTATTCTGTTACGGTTTGTTCCATATCCAGGTGGATCTTGGGGAGATTGGTCTGTGTCCGCACTCACGAATTTATCCATAAACACTCTTCTCCAGGGGTCACAAAACAATTTCAATACACCCCGAGGCCGGAACCTGTCGTTAAGACAACAACGAAGAAGGTTTTCATCCAACCTCTGGCCTTTGGTGATACAGAGGCAAGCACCAGGTCCAATATGGCACTCCCACATTGGGTAAAACTCTTTAACAAGATCATTCAGGAGGAATACCCAGAATATGTCCCACACAGTGATCCATATGTAAGGGTGCTCGACGATGAGGTGTTCCCAAACATCTGACGGTCGTACCTACATATGGTGGCAAGCATAACCCCTATTTTTCCCTGCATAGAAGTCATGAAGTGGCTCATCAATCACACAGACACACATAAATGTTTAATCAACGATGAAAATGGTGGGTGTGTCGGAGTGTTCCTTCCGGTAGAAGTTCAGAAATACTACAAACTCAGAGACCCCAAGGAGCATCTAAATATAGATTTCATCGTGAATTTCTTCGAACACCATAACACCAGCCGAGTGATGGCCTCATGGTGGAGGGAGGAAAAGAAGTTCACCAACCGGAGCACTGGATGGTATGGGACAAACAACTTAAGGGAGCCATACGTCTATCTGATGGATCTCATCTGTCGATTGTATGGAGAGAAATATTTCTCTAGATTTTCAAAGGCATGGATGCCCTTGGCTTACATAGTGGCGATCTTTGGGAGCAACTTTAATTGGGGAGCAATAATTTCTAAACAACTGAGCATCTGTGTACAACAGGCTCAGACACTGAAGGAAGGAGAGACACCATCTTTCTACATGGCTTCATACTTGATCGATGTCATGTGTGCCAGAAAAGTATTTGCCGGCATGAATCTGAGTTGGCATGTAGCAGAAATCCTGGTCCATGTCTACTTCAGTGTGCTATGGGAAAACAGGTATAAGAAATATTACTCCCTCATCTGCGATGAATTCATCACCTAAGTTTACTTTATTCTTTTTAAGAAGGAATGCCCAAGGCTATCGACGGAATCCAAAAAGATGATATCCAAGGTAGGCCACTGGTATTTAGACTAGCGCACCACCTACATCAGGGTGTTTGGGGCCACCGGAGCACCACATCTCCTACCATCTCATGTGCCAGACCAACTGGTAGTAGGAGAAATATTTTATCAAACCATCTTGCAAGGCTACAACACCACCCTAGTCAAGGACAAGAAACGGGTGTTCATACCCTATGGTGTCCATGTAGGTTTCTACTTCGTAAAGGATACCGCTCAAGCCAAATAAGAAGGGCTGAGACAAATTGAGTTCAGATTCCCAACATGCCGATTCTACAAGCATGAGCCAAAGGGCCTGGTCTTGCAATATACTTCACAAGTGTCGTCATGTTGGCCATACGCCCATGACAAATTCGAAGACGAAGTCTTCACAGAAAATGCCCAGGACTGGGACTAGGTGGTACAAAGGATGGTCGACCCAAAAATGACCAGGTTCAGGGCCATGATCCTATATGAACAGGCGATGACAATAGAACAGTTAGCTCAAGAGGCCCTCAAAGCTAGGGAAGAAATCATAGCAGCAGAGGCAACAAAGGTTTCCCTGGTGGCTTCAGTACAGAACAAGGGATTTACTATGACACCAGAGGCACAGGAAAGGGGATTGCTCCTGATAAAACAAGCACATAGGTAATCGATCAGCTATAGGATGACCCAAACCTCATAGAAATAACAAGGGTTCCTACCGATAACCTAGTTGAAAGCTGGGTAGGTCCAAGTGGCCCAGAGTTAATACAAATTGAAGAAATCGTTAGGTTAGATAACCCTGAAGTTACAACACCACAATGCGGGTCACCAGGGGATGCTTCAGCTCAGCCAGAGACAACAAGAACATCAGGGAGATCAAGTGCACCAAACCCCCTCCATGAGTTGATAACAATCTATGATGATGAGGAGAGTTCGGAGGTGTCCTTGGTGACTCCGGTGCAAATCACAGAGGAAAAGGAGCTCGAGAAGGCATCTTCCCCAGCTCTCGATGCCCAAATTCAAGGCCTTCCACAGAATGACCAGGAGTTAGAAATTTTCTTAGACACTGAGTTACTCGATGTACCGAAGACCCAAGTGGATAGTCCGATGGAAAAGCCATGGTCGGGCGAACAAGAATAAGAAGTCCCATAGCGGGAAATTTGCATCTCAATAGTTGATTATCAAGTAAGTATCGAGCTTGTCCGTGATGCTTCAATTTTATATGGTACTTTACCTCCAAATGAGAAACAACCAGAGGCTGAACCTTTGGAACACATGGAAGACGTTTAAGAACCTAGTCTTGAACAAATATACACCATCAAGATCCTAGGAAATATGCTTACCTGGGGAGATCAGCAAATCCCCGAACCCATGGATGAGGTTGATGATATACAATCCATATCCTATGACTAGAAGAGGAAA
This sequence comes from Picea engelmannii, assembly GCA_009831015.1. NCBI lineage: Eukaryota > Viridiplantae > Streptophyta > Pinopsida > Pinales > Pinaceae > Picea > Picea engelmannii. The sequence continues at coordinate 417,496 of ML782212.1, forward strand.
AACATTGTGAAGAGAACCACCAAGAAGAGGAGGCTTACTCTAGATCACTCAATCTTCATCACCACAGAGGAAAAATTGATTAACGCGGAGCATGCCAAGACGTGCAATCTTATTGGTGTAGGAATGAGAATCACAGATGCCACCTTGGATAGAGAGAAAAGGGATAAAGAGGAGTTGTCCGCTGCATCGAAGGAGTTGGAACATCTACGCCATTTGGAAAAACATTATTAGGACTCCACATAGGCCACGGTGTTCTTGAGAAGTGAATTCCAAGACGCCTACAATAAATTCACAAATGAGAGGCACCTTTTCACTGCAGGAATAGTCGATTTCCAAGAAGACAACCTCATGGCGTTGGCGAAGTGAAAAGATATGGAAATATGGTATGAGAAAGAACACCAACCATTGGAAAGGATCAAATACATCAACACCATTCAACAGGGTTGAGACGTCGAAGAACATGACATTCGGGTACTAAGGGATAGCAACATTTATCGCATAAAGAAGTCGGTCGAATACTGGGTGAAAATAGCCCAAGAACCTCACCAGGAAATCCAAGAGAAATGGGATGAGTGCGAAAAGATATGGACCAAGATAAACCAAGCGATGAGAGACATCGGCCTCCCAAAATTTGGCACACCCAATGACTTTGTCGACTTGCATGACATAGTCAAATTACATGTCGAACAAGACTCATCGTGAGTTGCGGAGATAACAAAGGTGGTGAACATGGTGCTAGGACAAGTACAACAGTTCATGGAGAACCTGATCAAGGCTCAGACAGTGCCACAACAGTTGAGTGCTCAAGTAGTCAAATATCAGGCACGGGCAGTGGAGATAAAGGAGATCCTTTCAGCCCCGATGGACCAACACAGGTTCCCATATGCCAACACGTGCAATGAAATCTTCATCAAATGGTCAGAGTATGAGAAGATTCATCCACTCAAGTGAGATTATTTGATGACTCTTAGAAGACTAAGCAATGAAAGCGCCATGTAGTGATTTTATGTTTTACTTAGTTGCACTTTTGATAGTTATTTTTAGTTAATAATATGTTATAAATAAGAGGCTCGACTCGTTAGAAGGGATCGATGGTTGTTGCAAATACCCTCATTTTTGGATTGTAAAGAACTATTTTGGAGCTGCCTTAATTGAGAAGTCTTGTTTAGGACCTTATACAAAGTTTGTGTTTTTCATCAAAAGCGTGTGTCATTGGATCTGAAGAAGAACTATTTCTGATTTTATCTCATGAATGGATGTTGTAACGAGTAAGAGCCTTTGAATCTGTTGATAAGTTATCTGATTCAATATTTTTATAGTTCTTGTCTTTAATGATGAAAAGTAAATCGTTGTGTTAATATGTGATTGATGATTAGAGTTAAGAAAACTATTTTTCTTGCCATCGTTTATTGCATGTATGTTTTCTCCTAATAATCATATCTCAGTCAATAATTAGAACACCAACAAGTCAATGTATTAGTAATAGGCTTGTTGTAGTTGTAATAATCAGTGTCTTCATGCTTGAGCAAAAGGGTTATCCCAAACTCAGCCTTATTCAGTAGTCAATTCTTTCCCCTTTGTTACCCAGTTAGTTTATACCAACATTTATCTTGTATTGCTCCCACCTATAAGAGAAAATACAAAAAGAGAATGTTTGAACTGAAGGAGGAGTTTTCACAAGAAGACATCTTGTCGATCACTACGTAAATCCCATTGATTAATTGGTTGGATCACAAGATCTGGAGAACCATTCCACCATTAAATGATACAGAGTCTAATTGGGCCTTGGTGGCGGGTTTGGTTCCTACTATTGATTTAAATGGATTTAGGACCCCTCAAAAGAATTTGTGCTAGAAGGAGGGCCTGAAGAATGAATGGCTGACAATATTTTTGACAGAATATTTCACTTAGCCAGTACATTCAAAACAACCCACATGCATGGCTAGTCATTCTCAAGATAGCCCACACACATTGAGTACTCCCAAAATGAGTAAATCACCCCAGCAAGAGGAAAAACATCTATTTCCTGAGATACCTTATGCTCTTTCTCATGAGGAGTTGAACCAGATCATAAGAATCACAAGATCTTATGGCCGACAGATCGAAGAGTTGCCCTTAGTTCTGTTACTTCCTCGTAGAAAACAAGTAAGTAGACCAGTGGTCGATATCCCCAACCAGGTTTTTTTGCACATAGTAGAATACCTAGTAGATTTATCCCTCACCAAAATCTAACATCCTCTCAATCTAATCCCCGAAACACTAGCCAACAACTACTCTGAGCCCGACAATTTTTCAGATGAGGAAGGGTTTAACTCAAAACGCTCAGTTTTGGGATCGGACGATATGGAAGATAACAATGATCATAATGAATAAAGAGGAAACCCACCTCAAAATAATCAACCTTGGTTATCCAGAGATGCTCTGGCCATCCTTGGACGAGTACACAATCTTCCCCATCATCCGGAAAAGTTACTCCCTAAATTTGACCCTAAAACCTCAAGATTTCCTAAAGACCATATCAAAAAATTCATACTAGCTATCAGAATGATGAATGTCCAACATGAATACGTAGTATGCAGGTTTTTCCCTTACACTTTTGAGAATTCAGCCTCCACATGGTATTTTAACTTACTTATAGGATCCATAACTAGTTGGACGAAGTTTCAAAAGGATTTTCTAGATAAATTTGCAGAAGAAACCACTACAGGAGCTTTAGTGGTCGCATTGTTCACTGCCACCATGAGTTCAAAGGAGAAGGTTAAATACTTTAATCAACGGTTCACCACTATCCTAAACAAATTTCAACTCGAAGATAAACCAACTCAGGAGTTTCAAATCGAAGTATATGTTAATGGTCTCCCAGCTTCTATTTCAATGTTTGTGAAGAGGGTTTCCAAAACAACCTTAGTGGATAATTTTGAAGAAGAAAAAATAATAGAGTTGCAAATGAAGGGATGTAAAGAAGGTCAGGTCTCATAAGTTAAGAAGGAATTTCAACCACCTCCCAGGAGGGGACTCCTATTGACTAGACCCCCAAGGAAACAAATAGAACAAGGTCCCGAAAAGGGAAGTGAAGACATAGAATACCTACAACACATGGTTAAGAAGTTGTCGAACGAAATCATAGACATGAAGAAAAGTGGAGGGGAAGGAAACCAAGGCCAGAGGCCCTATAAACTATTTGTTAAAAGAAATACACCTTTAAAAGAAATTAAACCCCCCCAGCCAAATTAAACATCGATATGGGAAATGTAGCATCTGATTCTTTCTGTACCTATCACCAAGAGAAACACTCTGAAAGAGACTACCCACAATGGGTGCATTCCATGAATTTGATGGCCAATCGGTTTCTAGATGAGGTTTCCTTAACCAAACAATCAAGTGGCTCAGTTATGAATATTGATTAGAAGGAAGAGGTTGATCCACCAGTAGAAACAACCATGTTGATATGGTACCCTAACCTACCGATGCCTTCCGATGACCTATTTGAGGTTCAAGAACCACCCGCAAAGGTCTTGGTTGTGAAAACACGAAGTAGGGGGAAACTTGTCTCAAACGACCTTACTACGACCCAACAATCAGGAGGAAAACCAACTCCCGATCACCCGAAAGCACCTTTTGTCCCTCGAAGAAACCCTATAAACATCCATACACGAGAATCGCCCAAGATAGACTACAACATAGTGGAAGATTTGAAAAAGTTGAAGGAAAATATATCGGTCATGGACATGTGTAGAATCCCTTAGTAAAAGAACTTTCTGTTACAATAAAATCAATAGAAAATCCTATAATAAGCACTGGCCAAGGAGAAAATATAACTCCCACAGATCTAAGAAATAAACCAATTATGAACGCCCGCTCTGAATATAAGAAGGGAAAACCTTTTGTCCCACAGAAACCTCCATAATTGTTTGGTTGACTCAGGAGCATCCTCCAATGCTATGCCATTGTCTATTTGCAAAACATTAAATACAATTCCTCTCAAAAGAGATAATCATGTAATACAACTGGACAGAACCCAGGTGAAGGTTATGGGAGAGCTCAAATATGTAATGATCAGAATAGCGACACACCCTAAATTTTTCCAAGTAATTGACATCATTGTAGTAGATGTCCCATAAGCTTATGGATTTCTACTGAGTCGAGATTGGTCTGAGAAGTTAAACAGACACACCTTTGGCTACCATTAAAGGGACACACAAATATGATCAGAATCGATAGGGAAAGATATCTAAAACACATGGTCACCGACCTGGAAACTCTTAACGAGCCCTCATCAGCAGACTTTCCCATGCTAGGCAATTATTCTTGTGCTTCTGATTTCAGGAATTTCTCCCCCCTCTCATCTGATGTCCCTCTTACTCAAAACTATGAAATAAGTTTTCAAGAAAATTTTCCAATGACGGCGAAGGAAACCCCATCTATCAGGAATAGGTTGTTGGACACACCTACCACACTTAGAGGGGGGGGTGAATGAGTGTGAGGATCTTTTTCCCAAAACTTCCCTCTTACACAAAAACTCCTTAGTTAACATTCTACATTTTCTCATTACTCATTCTTATCATTTATAATCAGTTATATGTGAATACATATCAGCAACATATATCATTAACATATCATCAACAAATCATCTCCACAAGGAACACAAAGAACACAAGATGTATGTACAATTTTTCTTTTTATTATGGACTTCAATCCAGGGGTTTTTCAACAACAACTGAATAGAGTAAAACTCTACAAGAGCACCATCTCTATATGCAAGAATCAGCTTACATTCTTAGCACCAACTGATATGAGGCAACACTCCTCAACAGATATCAATATGTCAACACAAACAAGTGCATCAACCATGCACCAACCTGTGCCAAACAACCTGTAATCAACCTATACCATAAACAAGTGCATCCAACCATGTACCAAGTATATACCAATCATGTGTCAAATACTCATCAACAATTACTCATCAATATGTACCAACATCATCAACTATAGACCTCATGTATGTGCCAACTCATCAACTGCTTGTCTCAACCATGACTAGTTTTGGATTAATCTACAACCCCAACTTGAAATAATCATAACTTTGTACCTATAATGAATAAATATATGAAACTAATAAACAATTTTCTTCAGTATTTTCTATGCAATTCATTCAGGTGCCACTACTTGGAGCCTCTTAGAAAAGGCGTTATGGCAAAAATGGCATACCTTGTTGAATTATGTCTTATTCTAGAGAGCGACCTTGTAGAGTGTGGCCCACAAAAAATGTTAGTTGAATTGATCTAAAAATATTACACAACATACAACATCCTGTACCCTAACCAACACATTTTTTCTCACTGAAGTTGGATCTCTTATGAATAAGTTATGACGTTTTTACCTGAAACACCTATTTTTGAATAGTTTCAAGACTAGACACAAACCCTATTTTCCATGGAGTGTAACTCCCAAAATACAACGACCCACAAGATGAATTTTTTACCACAGATACTTGGGTATGTTTTATCAATGGAATATCAATTTCACGGTCTGAATCATTATAGAAAAATATTTATAGAGAAAATGGTGAGATGACTTGTAAATAACATACCTTAGAAAGCATCATCAAAAGAATTTATCCTCCCTTCAATTCCGGCCCTCTTTTCTTCACCTTCCTTCTGAAATTCAGCTTAGATATCCTTGGTTACCTCAATCACCTATATATCTTTAATATTCTCAAGTCTTCCACACCAAAAATGGTCAAGAAGCTCTCACAAGAAGCTCTCCATTAATATTCCAAAAGATATTCTCACAAGAAGCTCTCCATTGATCCACAAAAAGGATGATCTACAAGAGACCATTGCTATCTTATTTATACTTTCATCCTCTAGGTCACTTAACCCATTTTTAGGTCACTTAACCCATTTCTAGGTCACTTAACATATTTTTCCTTATTTTAGGGTTAAACACTTTCCATAAATAGAAATTTCTCCAATATTTTATCATTTAAATATTCCTTCTTGATTTTGTCACCTTACTTTATCATTTCTTGATTTTGTCACTTCTCTTGATTATTTAAATAATCCACCTTGACTTTGTCACCTTAGTTTATCATTTAAATAATGATTTCTTCTTTTAGGTCACTTAACCCATTTCTAGGTCACTTAACCTATTTTCCTTATTTTTAGGGTTAACCACTTTCCATAAATAGAAGGTTCTCTAATACTTTATCATTTAAATATTCCTTCATGATTTTGTCACCTTATTTTATCATTTCTTGATTTTGTCACTTCTCTTTATTATTTAAATAACCCACCTTGACTTTGTCACTTTAATTTATCATTTAAATAATGATTTCTTCTTTTAGGTCACTTTGACTTCTTTGACGTTGGGGGCTTCAAGCCTTCATGTGGGGGTCCTTCATCTTCGTAAGGCCATAAATCTCAAACCACGAGGAGTTATGTGACATTCCACATACCACTGGAAATGGCATGACAAGCACTATCCATCTAGGATAGTTTCACCAACAATTTCCTTGATCTTCATCTCATTATTCCACATACAGGCATGGGTCCTCCAACCATTCTTCTAGGATGACTCAATCCGCAAAGTGTCTTCCCGTGAGGGATTTCACCATAATGGGACCAATTTGGAGTTCATCCATTTGTGCACCTTATCAATCATGATAAGACAATAATGAGAGCATGGGTCCTCCAACCATTCTTCTAGGATAACTCAATCCGCAAATCGTCTTCCCGTGAGGGATTTCACCATAAGGGGACCACTTTGGAGTTCATGCATTTGTGCACCTTATCAATCATGATAAGACAATAATGAGTCATTTATAAATTTTTCCAACAATGCATCATATACCAATGAAACCACAATGATCCATCTTCATCATATATCAATGACAACTCATTGATCCATCTTCATCATATCAATGACAACTCATTGATCCATCTTCATCTATGCATTCTCATCAAGGAAA
>ML782212.1:433139-445918 GCA_009831015.1 Picea engelmannii
CTTATTTCTCTCTTTGAGCATTTCCTTTAACATCAAGATGTACCTTTGACTCCTCCTAAGAAACTTTTTAGTGTTATCTGAAAGATAGTTATAGTGTGTATAAAAATGATCACTTCTATATCTATATAAACCCTCTTCAATTTACTTTTGAAGTTATAATAGATTTTCTTCTATTGTTTCCATGGGATAACTATCATCAAAATTTACACAAATTGTTTCTAGATCATCTTCTTCACTTGAGAAAAATTCAACATTATCACATTTTGAATCAATGCAATCAAGAGTCTTTGGAGATTCTTTACCTTCATTTGAAGTATCTTCAATATATTCCTTCTTGCCAACATCATCACATGATTCTTTTCCTTTAAAATCATCACATACGCAATCAAGAGTTAGAGATTATTTACCTTTGATAATCTTGATGGAGTGGTCTTCAACACATTCTTTCTTTTTTTGATATGTCTCCTCTATCTTTAGCCATAGATCCTTGGCGGAAGTGAATTGTCCCATGCTCTCTTTGATAGGGCTTGAAATTCCACTAAGAATGGTCTTGAGAGCCAATGCATCATTCTTATTTCCTTCCCTTTGAGCTGCAAACTTTGACTTGTTCTTCAACGGAACTGATCCACCAATGGATGCCTTCCAAATAGTTGCTCCCATTGTCTTCAAATACACTCTCATCTCTATTCTCCAAGTAGAATAGTTTTCCTCATCAAGGATTGGTATTTCATCATCCATTTGTGTGTCTATGGATCTCCTTCAAGCTTGTTAAGGCTTGTAGTGAAGGCCCACTCTGATACCAATTGTTGGACACACCTACCACACTTAGAGGGGGGGTTGAATGAGTGTAGGGATCTTTTTCCCAAAAATTCCCTCTTACACAAAAACTCCTTCGTTAACATTCAACATTTTCTCATTAATCATTGATATCATTTATAATCAGTTAGATGTGAATACATATCTGCAACATATCATCAATAAATCATCTCCACAAAGAACACAAGATGTATGTATAATTTTTCTTTTTATTATGGACTTTAATCCGGGAGTTTTTCAGCAACAACCGAATAGAGTACAACTCTATAAGAGAACTAGCTCTATATGAAAGGCTCAGCTTACATTCTCAGCACCAACTGAGATGAGGCAACAATCCTCAACAGATATCAATCTGTCAACATAAACAAGTGCATCAACCATGCACCAACTTGTGCCAAACAACCTATAATCAACCTGTACCATAAACAAGTGCATCCAACCATGTACCAAGTATATACCAATCATGTGTCAAATAGTCATCAACAATGACTCATCAATATGTACCAACATCATCAACGATACACCTCATGTATGTGCCAACTCATCAACTGCTTGTCTCGGCCATGACTAGTTTTGGATTAGTCAACAACCCCAAATGAAAATAATCCTAAATTTGTACCTGTAATGAATAAATATCTAAAAATGATACACAATGTTCTTCAGTGTGTTTAATGTAATTCCTCCAGGTGGCACTACTTTGAACCTCTTAGAAAAGGCGTTATAGAAAACATGGCATACCTTGTTGAATTCTGGCTTATTCTAGAGAGCGACCTTGTAGAGCATGGAACGAAAAAAATATTCATTGAATTGATTTGAAACTATTAAAAAACATACTAAATCCTGTACCCTAACCAACACATTTGGTCTCACTGAAGTTGGATCTGTTATGAATAAGTTATGACGTTTTTACCCGAAACACCTATTTTTGACTAGTTTCAGGACTAGCCACAAACCCTATTTTCCATGGAGTGTAACTCCAAAAATACAACAACTCACAAGATGAAGTTTTTACCACAGATACTTGGGTATTTTTTCTCAATGGAATAGCAATTTCATGATCTAAATCATATACTTCGATGGATCTAAATCGAAAGAAGGGTCGGGAGTAGGGTGCATCCTCATTGATCCAAAAGGTAAACAAAATTTCAAGTCCTGTAGACTAGAATTTGAATGCACAAACAACATCGCTGAGTATGAAGCTCTAGTACAAGGGCTAAAGAAAGCCAGAGACCTAAACATTAAGAATTTGAAATTTTTTGGAGATTCTGAAATCATTGTTAGACAAGTAAAGAACACTATACATTTCAACTCTCCCCGCCTGAGGAATTACCAACAAGAAGTGCACAGACTAATAGAACATTTTGAAGCCTTCAACATTATAGCGATACCCAGAACAAAGAACATTCTTTTTTATTATCTGGCCACCGCTTCCTCTAGGATATCACCTCTAGAAGACTATGAAGCCTCTCGATTCACTATGGAGCTACTCTACAAATCATCGGTGCCCAACAATATTTATAATTGGAAGGTCCTTGAAATAGATGAACGGATCATCAAACTTTTGACCAATCAAGATAATTTTAAAGAATTGTATATTCATGATGAAGTATTCCAGGAGAAATTAGCAGAAACCGATCTTCATACAGATCAACTGACTGAAAAACTAAGGTCTCACACAATATCAAAGGGAGTAGCCAATTTAGAAAACCTTTTTGACCTAAGGGAAATATTTAAAGGGTCAAAGAACGCAAAGATGGCGAGTTCTTGTCACATGCACGAAACTATAAATCTAGGAACCCAAGAAAACCCCAAGAATATAAATCTCAGCAAGACAGTATCTAAAGAGGAAAGGAAGGCCTATCTCAAAATTTTCAGACAATATCAATATGTTTTTGCATGGTACTACAGAGATATGAAAAATTATGATATTTGTATCATTCAACACACTATCCTGTTAAATCCTGAAGTGAAACCCTTCCAACAGAAGATCTGGAAGTACCACCCATCCTTGGAGCCTCTCATGTGTCAGGAGTTCAAGAAACTACTAGATGCCTAGATTATCTCCCAGGTTAGACACTCTGCATGGGTAGAAAATTTGGTTCCTGTGAGAGAAAATTCTGGGGAGATCCTCCTATGCATAGATTTCTGAAACCTTAACAAAGCTTCAGAAAAGGATAACTACCCAGTCCCACCAATGGAGGAACTCTTGTAGGCCGTGTCTGGCTCTGGTATTTTCTCCCTGCTAGATGGTTTTTCAGGTTACAGCCAAGTTCTAGTTTCAGAGGAAGATCGTTTGAAGACTACCTTCCAAACTAAGTGGGGAACCTTCGCTTATAAACGTATGCCCTTTGGGTTAATCAATGCAAGGACGACCTTCCAAAGGGCCATGGATGTAGCTTTTTGGGGACTAATCAACAAGTGTGTAGTAGTCTATTTGGATGACGTAACTATGTATTCAAAGAATAGAGAAGATCACATCCAACACTTAACCCAAATTTTAAAAAGGTGTAGGAAATACAGTATAACCTTAAACCCTAAGAAAACTATCTTTGGTGTCAAGGAAGGTAAACTTCTAGGACATGTTATATCTCAAGCAGGGATTCACATAGACCCAAAAAGGATTATGGTTATATCTCATCTTCCATTACCTCACAACAAAAAGGCTATGCAATCTTTCTTCGGGAAAATCAATTTTGTAAGAAAATTCACCCCGGATTTCGCTGAAACTATCAAACCCTTACAAAAAATGATCCACAAAGATGTTGAATTTAAGTGGGATGATGAACGAAAAAGGGATTTAAGCAATATTAAGTTTGCGGTATCATAATCCCTAGTGTTGCGAAGTCTCGATTTTAGCAAAGATTTCTTCCTCTACACTTTCACTTCCGACCAATCATTAGTTGCGGTATTGACTCAGAAAGGTGATGACAACAATGAGGCCCAGGTATAATTCATGAGCACTAATCTCCAAGGGGCTGAACTAAATTACCCTGCTAAAGACAAACAGGCTTATGAAGTGTACAAGGCAGTGAAACACTTCAGATCTTGCATCCTTAAGAACCATACCAAAGTCATCATGCCTCACCCTGCAATCCGATCCCTATTCACTCAACAGGAGATGGGGGAAAGAAGAGGAAATTGGATGGAAGTAGTCCAAGAATTTGATCTAGATATAAAACCTGCTAAATTGGTTAAGGTACAAGGGTTATGCAAACTGGAAGCTGAAGCCCATGACCAAGTAAATGAAGACCCCAGATGGGAGAATGAATTAGCATTGTGGTGTGGTGAAGCTTCATACATCCCCCCAAGGCAGGAGTCTTGGTATGAGAAAATGACTTATCTCCTGCATCATGGAACTTGCCTAGAAAACCTAAACCCTAGGGAAAGGAGAGCCCTTAGGTTAAAATCACCACAATATCACCTCATAAATTCAATGCTCTTCCGTGTTAATTATGATGGGGTACTTTTAAGATGTCTCGAACGTGAAGATGCAGACAAAGTTCTGAAGGAGCTCCATGATGGTCCTACAGGTGGACATTTCATAGGAAACACCACTGCTCATAAAATACTGAGAGATGGATATTATTGGCCTACTCTGTTCAGGGATGCTCACACATATGCTAGAAATTATAAAACTTGTCAAATAAGCACGGGGAGGGAAAAGAGAGAAAATGTCCTACTCCAACCGGTGGTCGTTTCCAGGCCATTCAAGCAATGGGGGTTAGATATCATAGGAGAAATTACACTGAGTTCTTCAAAACAACATAGATACATACTAATCGCCATATATTATTTCATGAAATGGGCAGAGGCCATCCCTCTGACTCATGTAAATGAAAATGTGGTGATCCAATTCATACAACAACAACTGATCGCAAGGTTCGGTGTGCCTTATGTCCTTATTTTTGATAATGTCACTTACTTTTATCCCACCCTATTAATAGAGTTTTCTCTAGATAAAGGAATCATAATCAGATACTCTTCAAAATACTATCCACAAGGGAACAGAGTGGCAGAATCAACCAATAAGAACCTTGTGATATTAAAGAAAACAATTGCATACAATCAGAGGAATTGGCACAATTCACCCCATGACGCCTTATGGGATGATAGAGTAACACCCAAGGAAGCCATAGGAAATTCCCCATATTTTTTGGTAGCCATTCTCTCAAAAGGGCTATATATTCCATCTCTTCAACTTGCTCAGAATTCGAGAGGACAACCCTCATCAGTCATACAACAAAGAATTGATACCCTCCTCATGCTAGAAGAAGAAAGAGAGAAATCAAAATCAAATTTCATAGCTCATCAGCAGACAGTTAAAAGGTGGTTTGATAAGAATAAGGCTAAAGAGAAGAATTTTGAAGTGGGAGACTTAGTCCTAAAATGGGACAAAGCAAATGAGCTGAAAGGACAACATTCTAAGTTTCAAAATCTATGGCTTAGACCTTTTTCAGGTAGCCGAGAAAATTGGGGTAGGCACGTATCGGTTGCAGAATTTGAGGGGGGAACCTAACGCCCTCCCTGTGAATGGCCAAGCCCTAAAACAATATTTTCATTAAAAATAAAAATAAAAACAAATGTGTGTGTATATGTTTTCATGACGTTTTGTTCTTAGGAAGGATAATTACAGAGTGCATTTTTTGTTTATGTTTCTTGATATAGTACTTTTTGGGTACCACTTGATCTTTTCAACTATTTGATAGTTATTTCAATTTTGAGAATGTTTTGTCCCTGCTTATTTTCATGTTTCTCATCACCCATTCATGTTTTCTTAAACTTGTGAAACTTCATGACTAAAAAAGACATTAAAAACCTTAAATAAAGAATCGGTAGCCAAACACTTCATCGAACATGATCAGGAACGACATCGGAAGGAATTCAAAGAAGGAAAAGAACCACTCGAAAAATCTCAGTCGTTGAGCACTGATCTCCATCGGCATCAAAAAAGGGAATTTTTTGTTTGCGTCAAGTCTTGCATAAGAATATCGTCGATAGTTGATTCCCCTCCGGCATCGGTAAAAGACGAGGGGAATAGACGTTAACAAAGAGAGAAAATATATCGTCGATAGTTGATGCCCGATGCATTTATAAGAATCAGGGAAAACCTAAAAGGATCGCAACAAACATTATGACCGCACTAAAACTTATTCCTAATCGTCAATCCCCGATGCGTTTTCAGCATCGGGACTTTTTCGAGGGAGCTAATCTGAAGAAATCACTTGATAGGTTTATCATCGATCGCCAACCCTGGATACATTTTCGAAATCGGCAAGATAAGGTTTGTTTTAGAATGAATAACTTAAGGAAATTCCTGACTCTAATTAATACATGCTAATAAAGTCACTGGTATTTAGCACCACATGTCTTTACCTGGTAGGAGGATCATACGGTCTAGTTTTATCCCAAGTCATTCTTGGTTCCCTAGGCCTGAGTCACACCTCCTAGTCAGCTTTTCCACAACAGAATTGTACGATAAAATCAATCGACATCGAATATTTTTGCAAGAGGTTATCAACAAAAATGTTTATAGCACACCCTCGATCCCCAATCCACCCATTGAAAGAGCGACACGATGGGACATTTTATCACTAGATACAATCGGATTTTGAGCATTTAAGGAGCTAATTAATACCAAATCTCGCATTAGTTTCTACCTCGTGCACCCATCAAAACAGTCGTTTAAAATCACCGATAGACCACATCACCACCCGCACCTCCACCGTCAACCCACGATGAATTTAAGTTATAAATATTCGGTGGCAGATTTGTTAAAATTTCACTCATAAGTGGAATTGAATGGTTGATGTGACATGATAAGTTCTTCTCTATTTAAATTATCTTGATCCACTGTAAACGATACCATTATGCGCATAAGAGAATTCTGGAGCATCCAAAGGATGAAGATGAGTGATTCGAAGGCTGTATCAACTCCATGATTATCAAAATAATCAGGTTTTAACAAGCTTCAGAGGTATGTATCCAAGTCCGTAAATTCTACATAGCTATGATTTATATGTTTTTATCTAGTTTTTGTTTTTACACAGTCTCTGAAATTTTATTTTAAGTTGCAGGAACAATGCCGCCAAGAAAGCCAACCACTAAATGATCACTAAGGGAATTGAAGCTGAAAGAACCAAAGGTAGGCGAAGGCTCTTCTCCAAGGGTCGCAAAACAATTGGAATACGCCCCAAGGCTGGAACCTGTCATTAAGCCAACAACGAAGAAGTTTTCCATCCAACCTCCAACCTTTGGCGATACAGAGGCAAGCATCGGGTCCAATATGGAACTCCCACATTGGGGAGAACTCTTTAACAAGATCATCCAGAAGGAATACCTAGAATATGTCCCACACAGTGATCCAGATGTAAGGGCACTCGACGATGAGGTGTTCTCAAAAATCCGACAATTGTACCTACATATGGTGGCAAGAAGAACCTTGTTGGCATAGGGGTAGAGCCAGAGTTCAATGCTCAAGAGCGCACCAATAAAACCCTACCTACCGACCCTTTCGAAAACACCTACGAAGAAGATGAAGTCTCACCCAAGGTAGAGGCAGGGGTGGTTGCAGGACTCAGGTGTCTGCAACCTAGTTGGGATATTGATCTGTGATTATATCTTTTACAGGGCACTTAGCATAGATCATTCATCAATATTTAACCCTTATGGTGCTTCACGGATGGCACAGAGCATCGCAGTGAATACTTTGACTAAAGAGGATTCAATACTTAACCACAGAAATGTAGATTAGATTCAACATATTAATCACTAAGCATCTTATATATCATATCTAACATTCATTCATATATCAGAAGCACAGAGAATAACTAGGTCTACTTAATCACAACAAGCACTTAGCCAAAAAGGAGACAACACTTAGATCAAAGCATAGAGCACATTACACAGAGTTACCATGGTTCACCCCCACCCTGGGGCTACGTCCAGAAAGTCTTCTTCTTTATATTATCACAGTCAAGCAGTTACAACACAGAGCTTCAGGGACCCTTACTTCGCACAAGACAGAAGATCTACACAGCTCACTACATCCTTCTTCCTTGCACTTCAACACAAAACTACAACAACTTGCACTTAGCTTTTTTAACTCCTTACAATCATGCACAGAGCACTTGCAATATACATCCGATCACGCGGATCTAGCTACTAGCACTAAGCCTTTAGCTATACATCACATAGAGGTACTACTATTTTCACTCCCCTTTCATATCTACTACTTAAGTATCTATTTATAGATTACAAAATGGGCCTAAACATGGGTAAACCCACAGGTCGACATCCCTTTCCCTTTACATCAACCCAAAACCCTAAAAAGGACCAAAAATAGGTCTTTCTTGCTTCGCGTTGCACTCCATCTTTGGCAAGTTGTCGTAGTCCCAAAAACGGTCAAATATGACCAAGTATTCTTCAAAACTTGGTCAAGGGCCAACAGGCCCCCAACACTCACATGTGACTCATCTCGAGTCACTTAGGTCTGATCAATTCCACCTCGAATGCCTCGAGCTTGGCTCGAGCTGCTTTGACCTGCTGCAGTGCGACAACTTCTTGCTTAGTAAATTCCTGGATCACGGTGTCATTGAGCGGTCCTTCCAGGCATTGTTCTGCAGTGATGACAACTTGTTCAATTTCATCTTCCTGTTTTTCCAGTTCAACGAATAGTTGGCATGCATTTTCCTGGATCGGCTGAAGTCATTGGGAGACTTCCATCACTTTGCTTTGCAACGTATGTACCTGTTTTTGGGCTGTGCATTGTTCTGCGAACCTCTTCATTCTTTTGACTAGGGTCAAATTCTTTATCTGCACCTATAGTGTGTCTGCATGTTGCTTTGCTTCTTGGAGTTATGCCTCCAATGTCTACAATTATGGATTCTCTGTAAGGGTTTCATAAGTCTGGGTGCTTCTAGTGCTCAGCTGCTTGCATTCCAAAAAAAAGGTTTTTAATCGGTCGACTGCGCTTCGAGCAGTGGCCTCTCTTAGATATCTTATTTCCTGAGGGGTCTTGGGCACGATGCAGAGCTCCAGATTCATGATGCATTGTTGGAGTTGTTAGATTACTTCATCCAGTTGGTTCACCTGCTGTGGGAGATGGTCTTCTCGGGAAGACATTCTCTAAAGATAATAATTACTAATATAATTATTAACTATAGCATATAATAAGTTAATGATAATAATAAATAGTTGTTGATTATTCAAGGGACGCATCCGTTCATGGATGGTCACCTTATGTTCCCTATATATAGAACACTCATCATTGTAATAATATATCAAATATCTCTCATATCTCATATGAATAAAAACCAACATGGTATCAAAGCAGGACTGGGCTAACTCCCTCACGGGAGGGCCCAGGTAAATATGAAATAAGGGTACACAGAGTATGTGTTATTTTAAACTGTATCAGTTGCATCTTTGAGCATAATGGACATATGATTTGTCCATATGTAACAACAAGCCAAAAGGTATTTGGTCTTGAGCATGGATAGAGATCTCCCAGTTCACCATTTATGTTATAAGTGTTCGACATATTCGGTGCACCTCCGGTTCGAATTGCCTGATTAATAACATCTATGGGGTTTCTCTTCCACCATTCTCCTAGTTGGATGAGAGCATCCGCGTAGGGTTGAGAGAAGGGATATGAACCGCCATTTTTTTTTTGTTGGATGGATGATAATGGCTCCATAAACTGTAGATTGAATCCGTGAGCTATGAGCATGCCACCACAGAGTTCCCACGCATTCAACAATGACAAATTTGTAAGTGTAACTTCCACCATGTTGAATGGGGAATTGTGTTACGTATCCTAGTCCATCATCCCATGTTGTGCGGAATTGTCGAACTCCATAACAATGAAGGGTTTCACTATACAGTGCCCGATTATGGATTGTCACAATAACAGTATCTCCATTCATCGCATGAATGGTTGGGCCCGATAACTGCCCCAGGAAATGGGAGCCTGCGAGAGTTAGATTTATTTATTTTCCACATAGATGGATTCAGAAACCAATAATATGGATGGATTTGTAACAAAATTGATGTCAATATTATAAGTGATATGTTTCGAGTAGTGGATTTAACCCACCTTCTCACTGTGTATGAAGTAACTGTTACACAATAGAATATGTTACAGTGAACTGTAACGTTTTTAAATCGTGGTCAATGCATCCCCAATCATTGAACCCATATCAAAAATTTAGGACTGTACATTATCGTCCTCAACCTGCCTGGGAGTACAAGGATAAGTTTGTTCTATATGCATGGTCTGTGCATTAATTCTCAAATTTTTTATCATTACAGTACTCCATTCGCTATCACCTCTTGATATTGTGGAGTCAATTCGTGAGATCGGAATATCCATCAACAATCTCCTGAAGCACATGCATTCTTTATGGAAAAACATTACACCACCACCAACAAGAATCAGGAGACAGTTGCCATTTAAGGAAATCATCTCAAGCAATGATAATTCAAAGATAATTTTCTAAGAGATAGAGGAATTTGGCCGGAGAGCTTATGGTTCTCAAGATAGAGATACATGAGATGAAAGATATTTTTGATGGTGGCCGAAATTGTCACCTTGATCTCCTAGAATCCATTGATTACAAGGACTTGGAGGAAAGAGAAGTTTCCCAAGGAGGGAGACATGGTTTCATGCATGTACATGGTGTCATTTATCGATTCATGGTTCCTTCAAATAGTCATATGAAGGAACCAAGATATTGGTTTCATGAGGAAACTTTGATATGTCTTCTGAGACATTGGTTTCATGTGGGAAACTCGATATATCAAATATGGTTCAAGATGACATTCCTTTTTCAGAGGGAGACAATTTAGTCTATTGATCAAATTTGATCTCGTTGATCCTATAGCTCTAGTTAATGTTTCCAGAGATATTGCAGTAGGTCAAAAGAGACCTACATGGGCTCATCAGACTCTACAAGAGGCAGAAGAACATTCAGCTCCTCATGGTACCTTCTGAGAGAGCAATACACCTCAAAGATATATGTGCTATGTCGCAGCTATGAGCCACAACATTGATTCACAGCCTTCTTGTTACGATGAGGCACCTAATCAAGAAGTATGGAGAGATTCCATGACAGAGGAGTATCATTCCATCATGAAGAACGATGTGTGGGATATTGTTCTGAGACCTGAAGGGAAGTCTGTAGTGACTTCTGAATAGATATACAAGATCAAACACACATTTGATGGTAGCATCGAGATGCACAAAACGAGATTTGTTTCTAGAGGATTCTCTTAGGTGGAGGGAATAGATTATGAGGATACATTTGATCCTATTGCTCGATACACTTCTATCCGGATGATTATTGCCCTCGCAGCATCCATGGGTTGGAAACTACATCAGATGGATGTGAAGACAACCTTTCTCAATGGAGAGATTGAGGAAGAAATATACATCGAACAGCCAGATGGTTTCATCATACATGAGAAGGAGTCTCATGTGTGTAGATTGAAGAAGGCCCTATATGGACTCAAGTAGGCACCTCGAGCTTGGTATGAGAGGATTGATGGACACCTGATGAGTTTGAGCTTCAGCAAAAGTGTTGTTGATCCCAACCTGTACTACTAGACTGTTAATGGTGAGGCCTTGATTCTGGTCCTCTACGTTGATGATTTACTCCTCACTGGTACATAGAGCCTTATTATTGAATGCAAGTATGCGTTGGCCTCTGAGTTCGAGATAAAGGACCTTGGTATGATTCACTACTTCTTGGGACTAGTGGTGTGGCAGAGAACTAATGAGATCTTCCCGAGTCAGGGGAAGTACACAGTTGAGATATTGAAGAAGTTTGAGATACTAAACTTCAAGCCCGTGGCTATACCAATAATGATGAATCTAAAGAAACTAGGTGTGTCTTCTTCCGATTTTGACGAAATTGATCTGACTCTGTACAGACAGCTGATTGGATAATTGATGTATTTGGTTAACACCAGACCAAATATTTTCTATGCAATGAGTGCACTTAGCCATTTTATAAGTCAGCTGAAATAGACACACTAGATTGTTGCAAAGCATGTGTTGAGATAGTTGCGAGGCATAGTTCGACATGGTCTGAGATATACTTCCAGTATTGATATGATGTGGCAGGAATATATTGACTCTGATTGGGTAGGGATCGCAGTGGACAGAAAGAACACCTTCAGGTGTTTCTTCACTTTGGGATCCTCCATGATTTCCTGGTGTAGCAGGAAATGAACTTCTGTGGCTTTGAGAAAAACAGATGCAGAGTACATTGCATTAAATATGACAGTCCATGAAGCAGTGTGGCTTCACGAGCTCCGTGCCAATTTATTAGAACATGTGCTGGATTCCACCAATATTCATTATGGTAACTAAAGTTGTGTGAAGATCTCTGATAATCTAGTGTTTCATGACAAATCAAAACACATTGATATCAAGTACCATTACATCCGAGACATGATGCAGAGGAAGGAAGTATTTGTGCAGTACCTTCCTCCAAATGAGCAGGTTGTTGATGTTCTTACCAAACCAAGATGAAGTTTAAGTACTTTCGTGACAGACTTGGCATGGTAGAGAATGCCTCCCTCGCTGAGAGGGAGTGTTGATGTTTGCAGCTTCCTGAGACATTCTCCAGATCGTACTCCTTTGTGACTGAGTTGATTTGATTTGTGATGACACTTATCCGAGAAGGGATAAGTGGGGCATTTATTCGAGAAGGGATAAGTGCGGTTGGGCTTATAACCCAATGTCCCATGTGGAGAGCACATGAGGACATGTCAAGGGAGTTTACCCTTGACGTCATACACTATGGGAGTTGACCCTACTGTTTCTAGAGGGTGTAGCCTCTAGAAGTCCACATGGAGTGCCATGTGTGACAAACCTTCTCCAGATCGTACTCCTCTGTGAATTGAGTTGAGTTGATCTGTGAGGACACTTATCTGAGAAGGGATAAGTGGAACACTTATTC
>ML782212.1:452699-470624 GCA_009831015.1 Picea engelmannii
CCAATGGATCCAGCACGTCCAAAAACCCCTGGCTGGGCTTTTACGGCACCTCAATCGGCCAAACGATGAAGAAGTTAGGCCTCCTCCATTTTTCTCCTTCAAGCTTTGCTGGAACTGGTTCTACAATTCGCACTCTTGTGCACCTGAACCTGGAACACGTTCCCAATGCGCGTTATAACCTGGCACCGGGCGCAACCGCGCCAACGGTGCAAACCGTAGGACGGTTAGGATGCCTCCAGCCCCCAACCGCCTAGCATTCAGGCATATGGTGGCATGTGACCATGCGCATTGCTAAAAAAAATGGTTAAGTTGGTTATAACCTCCCCGCGCGCCTTTCCACTGA
The DNA here is from genome assembly GCA_009831015.1 of Picea engelmannii. Taxonomy (NCBI): domain Eukaryota; kingdom Viridiplantae; phylum Streptophyta; class Pinopsida; order Pinales; family Pinaceae; genus Picea; species Picea engelmannii. The sequence goes on from ML782212.1 coordinate 453,043, forward strand.
GCCAACGGTCATGTGGAAATTAAAAGAACCATGGTATAAAACCCCATGGAAATGGTTGTCACCGTATATATATATATATATATTACATGTTTGTTTTTTTGAAATAAAACACGGGCTATAATATAGAGCCCCCGCGCATATACAATACGGTTATATTGCAACCCATGTCCACGGGCCATCCATTATAAACGTAACATATATATGTTAAATGTAACCGTGCACAATCCCGTGTGATGTGGTCACATGTGTTGAACAAAACCACGGTTAAATCTGCGTAACATATGCATATGTAACACGGTCATATCCCAAAACGCACATGACCATGGGCCGGGGCTAAGCCCTGGCCCAAGCCCCCGCCCGATATACAACAATTCAAATTCAAATGTAATGTTGTCCATAACCATTACAAGAACCAATAGATGGAATGTTGGCTGGCAGAGATTTGTGAAGGCGTTGGGCGTGTGGGAGGTCCGGGGGTCGAACCCCGCGAAATCCACCAAAACTTTTACACAATCATATATATAAACCAAATAATGAGTGACACGTGGCGCCTCCGGATTGGGCTACGTGTCCTCACACCATTCGCCACACAAATGACACGTGCCATCATCCGATTGGAAAACCACCAACCAATAAAAACATGACACATCATCCAACTGCCATGTCAACATGATGGTACGACCCTGCCACGTGGCCGTACGTACTGTACGGACTGCCCAGTCAACACTTTTTTTTCCTGTTTGACTTTCCGAACAGATCGCTATATCTTTCGCTCCCGACGTCCGTTTGAGACTAAACGAATTGCGTTGGATTCGTGACGACGAGGGCTACGCTCACGTCCGATTTGAGGCAATTCCGAGAATGTTGATTTTTGGGCTAAAATTTGACCCCTGGTCCAGATTTTGATCACTCGCTACATCCTTCTTCATTGCACTTCAGCACAAAACTACAACAACTTGCACTTAGCCTTCTGACCTCCTTACAATCATGCACAGAGCACTTGCAATATACATCCGATCATGTAGATCCAGCTACTAGCACTAAGCCTTTAGCTATACATCACATAGAGGTACTACTATTTTCACTCCCCTTTCATATATACTACTTAAGTATCTATTTATAGATTACAAAATGGGCATAAACATGGGTAAACCCACGGGCTGACATCCCTTTCCCTTTACATCAACCCAAAACCGTACAAGGGACCAAAAATAGGTCTTTCTTGCTTCGCGTTGCGCTCCATCTTTGGCAAGTTGTCGTAGTCCCAAAAACGGTCAAATATGACCAAGTATTCTTCAAAACTTGGTCAAGGGCCAACAAACCCCTATTTTTCCCTACATAGAAGTCCTAAAGTGGCTCATAGATCACACAGACACATAGAAATGTTTAATCAACAATGAAAATGGTGGGTGTGTCGGAGTGTTCCTTCCAGTAGAAGTTCATAAATACTACAAACTCAGAGACCCTGAGGAACATCTAAATACAGATTTTGTCATGAAGTTATACGAACACCACGACACCAGCTGAGTGATCACCTCATGGTGGAGGGAGGAAAAGAAGTTCACCAATTGGAGCACTGGCTGGTATGGGACAACCAACTTAAGGGAGCCATACATCTATCTGATGGCTCTCATCTGTCGATTGTATGGAGAGAAAGATTGCTCCAGATTTTCAGAGGCGTGGATGCCCTTGGCTTACACAGTGACGATCTTCAGGAGTGGATTCAACTGGGGAGCAATAATTTCTAAACAACTAAGAATCTGTGTACAATAGGCTCAGATGCCAAAGGAAGGAGAGACACCAACTTTCTACATGGCTTCATACTTGATCGATGCCATGTGTGTCAGAAACGTCTTTGTCGGCATGAATCTGAGCTGGCATGTAGAAGAACTCTCGGTCCACGTCTACTTCAACATTCTATGAGAAAACGGGTATAATAAATCTTACTCCCTCATCCATGATGAATTCATCACCCAAATTTACTTTATTATTTTTAAGAAGGAATTCCCAAGGCTATCGGCAGCAGCCAAAAAGATGATATCCAAGGTAGGCCATTGGTATTTAGAAGAGCGTGCCACCTACATCACAGTGTTCGGGGCCACCGGAGCACCACATATCCTACCAGCTCATGTCCCAGACCGACTGGTAGTAGGAGAAATATGTTATCAAACCATATTGCAAGGCTACAATGCCACGCTGGTCAAGGCCAAGAAACAGGCATTCATAACCTATGGTTTCAATGTAGGTTTCTACTTGGTAAAGGATATCGCTCAGGAAAAACAAGAAGGGTTGATCCAATTCGAGTTCATATTCCCAATAGGCTGATTTTTCAAGCACGATCCAAAGGACCTGGTCTTGCAACATGCTTCACAAGTGTCATCCTACTGGTCGTACGCCCACGACAAATTCGAAGATAAAGTCTTCACAGAAAATGCCCAGGACTGGGATGAGGTGGTATAAAGGATGGTCGACCCGAAAATGACCAGGTTCAGGGCAATGAGCTTGGATGAATAGGTGACAAAAATAGAACAGTCGGCTCAAGAGGCCCTAAGATCTAGGGAAGAAATTAGAGTGGCAGAGGAAACAGAGGTTTCCCTGGTGGCTCTAGTACAGAACAGGGGATTTCCTATGAAACTAGAGTCACAGGAAAGGGGATTTCTCCTGATAGAACAATCACAGAGGGTAACCATAAGCTACAGGATGACCTGAACCTCGTAGAAATAACAAGGGTTCATGCCGATAACCCAGTTGAAATATGGGTAGGTCCAAGTGGCCCAGAGTTAATACAAATTGAAGAAATCGTCGGGTTAGATAACCCTGAAGTTACAACGCCACAGGCCGGGTCACTAGGGGATGCTTCAGCTCATCCAGAGACAACAAGAACATCGGGGAGAGAAAGTGCACCGAACCCCCTCCATGGGTTGATAACAATCTATGATGAGGAGGAGATTTCAGAGGTGTCCTTAGTGACTCTGGTGCAAATCACAGAGGAAAAGGAGCCCGAGAAGGCATCTTCCCCAACTCCCGATGCCCAAATTCAAGGCCTTCCACAGAATGACCAGGAGGTCAAAAGTGTCTTAAACACTGAGTTGCGCGATGTACTAGAGACCCAAGTGGATAGTTCTATGGATGAGCCAGGGTCGGGTGAACAAGAAGAAGAAGTTCCAAAGAGGGAAATCAGCATCTCAACAGTTGATTATCAAGTAAGTATCGAGCCTGCCCCTGATGCTTCAATTTCATTCGGTACTTTACCTCCTGATGAGAAACAACCATAGGTCGAACCTTCAGAACACATGGAAGAGGTTCAAGAACCCAATCTTGAACAAATATACACCGTCGGAAGCCTAGGAAATATGCTTACCTGGGGAGATCAGCAAATCCCCGAACCTGTGGATGAGGTTGTTGATATACAAGCCATATCCTATGACTAGAAGAGGAAATCCATCATCAGGAGAACCACCAAGAAGAGGAGGCTTACTCTGGATTGCTCCATCCTCATCACCACAGAGGAATTTTTTTTTAACACGAATCATGCCAAGACGTTCAAGCTTATCGGTGCAGGGATGGCAATCACAGATGTCACCCTGGATAGAGTAAAAAGGGATGAACAGGAGTTGGTCACTGCGCTGAAGGAGTTGGAACATCTATGCCATTTGGAGAACTATTATCATGACTCAACACTGGCCACGATGTTCTTGAGAAGTGAATTCCAAGATGCCTATAGTAAATTCACAAATGAGCGGCACCTTTTCACTGCAGGGAATAGTCGATTTCCAAGAAGACAACCTCATGGCGCTGGCGACGTGAAAAGATATGGAAAGATGGTATGAGAAATCACACCAAGCAGTGGAAGGGATAGAATACATCAACGTCGTTCAACAGGGCCGAGACGCCGAAGAACACGACATTCGGGTACTAAGGGATAGCAGCATCGATCGCATAAAGAAGTCGACCAAATACTAGGTGAAAATGGCCCAAGAAACTCACCAAGAAATTCAAGAGAAATTGGCCGAGTGAAAAAAGAGTTGGACCAAGATCAACTGAGCGATGAGAGACATTAGCCTCCCAGAATTCAACACACCCGATGACTTTGTCGACTTGCACGATATAGACAAATTAAATGTTGAACAAGACTCATCGTGGGCTGCAGAGATAACAAAGGTGGCGAACATGGTGCCAGGACAAGTAAAACAGTTCATGGAGCACCCGATCAAGGCTCGGACAGTGCTACAGCAGTTGAGTGCTAAAGTAGTCAAATATCGGGCATGGTCAGTGAAGATAAAGGAGATCCTTTCGGACCTGATGGACCAACATAGGTTCTCATACACAAACATGTGTGAGGAACTCTTCATTAAATGGTCGGAGTATGAGAAGAGTCATCCACTCAAATGAGATCATTTGATGACTCTTAGAAGACTGAGCGATGAAAGCGCCATGTGGAGATTTTATGTTTTACTTAGTTGCACTTTTGATAGTTATTTTTATTTAATAATATGTTATAAATAAGAGGATCAACCTGTTAGAAGGGGTCGATGGTTGTTGCAAATACCCTCATTTTTGGATTGTAAAGAACTATTTTGGAGTTGCCTTAATTGAGAAGTTTTGTTTAGGACCTGAGACAAAGTTTGTGTGTTTCATCAAAAGCGTGTGTGATTGGATCTGAAGAAGAATTATTTCTGATTTTATCTCATGAATGGATGTTGTAACGAGTAAGAGCCTCTGAATCTGTTGATAAGTTATCTGATTCAATATTTTTATAGCTCTTGTCTTTAATGATGAAAAGTAAATCATTGTGTTAATATGTGATTGATGATTAGATTTAAGGAAACTATTTTTCTTTCCATCGTTTATTGCATGTATGTTTTCTCCTAATAATCGTATCTCAATCAATAATTAGAACACCAGCAGGTTAATGTATTAGTACTAGGCTTGTTGTAGGTGTAAGAATCATTGTCTGCATGCTTGATCAGAAGGGTTATCCCGAACTCAACCTTCTTCAGTAGTTAAGACCTTCCCCTTTGTTACCCAGCTGGTTTATACCAGTATTTATCTTGTATTGGTCCCACCTATAAGAGAAAATACAAAAAGAGAATGTTCGAACTGAAGGAGGAGTTTTCACAAGAAGACATATTGTCGATCACTACACAAATCCCATCGATTAATTGGTCGGATCGCAATATCTAGACAACCATTCCACCATTAAACATTGCAGAGTCTAATTGGGCCTCGGTGGCAGGTTTGGTTCTGACTATTGAGTTAAATGGATTTAGGACCCCTCAACAAGACCCTCAAAATCAGCAAGAAAAACATACCTATATGCATTAAATCATTATCAATGGGTAGGGTAAAAGGCATACAAAGAAGTAACCAAAGTGATTGCGATATGTTCAAGGACTCACAAAGTTTCCCAAGAGTTGATAAGGAATGGGCGTCTCCCAAGACTAGATGAGCTAGGAAATAATTTGGTCACGGAGGAATTAGTGAATGCAATCCAAGACAACACGAGTCGAAGGAGACAGATAGTAGAAGTAACAACCTTTGTCTCTATCGATCTCATTGACCAACATCTATTACAGCAGGTAAAAATTCACAGTATGATACAGGCTTACATGAAAAGGCTGGAGAAGGACTTGGGCACTCTTGACGACAACATCACCATGACTGAAGCAACCTTGGAACAACTATCCTACATGAGAATTGAGTCATTATATAATCATTTGGAGGTTTGGATAGCTTATCTCTGAAGCAAAAAAAGGACAACCAACTCTTTTTCTTTCCTCCTTTTCTTAACTACCTCAAATTTCATCCTTTCGGCCACTTGTCATGAGAAAAGGGAAGGTCAACAGTTTTGTAACTGCCTCTTCAAGAAGAAGGCGAAAATACAACTAGGAGTTACTAGGTTTTGGGTATAAAATAGACTAGAGGTTCCTTTGAGATTGACTTTTTTTGGATTTTCAAGCATTGTATAGACCCAAGAACTTTTTCGAGAACTTATAAATTGTTAATGAGTATTGATAAGCCCTCAGGGCTAGCATGTTATAGAAGGAATTATGTGTAGAAACTGATCGAAGATTTGAACTACTTCAAGTTAAGATATTTGTTGTTTCGATGGACTATAAGAATTCTTTGTTTGTTGTAGACTAATTCTTATAAAATCTTTATCATTATGTCATTATTGGCATTTCTTTGAATATTTCAATGCCTTGAGATTTGTGGGTTATTACAGTATACCTTGTTGTAATCTAGACTAATCTGATTATATACGTGTGTATGCTATTGTCTCCAATCTTCCTCTTTTCATGCAGCTAACTATATAAAAGTTGTGTAAAGTTTTGGTTGCATTATAACTCATCGATTACTCTAGAGTGCTCCTAGATAGGATAGGTTAGTATACATTAGCAATAGATTAGTTTTCTTTGCATACATAGTCTTCATCTACATCTTTTCATTGCATCCACCCACTTCATCGATACACTGGACCGTAACCGGTAGGAAAACGAAAAGACAACAATAAATGGCAGCCGGGAAAAATTCCAAATGGGACTCCTAATCCAAAGGTGTATAGTCTAATTAGGACCTTATACTGGGGAGTACCCCTTGGTGTTGTCGGGCAAAGTTGAACCCGTCAACAAGCTCCTTGTATAGTTCTTTGAATGCACCCATCACATCTGCTGACATCAACCATTCCATAACCACACTTCTAGGGCTCCTTGTAGATTTCTTCGAATGCACTCATCACATATGTTGACATCAAACATTGTATACTTCTTCGGATGCACCCATCACATCTGCTGACATCAAACATTGTAGACTTCTTCGAATGCACCCATCACATCTGCTGACATCAACCATTCTTGTTGACATCAATGACAACTAACTCACCATCAATCCCAACCACATCTCTAGGGCTTCCGGACTTCTCCAAGGGTTGACATCAATGACAACCAACTATCCAACAATTATTAATATAATGAAATAACAAATATTACTCCTTTATTTTGGATTTGCTTTTTTAAATAACAACTACTAATGTTTTCTAAAATGAAATAAAATAAAGCTTTTGAGAGGTCGGTCGAACCCATGTTTATTATTATTATCAAGATTCAAGAAGACATTGAGAACACATGTGGGAAGGTATTTAAATGTGGGTTCTCAAAAACCAAATATAATGAGAAAATAAGTGTGCAAGAAGATGTTTTCTAGCTTCAGCCAAATGAAGACAATTTCCATGACTGCAATTGCAATTTAATATTAATGAGCCTTACCTCTCTGCATAGTTGCATGGAGGTTTTGGGTAGTGTTTTTGAATCCTTGATCTTTTCTTCCCTCTCAACCTTCACTTTTCAACCTGTAGGATGTGATACGGTCCAATTTCCAAAGAATCCACGTAACTTGTAAGTTGTGAGCGTGAAGGTGTTGCACAACATGTATTATAATATTTGTAACTTATGCAATGTGTCATGCATGTAACTTGCAAGTTGCAACCTCCATCTTCTATAGAATTTGTAACCTGTACTATGCATGGTCTTTGCAATAGAATTTATAACTTGTGTTATGTATGCTTTACCCAAAAATTAGCATTCAAATTTAGAAAATTGTTATTATATTATATTATATATTATAATATATATTATTATTAATAATATATTATTATTATATTATATTATATTATATTATATATTTTTTATTATACAATATATTCTTATTAATAATATATTTTTATTATATTATATTATATATGTGTGTGTAGGGATATGGGTAAATTTTGTATTTACCCATCAAATTGACGATTTCAAAAAAGTGGTAAACGTCATTAATAACGTGTAAATTTAAAAATTATCGATATTTGATGATTAAAAATGGAAAAAAACTAGTAAATACCCCTCCAAATTTAACCATTGCTTGGGATTGTGTGGATAATATTGTCATCCCTCTTCCCATGGTTTTTTTTACATTTCTTTAATCCATATTATCTAATATATTTCAATTTTCCGAACTCTTAAATCTACGTCTATACATCCTCACGCCATTTATCATAGTCCATCATACACTTTTGACCCAAATGCCAATCTTGGGATAACATTTATTACGTGTAAACATAATTAAATAGATAGTATAATAGCAATGCATCTATAAGGAGGTTAAAAATTAAGTTTATGTATTAAATAAATAATTTTGAACTAAATTTATTTAAAAAAAAAAAATATTTGTCTTCACGTTTTTAATATTTAAAAAATGTTTTAAAATAAATAAATAAATAAATGATTGAAGCTCATTTATATTATGTATAAATACAACAAATCTCTTATAACATGTTGTTTCATTGGTTTTAGGAAATCTTTTGATAAGTTGGCTAGAATAACCTATGAAAAAGATTGGAAGATAAGGTTGCTTTTAGGTTGAGGGATGTTGCAATAAGTTGTATGTGGAAGTAATTTCCATGTTTAACAATAGCAAGAGATGGTCAGAAGAAATTAGTTACAATATAGGGGTTAATCAATGATCTCCTCTATCCCTTACCATTTTTGGTGTTTACATTGACAAGAGGTGTGTTTGGAGAAAGCACGTTACGTTGGCACCACTTTGGTTAGAATAGTCATCATTCTTCTTCTTTACACCTGGATGATATTGTCCTTTTGGCAAGGATCCCCTCTAATCTTGACAATTAACTTAGAATCTTTAAACAATTTTCTACTAGCTCTAGAATGTTAGTAAATACACCTATTCTAATTTTATGATCATAAAATCTAGAAAAATCACCTATTCTAATTTTATGTATGACAATAACATTTTGTAAGAAGTCCTTTCGTCCAAATATCTTATATTTAACCTTCATTACTTGCTCAATTGTAACTATAGTATAGAAAGAATGATTAATGGAGATTGGAAAGCCTTTTTGGTCTTGAGAACAATTGTAAAAAGAGAAAATATTTTTGGTTCTAAGAAAAAAAGAAAGTCATTGTTACTTTGGGATTTTAATTATATCATTATGAAGTATGGAGTTGTAGTATTTCTAGAGAAATTTGGAGAAATTTTTAGAAATCGTAGAAGTGTTTATAATTAATAATCTTAATATTAAAAACAATACATTGTTCCCAATCCTTATCATGGAAGTTGGCTTCCACCCATCGAGAGTAAGGCTATGATCAAATACTTAATGTATAAACACAAGCTAATCAATATGAAGATTAACACAATTCCTAGGGTTGCTTCAGAGACTAGTAAAAGTCACTTAAGGCTTAAGAGGGGCTAGACTAAATATATGATTATTGGCTTAACCACTCGAGGGTAAATGAGGGGGATCTCTTCAAAATATTGATAACATTATGTTGACAGGGATAAATTCGCCCGACAATAGTATAGGGTTCTCCCCAGTAAGAAGTCCCAATTAGACCTCTCACCATTTGGAATAGGGAACCCATCCAGATTCTGGCCCGGCAACCACTGATGGTTGCGGCCCGGTCCACCGATGAGGGTGAATTATGAATGGTTATACAAACGAAAGACGTAGATGAAGACTATGTAAATGTAGGTATCTAATCTACTTCTAATCTACCCTATACTAGCTAGGAGTGAATTATAGTAACATAATGAGTTGCAATGAAACTAAACTATGCATAAACCCCAATCTGATAGTTATCATGAAGGTGTACAGTTAGAAATGCATGCATACAAGTCTATAACCAAAATAGTCTAAGTCACATTTTTCCATACATTCACAACTCATTCGCTCAGGACATGTAATATAAGAAAGAGTAACAAAATTGCAAGAAGAAATATATTGCGTCAGAATAGTCCATAAACAAACACGCTCTTACAGCCCATGCAAACAACAAGCATTCTACTTGAAACGACGAGCTGGGAGGGGAACACGATAGGAGTCAAGACGAAAGTGGGATATGCTCACCTGATCAACATTGACAAGAGTGAGAATATTGTCATCAATGCGCTCGATGATGATGAGGGGTTGACATCCTTCCACCGACGCATCGATGACAGGAGAGGGAAACTTGTCAATGGGTAGTGCATCGGGGATAGAGAGGTGAACCTCATCGATAAGCATTGTAACGAAGTGAAAGGGAGGAACCATCACCATTATTTGATGCATCTGTGCAAGTGGAATAAAGTGATCTGGATTTATGAGCGGAACGAAAGGAATAACATACTGAATACAATAACACAGAGATAGAAACAACAATAGTAGATATCCAGTGAACAATAACTACTATTGAATAAATAAAATAGGCTGAAACTGTAAAACTGCAGAACTAGCAACAACTTGCTTGAATGGTGGTAGTTATCTCTGAGAAGAGATGTGGCTTTCTATGCGCATCTGTTTGAGCAGAATGATTACAATGAGGCTCAAGAGGCTTTTTTAACATTACTCATGAATTCCAAAACCTAGACATCCAAAAACCTAACCCTAGGAGATGAAACGCCAAAAGTTATGTAGGCCCCTATGGGTAAGTTGGTACCTCAACTTCCCGGGGTCATAAATTTTTCATACAACCTCCATTTTAGGTGCGTGATAGCCTGTTGGAAATGTATTTTAGAGAAATACACATTATTCCATCAAACTTTGAATCCATCTACAATTTGACTATGGAACACCAAAAAAACACTATTTACGGCCCCAAAATGTCCTTGGAAGTACAGAAAGATGTGTTGAAATAAAAACTTCCAAAATAATCTCCACCTGGAAGATGTGTAGGGATTCAAACAACCCCAGAAGTGTAGAACCCACATTAAAAAGAAGTACAGAAGAACATGTTGAACTAAAAATTGACAAGAGTAGACAATTGGAATAGGTGGGTGGTCACCAATATCCACCTGGATCAGTCCTCCCCCCTTAGGAAGCAATGGTCTCCATTGCGTTGATTTTCCCCATCAGGTGAGGAAACTTTTACTAAATTTGGCCCTAGGTGAGCCACTTGCCTTGGTGTAGGAGTTGCCCTACCTTGACAACTTGATAAATTTGGATCCTCTATTGGCGAGTTCCCTTGACCTGTGTCTCCACTATCTGATCAATGGATGCATGTTCCATGCAGTCATGCTTGAGCTATGTTGGTGTCAACTATTTTGCGATCTCTGAGGTGTCCAATAATGGTGGAAAATATGATCGAAGGAGGTCCACATTGAACATTGGGTGTAAGTCAAGGAAGGGTGGAGTGTTGAGCTCAAAATCATTACTACTCACAGTCTTGGTGATAGTGTAAGGCCCATAGAAAAGTGGGTGTAGCTTCTGATGGGGCCATGTAAGGTGCTCTTTCTGCAAATATAACCATATCTTGTCTCCCACCTGAACCTGGTGCGGTACCTGGTGTTGATCATGGAATTTCTTGTAATTTGCATTAGCTTTCTTCAAAATATCATGGACCTGTTGGTGGATGTGCTAAATTTGCTCAATGAATATGGTGGCTTTGTTGGCCTTAGACTGAACATGGGAAGATTATTCATGTGTGGTTGCAAGAGGTAGTGCAACATCAATGGAACCCAAGGGTTGGAATCGCAGCCCTACCTAAAATGGGTTATGGTTGGTGGAGCTATGGAGAGACTTGGTGTAGCTATGTTGAACATAGGGAAGACTCTCATCCCATGTAGGTGGATGATTAGAGTTGTACATGCACAAGATGTGCACAATCATCTGATTGACGAATTCTATCTGGCCATTAGTTTGGGGGTAAAGAGAAGTGGATTTAGTGAGCTTGGTGTCCAACAGTGACCAGAGACTCAACCAAAATGTGTTGAGGAACATATTGTCTCAATATGAGGTGATGGTTTGTGGTATCCCAAAATGGACTCACACTGTTCGAAGAAGAGCTTGGCAGTATATTTAGTTGTGATGTTCTTCTTACAGGCTGTGATAATGGACATCTTCGAAAACCAATCCACCACCACAAATACACAATCATTGTCTTTCTTGGTGGATGGAAGGCCAGACATGTAATCCATCGGGATGGATTCCCAAGGCCTCTGAGGAGTAGGAAGAGGGGTGTATAAGCCTTGCTTCTTGATGGTTGTCTTGGAAATGGCATAGAAAGTGAAAGATATGATATACTTTTTGACGTCTTGTCGACGTTTTGGCTAATAAAAATGTTTATGTAGAACAACCATCATTTTCTCCATGCCAAAATGTCTTTCCATCCGACTGTAGTGAGCCTCCCAAATCAACTTTGCACGCTCGCTTGTGGGAACACAAAGGTGGACTATATGGCATAAAAATCCATCTTGGATGTGAAAATCAGTGGCATTCACTCATGTACCCAAGAGATGATAGGTGGTGGTGAAGTCTGGGTCATGCTGATAAAGTTGGGGCCACTCAGATGCCTCATGCCCGCAGGAATGGAGTATTGTGGTGAGTGTAGCAACAGGAGGGATACTGAGGCAATCAACGACATGATTTGTGCTCCATGTTTTATACTTGATGTTGAGATGGAACTGTTGTAGATATGTGGACCACTTTTTATGGCAGTCATTCTGCAACTTCCTCTGTGTCTGTATGAACTACAGAGGCTTGTGATTAGTGTGGATGATTGTCTCCTTTCCAAGAATGTAACATTTCCACTATCGGTGGGATTTCACAATGGAATACATTTCTTTTTCATAGGTGGGGTATTTCCAGATAGTATTTGAAAGTGTCTCACTATGGTATGCTACTAGATTCCCATGTTGGGTGAGAATTGTGCCAACAACATAGTTGGAGGCATCAGTCTCAATATTGAATGGTTGTTGCAGATCAGGTAAGGAGAGTACTAGAGCTAAGCACAAGCGATGCTTTAGATTCTCAAATGATCGTTGTTGTGCTTGCCCCCATGCAAAATTTTCCCTTCCGCAGCCCTTGGTTACTTGGCCAAGGGCCCATGCAATATGGGAGAATCCCAACACGAACCTCTAGTTGAAGTTTGCAACTCCCAATAAGCTCTGAAGCTTGGTTAGTGTGGTATGGGCTAGCTATTCATGAATGAGTTGGATCTTAGCTATATCCACATGTACCCCATGCTCATCAACAATGTAGCCCAAGTATTGGACCCTCTTCATGCCAAAGGATCATTTTTCCTAGTTGGCATATAGCTTGTGCTGCCGCAGAGTTCCCAAAACCTGTTGAACATGTTTCATGTGCTTGTCCCGAGTTCTATTGAAGATGAGGATGTCATCCAGATATACCACCACAAAAGAGTTGGTGAAAGGTTTCAATAAATCATCCATCAATCCCATGAAGGTTGATGGTGCATTTGTTAAGCCAAAGGACATGACTAGGCATTCGAAGAGACCTTCTTTAGATTTGAAAGTTTTCTTCCATACATCTGTTGGTTCGATGGGAACCTAGTGGTAGCCATAATTTAGGTCAATATTGTTGAATAATGTTTCCCCTTCAATTGGTCAAGAAGGTCATCAATTCGGGGAATTGGGTACCAATTCTTGACTTTGATTTTGTTTAGTGCTCTGTAATCAATATAGAGCCGTCAGGTCCAGTCTTTATTCTGCACCAGCACAATCGGGCTTCTACAAGGGGAGGAGCTAGGTCGAATGTGCCCCTTTTGAATCATCTCATGGATTTGGCGCTTGATTTTGTAATTCTCCATCAGCGAGCGATGATAGGCTAGTCCATTAGGCAATGGGACACTAGGGGGTAGTTGAATTGGATGCTTGACTTGGTAGTGCATCGATACCCTAGTGGGTGAGGAGAAGATGTCTATGTACTCTTCCACGATCCCATCCACCTGCTTCTGCTGCAAAGAGAGGCTCTGTGTGGAGGTCACGGATGTGGCAGTGACCTTCTGCATATTATGAGCACGAATCACAAAGAATATGAACTTCTTGGTCTATGAAATGACCTTACTACATTGCTTAGCAGATATTAAAGAAATAGCGGTAGGTGGCACTAACTTTGGTATTATGTACAATTGTCTACCCAAAGTAATAATAACGCTGCGGGGTCTAAATTCATACACAACATGTCACTACCACAAATATGGTTGCCCTAAAAGAACATCACAAACTTCAAGGGGAGAAATATCACACAATACCTCGTCTTTGAAGGGCTTGATGTTGTAGGCCAAACGACATTGTTGGCTGACGCGAAGATCTTGTCCTTGGCAAAGCTAACCGATGGTGTAGTGTTGGCACAGGGGCAGACCCAGGGTTCAGCTCCAAGAGAGCACCAACAAGTCCTAGCTACTGGCCCTTTCGAAAACACTTGTCAAGCAGATGCAGTCTCACCTGAAGCAACTATGGGTGGGTTGCAGGACAGAGATGTCTACAACCAAGGGGAATATCAAGTGGATCTAATACAAGAATAATACAACATTCTTATATCACTTATCAGCTTAGATTTACTCCACATATCTATCGATCAGATCTAACACAACAATACACTAACAGTACATCAAATGACAAAGAATAGAGCATCAATCACACACACGACACAATATATACGTGGTTCACCCTCTCTCTAGGGCTACGTCCACAGAACAGTGCTTTATAATATATTAAGATGAAGCATACAGTTCTTGTATGTGCTCTTAGCTAGCAGATCTTCTTTCTTCTCCTCTCTGTCTCTCCCCTTCCTGCACACCCAACTGTAGGACTAATCTCTACACCCAGCTGGAGATCTTACAATACTAGATGGCTCTCACACTTATCACTTCTCTCTCACAAAACAATAATCACTCATCAATAGAAAAACTAGAACGACAGTAACAACAACAACCCAACCCAGGTCCTCTTGACCTTTATTTATACATTACAATAGCTCACCGACAACCTTAGGCCGAAACCTAGGTGTCAAAACCCTAGATACCAAAACCCTAGGTCAACTTGACCCGCATTTTCAGGGCTTTGCCAACCTGTCTTTCCTTCCTTATCGCACGGTGCTCGAAAGCATCCAATGGTGGCTTTTTCCACTTGTTGGGTTGTCCTCGATCCATATTCCTTGTTGATCTGTCATCCTCGATATCCTCGTCCAAAGGATTTATTTCTCTTACTTTTCTCGGTCATTTCTGCTCTTTTTCTCACTTTGACCCAGTAACAGTCACTGTGTCTTCTGCGCAGTTTGCGTTTGACCTTTTCTTCCTTGATGTTCACTTGCTTCCATACCAAGGGGCCAACATGTAGGGCTACATATGCAGTCTTATCGGCAAGTCCAGCTACTTGACAACCTTTAATAAAATCAGGTTCTTCTGGTTGCTGCTATCGAAAATGAAATGCAGCAGAGTTCCCTTTACCCACATCTATGAGTGAAAGAGGCATTCCCCTTCCTCTGGTTCTTTTGATTCGCTTGGTTGGACTCTAGTGGTGGTGATAGTGGCACTAGGTTTGGCATTGATGATTTGCTTCCCACTTTCTGAATTTGATTCGCAGTCAGAATCTTCCTCTGACTCGAAATCTTTCATCTCGACCACCGGTGACTGCTTAGAGTGACATTATTCGGTGTTGTGCCAAGGGATTTTATGGTATTCACCATTTTCCCATGTCCTTCTTAGTCTTCTCATTACCCTTCTTGGGTTGCAGCTTGGACTGGTTGTCCTGAGAGTGGCCATCTTTTCTTTATCCCTTGTTTTGTGGGTTGGGGACACCTTTTCCCTGCTTCGGTTGTGAGGGGTTTGTATATCCAAACTCTCGCCTCTTCTGCTTAAATTTTTGCTCGATCTTAACAGCATATCTATAAGCCTCACCTAATGATGCGATGTCCAAAAAATCCATTTTAGTCTGAATGTATATATGCAGAAAGTCGTGGTATTTGAGCACTAGTTGTCGTTCAGAGTCTTTGATACCCAATTTAGTGCGCAGGGTATGGAAAATATTGGTTAAATCTGGTATTGTCTGGTCCCTTTCCTGACGCAACGTGGTCAATCTGGTCCTCGTAGATTCCAACAGGGTAGTATTGTTCTTTAATGGAATCCCTAAAAGAATCCTATGTGGAGGAGACTGCAAATATTGCAGATTCCTCTATGGCCCTTTGCTCAGAGTAAGTATCCCACCAGTCCTTAACACGGGGAACGACCTTGAGGAGTGCAAAAGTAATATTTTCCCTGTTGGAAAAATTGGGGACCAAAAAATACCCTTCGAGTAGATTCAACCATTTATCTACACCATCCGCATCTATCAGTCCTTCAAATAGTGGAATATCAAAATTTATTTGTACCTTAAAGGGGGTTGCATGGCCGCTTGATGAAGATGTGTCTCTTGTGGGTAGCCGCTGAAGGATCTGTGCAAAGTTGTCCATCATTTTGTTCCTTTTTCATGCAAGGGATTCCTCGAGCAACATTTTAAAAGGGTATCTTACTCCATCATCTTTATTTTTGTTCCCATGGGTTGTTGTCATGCTTGGCGTGGTCAGTCTTGCAAAGGCTTGACTGGTTCGAGTCCCAACTTCTTGTACCCAGATAATGTCGGGGACATGCACGAAGAAAAATAAATGAAGAGAAGATTGCTTTGATACCACTGATCTAGATTTATGAGTGGAATGAATGGAATAATAGACTAAATACAATAACATGAAGATAGAAACAACAACAGCAGATATCCAATGAACAATAACTTCTATTGAATAAATAAAATAGGTTGAAACTGTAAAACTGCATAACTGGAAACAACTTGCTCGAATGGTGGTAGCTATCTCTGAGAAGAGATGTGGCTTGCTATGCACATCCTTCTGAGCAGAATGATTACAATAAGGCTCTAGAGGAATTTTTAACATTACTCATGAATTCCAAAACCCTAGACATCCAAAAACCTAACCCTAGGAGATGAAATGCAAAAAGTTATGTGGGGCCCTATGGGTAAGTTGGTACCTCAACTTCCCGGGGTCATAAATGTTGCATACGACCTCCGTTTTAGGTGTGTGATAGCCCATTGGAAAGGTATTTTAGAGAGCTAGACATTATGATTTCAAACTCAGACTCCATCTATAGTTTGACTATGGCAAGCCAAAAAAACAATGTTTAGGGCCCCAAAACAGCCCTGGAAGTACAGAAAGATGTGATTACATGAAAACTTCCAAAATAAACCATTTGGATTAGGTGGGAATCCACCAGTCTGCACCTGGAAGATGTGTAGGGATTCAAACAGCCCCAGAAGTGTAGAACCTACAATTAAAAAGAAGTACAAAAGAACATGTTGAACTAAAAACTTACAAGAGGAGCTAGTTGGAATAGGTGGGTGGCCACCAATATCCACCTGGATCAGAAAGTCAGTTGGTGGAAGGAGTGTGCACGGTGATGATGAACACATGAACATTATCAATGTGTTTGAATTGATCATGTGTACTACATAGGTGATGAATACATCTGTTAGTGAAGTTTAGCGGAGGCGCCCTAGCATGTCAGCCAAGTTCAAAGGGAGGTGGCTTATATATTGGCGAAGAAATCATTGGTGTGCCAATGTGGAGGTGGAATACATGATATGTGCATCAGTATGTTGTGTGTCGTCATAGGAAGAAGGGACTCACTGAAGTGTGGATCATCGAGTAGAAGTGAGCTGAGGGGTAACTGGAAATGATAAGGCGAGGTAGGGTGAGGAGAATGTGGGCGTAGCTATTTGCACGAGGGAGAGAGTGTGAGGTTTATAGTTAGAAGAATTGA
>ML782212.1:470666-482127 GCA_009831015.1 Picea engelmannii
GGGGGGGGGGGGAATTTCTTGTCTTGGATAGCAGCTAAGACGAGAAAATTGGGAAGTTCTTATGCGAGTGAAACAAATGGCGACACACTAGGTGAAGCCTAAATCTTTTCTATTCTTTCCTAACTGATAAGTAGAAAATGTCGAAGGTCATATAATTACTTTTAAGATAAAAAATATGGAAATAATGCGCAAGAGTTACCTGACAGATTCCATTGTGGTGGGATCACTGGCCATTCTTTCATATCGGCTAGTGGATCTCATTTGTTGTAGATGGAGGATGGATGATGATGAGGTTTATTTCCTTAAACTGCATCTACATTCTGGGTTGGTATCTTCGTTGTGAGGTTGATATAGGTTTGGGATAAATAAATATTTTTCACCAGGTGCATATATAGATATCTCGCAGGTGTTGCTCCACTGCCCCGATGGAGTCACTACAACGTCATAGATTTTTCTCCACTGCCAGTGAGCGTCCATAGCCCCGGCGAAGATATTTGCATGTCCCCTAGTCTAGTCAAACTTTACTTTTCATTCCTTCTCAATTTATTTAGTGAATCTTTAACATTCGATGGATGGGGAAAGAAGTGGTCTTTTATCCTAATAGGGGATGTGATCTGGATTTAGGAGTGGAATGAACTGATTAACAGAATGAATACAATAAACACATAGATATGAAGAATAACACAAATATCTAGTGAACAATATCTTCTATTAAATAATGAAATAGGCTGAAACTGTAAAACTGCAGAACTAAAACACTTGCTTGAATGGTGGTAGCTATCTCTGAGAAGAGATGTGGCTTCTACGTGCATATGTCTGAAAAGAATCAATTACAATGAGGCTCCAGAGTCATTTTTGATATTACTCATGAATGCCAAAACCCTAAACATCCAAAAACCTAACCCTAGAAGGTGAAACGCCAAAATTTATGTGGGCCCTATGGGTAAGTTGGTGTAATTTGGTACCTCAACTTCCAAAGGTCATAAATTTTTCATACGACCTTCGTTTTAGGCGCGTGATAGCCCGTTGGAAATGTATTTAAGAGAACTACATAATCCGTTGTCAAACTCTAACTTCATGTACAATTTGACTATGGAGAGCCAAAAAAACAACGTTTAGGGCCCCAAAATGGCCCTGGAAGTACAACAAGAAGTGTTGACATGAAAACATACAAAATAATCCAGTTGGATTAGACGAGAGGCCACCCATATCCACCTGGAAGATGTGTGGGGCTTCAAACATCCCCAGAAGAGTAGAACCCACAATTACAAAGCAATATAGAAGAATGTGTTGAACAAAAATAGACACGAGGAGCTAGTTGGAATAGGTGGGTGGCCACCAATATCCACCTAGATCAATCCTCCCCCCTTAGGAAGCAATGGTCTCCATTGCATTGAGTTCCTCCATCGGGTTAGGAAACTTTTGTTGGATTTGGCCCCGGGTGAGCCACTTGCCTTGGTGTAGGAGTTGCCCTGCCTTGACAACCCGATAAAGTTGGATCTACTGTTAGCGAGTGCCCTTGACCTGTGTGTCCACTATCTGGTCAGTGGATGCTTGTTCCATGAAGTCAAGGTTGAGCTTTGTTGGTGTCAGTTGTTCTACGATCTTGGAGGTGTCCAATAACGGTGGAAAATATGGTCGAAGGAGTTCCACATTGGATACTAGATGCAAACCAAGGAAGGATGGAGTGTTGAGCTCAAAATCATTGATACCCATAGCCTTAGTGATATTGTAAGGGCCATAACGAAGTGGGCAAAGCTTCTGATGGGGCTCGGTGAGACTCTCCTTCTGTAAATGTAACCAGAATTTTTTGCCAACCTGAAACTGGTGTGGTACCCTGTGTTGATCATGGCGTTGCTTGTACTTGGCATTAGATTTCTACAAAATCTCCTAGACTTGTTGATGAATGTGTTGAATCTGCTCAATGAATCTGGTGGCTTTGTCAATTGTAGACTGATCAGGGGAAGATTTTTTCTGTGTGGTGGCAAGAGGAAGTGCAACATCAATGGGCCCCAAGGGTTGGAATCTCATACCCACCTGAAATGGGCTATGGTCGGTGGAACTATGGAGAGCCTTGTTCTAACTATGTTGGACATATGGGAGACTCTCGTCCCATGTACGAGGATGCTTATAATTGTACATGTGCAGGATTTGCAAAATCATCTAATTAACGACCTTTGTTTGTCCATCGGTTTGGGGGTGGAAAGCAATGGATTTTGTGAGCTTGGTGTCCAACAGAGACCAGAGACTCGACCAAAAGGTGATCAGGAACCTACTATCTCAGATGGAGATGATGGTCTATGGTATCCCAAAGTGGAACCACACTCGTTCGAAGAATATCTTGGTAGTATCTTTCGATGTGACATTCTTCTTACAGGCTTTGAGGATGGCCATCTTTGAAAACCGATCAACGACCACAAACATGCAGTCATTTCTTTTCTTGGTGGATGGAAAACCAGACATGTAATCCATTGAGATGGATTCCCAAGGCTTCTCGGGAATAGGAAAAGGGGTGTATAATCCTTGCTTCTTGATGGTTGCCTTGGCAATGGCACAGACAGTGTAAGATATGATATACTTGATAACGTCCTATCAAAGTTTTGGCCAATAAAAATGTTTCTGAAGAACGACCACAATTTTCTCTATGCCAAAATGTCCTACCACCCGATTGTAGTGGTCTTCCAAAATCAATTTTGCATGCTCACTTGTAGGAACAAAGAGATGGCCCAAATGGCATAATATTTTGTCCTTAATGTGAAAATCAGTGACAGTTGTGCTTGTACCCAAGAGCTGATATGTGGTGGTGAAGTCTGGATCTTGCTGATAAAGTTGGGGCCACTCAGATGATTCATGTCCACAAGAATGGAGTGTTGATTAAGTTTGGTTTTCATTGATTTCAACCCTTGAATAAATCCTAATATCACAAAGCATGAACTCCAAAGTGGTCCCCTTATGGTGAAAGCCCTCACGGGAAGACACTTTGTGGATTGAGTTATCATAGAAGTATGGTTAGAGAACCCATGCTTATTTGTGGAATAATGTGATGAATGTCAATGAATTTGTCAGTGAAACTATCCTATATGGATAGTGTTTGTCGTTCCATTTTCGGTGGTATGTGGAACGTCACATAACTCCTCCCGGTTAGAGAGTTATGGCCATAAGAAGTTGGAGAACCTAGGTTTGGGTAATGGACCCAAGTTTGTTTCATGCATAACAATATAATTTTTGATATATTTTAATGTAATACTATTCTATATGGATATTACATAACATGAAATTTTTGGTGGTATGTGGAACGTCACATAAATCCTCATGGTTTGAGATTTATGGCCTTACGAAGTTGGAGGACCCTCATATGTCATCTAGAAGCCCCAAAAGGTCAAAGTAGTCAAAGCGGTTTAAGAGATTTTAGAAGGTAAATAATAAATTGAAGTGATGAGTGTAATATAATCCAAAGTGAATACAAAATAAATTATTTAAATAATAAATTTAATGGAGAAATTAGAAGTGGGTTAACCCTAAAATAAGGAAAGTGGGCAAAGTGACCTAGAAGATGTTTTTAAGGAAGCTACTTGGAGAGTATAAATAAGAGGAAAGGCTCTCTCATTTCACACACACTTGAGAATATTGAATATCTATATGTTTCTAAGGTAAACAAAGGATATATAAGATGAATTTATGAGGGAAGGTGAAGAAAAGAAGGCCGAAATTCAAGGAAGGATAAATTCTTTTGATGATTCTTTCTAAGGTATGTTATTTACAGGTCATCTCACCATTTTCGAAATAAATTTTTTTATAGAATGATTCAGACCATTAAATTTCTATTCCATTGAGGAAACATGTCCAAGTATATGTGGTAAAAAATTCATCTTGTGGGTCATTGTATTTTTGGAGTTACACTCCGTGGAAAATAGGGTTTGTAGCTAGTCCTGAAACTAGTCTAAAACAGGTGTTTCGGGTAAAAACGTCATAAATTATTCATAACATATCCAAATTAAGTAAGAAAAAATGTTTTGGTTATCATACCATCTACATTATGTTTTGTAATAGTTTCATATCGATTCAATAAATATTCTGTGCAGGGCACGCTCTACAAGGTCACTCTCTAGAATAATCTAGAATTCAAAAAGGTATGTCATTCTTTCTATAACTCCTTTTTTGAGAGGTTCCAAGTAGTGACACCTGGAGGAATTGTATAAAAAATACTGAAGAACATTGTGTATCAGTTTCATATATTTATTCATTACAGGTACAAAGTTATGATTATTTCAAGTTAGGGTTGTTGACTAATCCAAAACTAGTCATGTGAGACTAAAGAAAAGTTTGATGAAAATGCTAGTCTCTTGTTGTTAAATTTAAGGAAGGGTTGAAGGTATGTGATAATATACACCAGGTATATTACAGAGTTACAAATCATATTTGGATGATGAAATTGATGAGGGATTTTGGTTAAGGTACATGTTGGGTACATGGTTGAGACAAGTAGTTGATCAGTTGGCACATACATGAGGTGTATAGTTGATGTTGTTCATACATATTGATGACTCATAGTTGATGAGTAGTTGACACATGATTGGTACATACTTGGTACATGGTTGGATGCACTTTTTTATGGTACAGGTTGATTACAGGTTGGTGCATGGTTGATGCACTTGTTTATGGTACAGGTTGATTACATGTTGATGCATGGTTCAAGTTTAATGTTACATGTTTACAGTGGTATATCTCACAGTGATAGTGTGACAGGAGTTCCATCATTCTACTACTACTTCAAGGTGGTTGGACGGGGCAAGGACAGGTGGTTGTAGACACCTTTAAGTTGTAGTTGGAGAACATAGGGGGTTGTAGCCTCCTTCTGGATGTAGCCAGAGAATTGGGGAGTTGGAGCTTCCCTCAGGTTGTAGCCTGAGAAACCAGGGGGTTGGAGCCTCCTTTCAGTTGCATCTGGAAAACAAAGGAATTTGGTGCTTCCAATGAATGTAATTCTTCAAGACATATAGGAAAAAGCATTATGTAGTTTTCTCTCACTTTGGGTTTCCATGTAAAACACTGGTGTACTGTGTATGTGTATGATTGTTCATTTGTTCATTGTTCATTATTGGATGATAATTCTACAATGATATAAAACTTGGATTATTTGGTTAAAAAGGATTATAATTTCTCTATTACAGATTTACCCCCCCCCCTCTCAGTAATCCAACAATTGGTATCAGAGCAACTTCTTTTACAAATCATTTTAACCATTGAAAGGTAGATCATGGAGAGAAACAACTTGTATAAAACTGGAATCCCACAATTTGATGGACAGAAGTATGCTTTTTGGAGCATAAGGATGAAGACATATATACATGCACAAGGATATGAAATTTGGAAATCAATTGTAGATGGATACATAGCACCAACAGTTCCACCAACAAATGAAAAAGAAATGAAACTCAGTCATAATAATTCCAAAGACACAAATGCACTTTTGAATGGTCTCAGTGAAACAATATTCTAAAAAGTTGCACATTATAAATCTGCTAAAGAGATTTGGGACAAGCTTCGAAATATTTATGAAGGAGATTCAAAAGTCAAAGAAGCAAAGCTTCAAACTTACAGAGGTCAGTTCGAACAACTAAAGATGAAGGAAGATGAGAATATTGTAGCCTACTTCTTACGAGTCGATGAAATAGTGAATGCAATCATAGGATTGGGAGAAGAAATCGAAGAATCTATAATCGTTCAAAAGGTACTAAGATCTCTTCCTATGAGATTTGACCCTAAGATATCAGCACTAGAAGAAAGATCAGATCTAAACTCAATAAGCATGGACGAACTACATGGAATATTCACAGCATATGAAATGAGAACTGAACAAGAAAATCAAGATGTAAAAGAAGAAGCCTTCAAAGCATCCAAAAGATCAAAGCAAAAGGAAAAGAAACAAGAAAAACATAACAGCAACAGTGACGTCTCAGAAGATGATGAAGAAGTGGCCAACTTCTTCAAAATACTGAACAAGGGAACCGACGGAAGGTATAGAGGTAAGCTTCCTTTAATTTGTTTTAATTGTGATGGTATTGGTCATTTTGCTAACAAATGTCCTCATAAGAAAAAGATAAATGATGAAGGTTACTCAAAAGGAAAACAAACATATAAAGGAAAAATAACTACAAAGAAAGTTTTCAACAAAATCTTATGCACCAATGAAGACATATTATCGTCATATGAAGACGAAGTTAGTGACAGTGAGATAGGAAGAGTTCTATTCATGGTAGTAGAAGACTCTGATAAAGAAGACTCTGAAGAAGAATATGAAGAAGTTGAAGAAGAATATGAAGAAGCCGAAGAAGAAATTGAAGAGGCTGAAGTTGACTGCTGAGAAGAATTGATGTGTGCCATAGAAGTTATCAGAAGAGAAAAGAAGAAAAATAAGAAACTACAAGAGGAACTAGACAAGAAAGAAGATACTCAAGAACTAGAACAAATGATCACAAATTTGAAGGTTCAAATAGAAGAAGATAAAAGAATTTAAGAAGCACTCAAATAACAACTAGAGGAAAAGGACAGGAACATTAGAAATTTGGAAGCAGATATTGTCACATTAATAAAGGATATTCAAAAGAAAAATATGCAGAATGTCTCAAAAGTTTTGGATGACATTATCAGTAGTAAAAAATATCATCTTGACAATTCCAGACGTGGATACAATCAGACAGAAAAGGGATCAAGCTCCAAAACAACAGAGCAAGAAACATATCCAAAAAGCAATGCAAAAACAATCAAAGGGGATAGGAAGATATACAAGGAAGATTACAGGGACACTCCTCCACCGAGAAGATTTAGATTTCAGAATCAACAACAGACAGATAGGCCTCAAGAAGAAGAAGGATTCATAAGAGAAGATCCTTTCAGAAGATCTTCAACTCCCAGGTATCAAACTATATTTTTTGGTTTATGTTATGCATGTAATAATTTGGACATAAAGTTATGAATTGCAGAGCTAACAACAGGAACATAAACAAATTTGAAAGTCATACACAAAAGGGTTATCCAAGAAGGCCCAGTGAAACACAGAGAAGAAGTTACAGCAGGTTTGAATCTTTGAGCACTAAAGTGGAATGGTACAAATGTAACAACTTTGGACACATTGCCAAAGATTGCAGAATGACAGTCCCTCCTAGAGAACCACAACAGAATAACAACAGTCACAGACATGAACCTCAGAAAAGGACATGGATAAGAAAGCAGAATCAATATAGCAATGAAAAATGCACACTTTCTCTACAAGCTAAGAAGAAAAAACGTGGTTGGTATGTTGACAATGGTTGTTCAAAACACATGACAGGTGATAGAGACGGGTTTCTTACATTAGAAAGGAAAGATATGGATTAGTATCCTTTGGAAATGATGATTCAGCTAAAATCATTGGAAAAGGCACAGTCAGAAGTGGGAACAAGAATACAAAAGAAAAAAATGTTCTACTAGTAGAAGATATGAAACATAATCTTCTAAGTGTGAGTCAAATGTGTGACCAAGGTCATTAAGTTACTTTCGATTCACAAAAGTGTGAGATAAGAAAAGAAGGTTTAGGAAAATTGATTGCTAAAGCTGCAAGAACTTCAAGCAACATATATGTGTTAAGTGAAATTGGAAATGAAAAGTGTCGTCTAGGAAAGGAAGATAAAAGTTGTCTATGGAACAGAAGAATGGGCCACATACATTTTGATAACCTTGTCAAAGTCAGCAAAAGAGAAGTAGTCAGAGAAATTCCCCATATCACAAAACCAACCAACACTTTATGCAAGCATTGTCAACAAGGAAATCAAACAAAGACCAGGTTCAAATCAAAGGAATATTCAACGACAAGACCACTGGAAATTGTGCACACTGATCTAGTTGGACCAACTACAACAAAGGGTTTAAAAGGTGAGAAATACTTTATGTTATTATTTGATGATTATACAAGAATGACTGCGGTTTTCTTTCTCAAGAATAAGTCAGAAGCTTTTGAAAACTTAAGATCTACAAGGAAATGGTCGAAAATGAAATGGATTCAAAAATCAAATGCTTGAGATATGATAATGGAGGAGAGTTCACTTCAAAGGAATTTATGGACTATTTCAACAGTCATGGAATAAAAAGGCAATTCTTCATTGCTAGGACACCTTAACATAATGGATTTTTTGAAAGAAAGAACAGGATAGTACAGGAAATGGCTCGAACAATGCTAATGGTTTCCAAATTGACAGATATATTTTGGATATAGGAAGTGCATACAACAGTTCACATTCAAAACAAATTAATGCTTAAAAACAACACCAACAAAACTCCCTATGAGCTATGGAAAGGAAGACCAACAAATGTGAAGCACTTCAGAGTTTTTGGAAGCAAATGCTACATCAAAAGAGAAGATGGAAAAATGGGAAAGTTTGACTCTTGTGTGGACAAAGGAGTACTTGTTGGTTACTCAAGTACAAGGAAAGCATACAAGTGTTACAATCTAAGATTGAACAAAGTTTTATAAAGCATTAACGTAACAATTGATGAAACAGGAAGACCAGAATCAAAGGAAGAAGAAAATGAATCAATGGAACAATTTTTCAAAGAAGAATCAGAAGATGAAAAGGAGTAGAAGAGGAAGATGAAGAGAATCCGACGGAAGTAAAAGAGAAAGTCCAGCAAGTGCCTCCAAAGACACCTAGCAGATGAGTACAGAAGAATCATCCTTCAGATCATATTATCGGAAACAAAGACGTAGGAGTTGAGACTAGAAGAAGAATCCGTTCACCGGAGAAAACACACCTAGCACTCATATCTACGATTGAACCAACCTATTTTGAAGAGTCTAGCAAGGATGAATTTTGGAACAATGTCATGGATGAAGAATTGGATCAAATAGAGAAAAATGACACTTGAGAATTGGTTCCAAGACCAAAGGATAAGAATGTGATCAGCACAAAGTGGGTATACAAGAATAAATTGAATGAATATGGATAGGTTACAAGGAACAAAGATAGATTGGTATGTAAAGGATATGCACAGGTTGAAGGAATCGACTTTGAAGAGACTTTTTCCCCAGTTGCCAGAATGGAAGCAATCTGATTTCTTTTAGCTTATGCATGCTCCAAAAATATTAAAGTGTATCAGATGGACATAAAATCATCTTTTCTGAATGGGGAACTTGAAGAAGAAGTCTACATTGAACAACCAGAAGGATTTCAGTTGTCAGAGAATGCAGAGTATGTGTGCAAATTAAAGAAGGCCTTGTATGGTCTAAAACAGGCTCCTAGAGCATGGTACTCTAAACTAGATAAATATCTACAGCAAGAAGGGTTCAGAAAAGGAAGTGCAGACAACAACCTCTACATCAACGTAAGTCAAGGTAATATTTTATTAATTGAAGTTTATGTTGATGATATTATTTTTGGTAGTGATGATGACAGGTTAAGACAGAAATTTGCAAAGGATATGAAGAATGAATTTGAAATGTCATTACTTGGAGAACTATCCTTCTTTCTGGGACTTCAGATACGTCAAAGCAACCAAGGAATTTTTATTTCTCAAACCAAGTATATCAGAGAAATGCTAAATAGGTTTGTAATGGAAGATTGCAAACCAGTTATCACACCCATTCAAACCAATTGCAAGTTAAGCAAAGATGATGATTCAAAGTCTATAGATCAGAGGAAATACAGGTCAATGATTGGCACTCTACTATATGTGACAACATCCAAACCAGATGTAATGTAGGCAGTTGGAAAGGTGGCATGATTTCAAGCAGCACCAAAGGAATCACAAGTATTAGCAGTGAAGAGGATTTTCAGATATCTGAAAGGAACAAAAGAGATTGGATTATGGTATCCAAAAGGAAACGATCCATCACTTATTGCCTACATAGATGCAGATTGGGTGATGACCGACGAAGCACCAGTGGAGCAGAGTTCTACTTGGGTGAGTGTTTAGTATCATGGCTAAGCAAGAAACAATCATCAATATCTTTATCTACAGCCGAGGTAGAGTATATTGCAGCAACATCATGTTGTACACAAGTTCTTTGGATGAAACAAAATCTGACATATATACAGGTTGATTATGATGAGTCCATTCTATTAGCACAAGAAGTTACCTCTGGATTGCGTCAGAGGTAAGCCTCATACCCATCAGTGTGTATGTCACAGTAAATATTTTAAAGGGTGATATAATGGACGCAGTCTCAAGATTATATCACTTTAACTCAGAAAACTGGGCTGGCATGCATAAACAAGTGAGGTCTTGATCTAACTTAAGCTAGTAAGTTTGTATAGTGGTAAGTAGACAAAAGAAATATGAGGAAAGCATGAAAGTCTGCTCTGGACATCCGCTCTTCCAGTAGCCTGTAGAGGAAAAGTTGTTAGAAAAACAGGACTGTGGAGCAATAAAATAAAACAAATGCGGAAACAAAACATAGAAGATACAGAATACAATAGAGACATAGATTTATGTGGTTCAACCAGTGTGGGCTACGTCCACCAGAGAAATTTCCAGGTCCTTCCTTTATTATTATCCAGCATATGAAGGGATACAACCTATAGCAAACCCGTTGTAACTTCCTCTTCTTTCTCTCATAGTCTCATATCTTAGAATACAATATTCTCCATCAACCATAGCCGCAATACATTTCCCTCATAAAAGAGGGTTTCCTTCTAGGGAAAAAAACCCTGACATGATCTCTATCGTTAGATCTGTGACCTTATAATGAACGGTCCAAATTTACACTGAAATTACAATATACATTTACAAGGCAATTTTTTCTTCGGGGGCTTCACCCCTGAACCCCCGCTTTCCCCCAGCCAGGGGGATAGCCCCCCTGGACCCCGCAAAGGGGATATCCCCCCTCTACACTCCCCCACATGGAAGAGTGTACATACTTATGGGGTGTAAATACTTCATGGGGTATAAACACGACTAAAAGTAAAAGACCTCTGAATCAGGAAGATAATCAGGCTCCACAACCAACAATCTCCCACTTGGAGACTGATCTCAACAACTCCACCGCTGATGTATATGATGGACTCTGAACCTTCTTGGACCTGGAAAATTTCTCATCTTCATCTTCATTCTTGAAGACCAACTGAAACTGAGCAGGAACTCAGTTTCTCTCTGGTTACTCCCTTTGTTAACATGTTTGCAGGATTCTGTCTAGTGTGTATCTTTTCCAACTTCAAATGTCCATCTTCCAAGGCTGATCGTATGAAGTGGTACCTTAACTATATATGCTTAGTCTTTGAATGGAAGGCTGAGTTCTTTGCAATATGAATGGCACTCTCACTGTCACAGTACAACCTGTTATTCTATTGCTTCTTTCCCAATTCCTCCATAAACCTCTGTAACCAAATCATCTCTTTACTAGCCTCTGTAGCAACAACATACTCTGCCTCTATTGTTGAAAGTGCAACAACCTTTTGCAGTTTCAAAATCCAACTTACTGTTGTTCCAC
>ML782213.1:0-17238 GCA_009831015.1 Picea engelmannii
TAAGGTGAAAACCCTCTTGGGCCTTAGGCCTTTGAACCCTAGAAAGAGACTAGGTGTCTTGATGCCTTTAACCAAAACTTGAACAAACAAAAGTGTAGAAGGAGAGAACCCTTATGTCTCCTTCCTAGGGTTTACTGGAACAAAGTAACATACAAAAAGATAGTAATTATCACATGATATCTTGTTGCAACAATATATCATCTAATAAATGCAAAGAATCCAAAAATATCCTCCTCCAAGAGTAACACATTAGATCCAAGAATCAAAGAAAGGTAGATCAAAAGTTTTAGAGAGCTCTCCTACACAAGAGTGATGAGTGAAGTGACAATGAAAAAGAGTTGGAGCGCTAGCCTTATTTATAAGGAAACCCTAGCGCTCAATTGCCCACAAAAGTCAATAATTCATGTTACAAGTGGGGACAACCCCTTATATTATCCTTTACAATTGTTAAATCATGAAAATAATACAATAATGGTCACACGTGTGGTGACATCATGCCTCCAATGGGATAGGAGGGCCTCTCCAAGTCCATGTGTCATCATTTGAGGTGTAAGAAATATGAGAGAATTCCATGCCATATCTAAAGTCATAAAGTGGTGTCCAAGTGGCCACAAACCCCATCATCTCTATCAACCGTAGAATCCCATGCCCAATGTCCTAGGTGTAAAGGATGACAACCAAGGAGGAGAAGGGTATATGTCATCTTTGTGTGTCATCCAACCATCTCCTAGTGCAACGTCCTCCATCCAAGGCATGATAATATCTAGGGTGTAGAGCCAAGGGTGTGGGATTCCTGCCCATCTCTATGCCACCATGGCCATATCTGGCATATACAAGACCATATGTCAGTCATCCAAGGTCAATAAGATGTGAGAGTTAGTATCTAAGTGTGTCAAGCCACTGAGTGACTCAATGATCTGCATCACACATGCCATATCCAAAAATAAAGGCACAACATCCTAGGTGAAAATCCCTAGGCGTCCTTCAAAGTACCATGCCAGGGGAATCCAAATAAAAACAAAGTATGAAATCAAGTAAATCCAATGTTCATAAGATATACCAGTACTTAGATCATACAAAGTAAGTCTTTACTTAAGATATAATCCACATAAATAGTTCACATTAAGTATCTCGTTCAAACTTCACATTATCTCAAGACTTCATGTAAGTTGGAAAGTTTGAGTATGGCAGGACATTCATCAAACCCTATTAGGTGTGCCAACCAAAAAAGTGAAAGAAAAGACCCTAGTAGAGGGATATGTATTGGGGGAAACAATGAAATAAAAGAACCCTTCAAGATAAAGTGTGATAGTAGTACTTGTTGGATTTCTTCATGGCTTATGATGTCATTGAATTCATTTCTATGAGTGTCTTTGTGGAGGGTGTTCTTGCTCTTGAGTTCCACTTTCAAAGTGATACGTTTTTCCAAACCTCTTAATCATCCTTTTTATTGTTCTCTTATCATATTTTCAAGTCCCCTTTATAAGGTTTCAATCTATAACATCACTTCTTTGGGACTGGGGTGAACGTGAAAAGGGTAGAGCTCAAGTATGGATTAACTTTTGAGATTCCTTTGCTATTCTTTCTTTCTTTCTTTATCATTATTATTTCTTTATTATTATTTTGTTGGCACCTGCAATCAACCTCTAAGCCTTCAACTCCTCCTCTCATGACAGAATGAACCATGACCCATTATTGAAGTTTAATACATCGTGGCACGCTCCAAGATGGTAAGTGTTAAGTGTTGAATTTTCAATTTTCAGATCTGAAAATTATTTCCTTATGATTTCATAACAGAATTTTGTGCCACTATTATCAAATAATAATTACACACTGAAAATCTCAATTGAAAAGAATGCAATGGAAACAATAGAATCACACAAAAATATCCATGCACAATAGACACAAGGTTTTGTCTTGGGAAACCCAAACTTGGGAGAAAAACATGACAACTTTTCTTAAGAAGAATTCAAGCCAATAATTGCATCACCATCAATAAAAAGAAACCCAACACATAAATAAATTTTCCATTGCATGAGGAAGATAACGAACCCTAGAAGACAACAAACCACCAAAATTTCTTCTAAGATGCTCCTTTGTTGTTATGCCGATGAAAGATGTTTCTATGCCACTAGTCAAATGAACTTGATGAGAGGAGATGAGTTGTGTGTCAAAACAAAATGATCCATCCTTTATTTATACTATTCGAGTCAACTTTATTTTGTTTCAAGGGCCGAATTCTACTTTTGTCTTCAATATCTTCTTTAATGCTTTACATGGTTTCTTTAATGGTTTAATGAACCTTGTATTTTATTCTTGGAATTTCTTCTTTACTTAGAAAAGTTTTCCATGAGCCTTGTTGATTCATCATATCCTCACATGCACGTCTAATTAATATAGGGCTCTAATGTTGAGTAAACCCATTGAGAATCCCCTCATCACAAGAGGTCTCTTGAGCCTACATATTCAACATTAGACTAGACTTGTAAACAAGTCAAACTTTCCCTATAAAAATAGATCACTCCATCCTAGAGCAAGCAATGTGAGAGCATCTCAAGTCTTTTTTACACCTTGTCAAATCAACATGAGTAATAGGAGAAAGATTTCCCCTGGGCACTTCACCACTAGCCAAGTCAGCATGGCTCCATGAGTCAATGCATCATTCTCCCTTGGTCAAATTAGCATGACCAATATGGGAGAATTTATTTTTTGATGTTTCTAACTGGAGAAACATCAACACTCCATCTCAACGATGGAGACATTTTGCATCATTCCAAGCTTGTCTCTAAAGTATACAAACTTCACCTTAGACAAGGGCTTGGTGAGAATGTATGCAATCTTCTCATCTGTGATTATGTACTGGAGATTTACTACTCCCTTTTGTACCATGTCTTAGATGAAATGATATTTGATCTTAATGTGCTTCGACCTGTCATGAAATATTGGATTTTCCAAAAGCTTGACACAACGTTTATTATCACAACGTATTAAGGTTGTCTCTAGCTCCTGATCAAATAGTCCTGAAAGAAGCTTTTGAAGCCATACTCCTTTGTGAATTGCGACACTAGTTGTGATATGCTCCACTTCTATTGTACTAAGTGCTACATAAGTATGCTTCCTACTAAACCAGGATATCATAGCTGATCTTAAGTTGAAGAAACACCCTAAGGTGATCTTTCTGTCCACTGTACTCCTTTCCTAGTTAGAATCAATATATCCCTGCAGCCTCACTTCATCGCCTGATACATATCTCAAACCATATCCAATCGTACCACGCATGTACCTCAACACATGATTTGTTGCAACCCAATGAAAGTGCCTCAGCTCAACCATAAACTGGCTTAGGGTACTCACTGTAAAGAAAATATCTGGCTTGGTGTTAAACAGGCACATCAAGGATCCAATCAACTTCCTGTACATAGTGAGATCCACTAGATTTGAATCTGAAGGGGAATCACTCAGCTTCTTCAAATTTTTCATCATGGGTGTAGCTATGGACTTGCAGTCCGTCAACTAAATCTTCTCAAGATCTCAACTGTATACTTCCCTTATCCGAGGAAGATCTCACCTGGTTTCTTCCACAACTCCAATCCTAAGAAATAATGCATCAAGCCAAGATACTTCATTTCTAACTTTGAATCCAATTCCCTCTTGCACTCGACAATGAGCCTCTCTTTCCATAAAAACATGGGTAGATTCTGATCATGAATCATTTCCTTGACAACCTCCACAATGGACCCGTTCTTCCTTTCTGCAACACCATCTTGCAGAGGGTTGTAAGGAATTTTCAACTCCCTCTTGATCCATGTTTCCTTGCATAAATTACTGAAGTCATTGGAAGTGTACTCTCCTCCATTATCTCCTTAAAACCTTGATCTTCTTCCCCATCAAGTTCTATGCCTGAGCCTTGAACTCCTAGAACCTGCTAAATACTTCATCCTTTGTCTTCATGAAGTAGATCCATGTCTTCCAAGAGAAATCCTCAATGAATGTCACATAGTACAAGAAACCACCCAAGGATGACACTATCAATGGTACACATACATCTGAATGCACTAGATCCAAGATTCCTTTGGATATATTATCACTGCTTGGATAAGGTCCCTTGGTATTCTTTCCAAGTGTACAACCCTTGCAAACACCCTCATGCTCTACCTATAGCTCTGGAATACCCGTAACCATTATTCGTAATGTTGGAAAAAACCTGTAATGTAGGTGAGAAAATATTTGATGTCATAATTCACACAAATTGATACTGTCATGTAGAAATGTCTGGGTCAGATGTCCTAATAATCTATGCATTCCTCCCTCTGGAACACCAATCAATCCTGTTGATTCTATGCTCAAGTCATTCTCTGTTAAATCTTTAAGAGAATCTCAGTAACCTATCATGTTCCTAGAAGTACCACCGTCTATCGACCGTGTATCACTAAAAGAAATAGTCTTTCTGAAGTTCATCTGCAATCTCATCATGCTTAGATTCCTTTGTCTTATTTTGTGGTGGATGCTCATTGAAATCAACTATTGATGCATGCTTCTTTCCCTTCCTTTTGTTCTGAGGACATTGGGAAGCATAATGACCAAATGTATGAAAATCGAAGAACTTGATCTTTGAAAGATCCTTCTTCTTCTGTTCTTGAACTGGGATTGATCCTCCACCTGTATTTTTCTTTCCAAAATGTATTTTTCATTTTCCTTTTCTTGCATGATCTTTGAGATCTTGAGTTCCTTCATCTTGGGGTGTTTTCACATTGTT
This sequence comes from Picea engelmannii, assembly GCA_009831015.1. Taxonomy (NCBI): domain Eukaryota; kingdom Viridiplantae; phylum Streptophyta; class Pinopsida; order Pinales; family Pinaceae; genus Picea; species Picea engelmannii. The sequence continues at coordinate 4,757 of ML782213.1, forward strand.
CTTGTACAATACGTTGGCCTCCTCTTGGACACAATCAGTCCATATCCGATCAAACTTGGGAAACTCTTCTCGTACATAAATGCTATGACCAAATGAATCCCATGAAGAAGGAAATCCATTAAGAGTCATTGTAACAAGTTTTGCATCATTAATGGTGTGTCCAATGGCCTAAAGTTGATCTCTCAACTGGGATAATTTTATAAAATAAGTGGCAACTGAATATGACTTGGTTATCATGATACAACGAAGTTGATTCCTCAAATATAATTTCCTGCTAGTGTTCTTACTCTCAAACAATACCACCAATGTGTCAAACATTCCTTTGGTAGTATTCAACTTAGCAATGTGTGGAACCAAACACTCTTTTAGAGAATCTCTCAAGATCCTCTTAGACTTTGCTTCATTCTTCTTGTGCTTGGGTTTCCCTTCAACACTTGCTAGTTCTGAGACATTTTCTTTATTTTGAATCTCATTTTCATCCAAGTTTAAGAGTATCCTGGTATTCCAAGATCTGAAATTTGTATCACCATCTAGCTTGTCTTCTACTATGAGAGTGTACACCATCTTGACAAGAAGTTTGAAATATGAATAAGAAGGTTCAACGACCTGAAGAATGTCAATAAGCTTGAAACCCTAAAATTTCAAATTTGACCAAATGTTAATCTGAGAGCACCAGTAGATGTGATGGGGCAAGGCGAATTGATCTGTAGTAAAAATTTTCTCAATGTTGTCCAATAAATTTCCAATGAAATTTAGATAAAGTTCATATCTAAGACTGTGTAGTGGCATATATGCATTGGCAGATGTGCAGTGGAATATTTCAACAAAGCTATGATACCATGTTGAATTTTGAATTTGCATATCTGATAATTATTTCCTTATTATTTCAAAACATAATTTTGTGCCACTTTTATAATATAATAATTACACACTGAAAATATCAACTGAAAAGAATGGAGTGGAAACAATAGAATCATAGAACGATATCCATGCACAGTAGACACAATATTTTATCCTGGGAAACCCAAACTTGGGAGAAAAACCAAACAATTTTTCTTAAGAAGAATTAAAGCCAATAAGTGCATCACCGTCAAGAAGAAAAAACCCAACACATAAAGAATTTTTCCCTTGCATGAGGAAGACAGTGAACCCTCAAAGATAGCGAACCACCAAAATATAATGAACCTCCAAAAGTTATTCTAATATGCTCCTTCGCTATTATGTCGTTGGAAGATGTTTCTATGCCACTAGTCAAGCAGAATTGATGAGAGGAGATGAGTCGTGTGTCAAAATGAAATGATCCAACCTTTATATATACAATTTGAGTCACCTTTAATTTGCTTCCAATGTTGACTTGTACTTTTTTCTTCAATATATTGTTTAATGCTTTTCTAGGTTTGTTTAATGGTTTAATGAGCCTTGTCTTGTCTTCTTGGAATTTCTTCTTTACTTAGAAATTTTTTCCATGAGCCTTGTTGATTCATCATCTCCTCACATGAACATCTAATTAATATAGTTCTCTAATGTTGAGTAAACCCACCAAGAATCCCCTCATCACAAGAGGTCTCTTGAGCCTACATCTTCAACATTAGACTAGACTTTTAAACAAGTCAAACCTACCCTATAAGAATAGATCACTCCATCCTAGAGTAGAAAATGTTAGAGCATCTCGAGTATTTTTCACTCCTTATCAAATAAACATGACTAATAGGAGAAAGCCTGCCCCTGGACCATTCACCACTAGCCAAATCAGCATGGCCCCATGAGTGAATGTATCATTCTCCCTTGGTTAAATCAACATGACCAATCTGGTAGAATGTCTACCCGATGTTGCTAACTAGAGAAACATCAACACTCTCTCTCAACGAGGGATACATTCTGCATCACACCAAGCTTGTCTCTGAAGTATACAAACTTTTCCTTAGACAAAGGCTTGGTGAGAATGTCCACAATATTCTCATCTATGGATATGTACTGGAGATTTACTACTCCCATCTATACCATGTATTAGATGAAATGATATTTGATCTCAATGTGCTTGAACCTTTCATGAAATACTGGATTTTCAGAAAGCTTGACACAACTTTGATTATCACAATGTATTATGTTTGTCTCTAGCTCCTAATCAAATAGTCCTGGAAGAAGCTTCTGAAGCCATACTACTTTGTGGCTTGTGAAACTATCTATGATATACTCCACTTATGTTGTATTAAGTGCTATAGAATTCTGCTTCTTGCTAAACCAGGATATCATATTTGATCCTAAGCTGAAGTGACACCTCGAGGTTCTCTTTCTATCCATTGCAATCCCTTCCCAGTCAGAATCAGTATATCCTTGAAGCCTCACTTCACCTCCTAAGACATATCTCAGATCATATCCAACTATACTATGCAGGTACCTCAATACATGCTTTGTTGCAACCTAATGAAAGTGCCTCGGCTCAACCATAAACTGGCTTAGGTTTCTCACTGCAAAGAAAATAGTCTTTGAGGGCATGTCATGAGGGTATCTTGGGATTGTATACATATCTAAAGGCTTGACGACCTTGGTTGTCCATGGATTATGAGAAATTGGATACAAAGGAAGTCGTCCACCAAAGAGAGACTTGAAAACAAGGGAATTATGTGGAGGCTTCATTCTATAGGCCTTGGTAGGATGAGAAAATCTCCTATTAGGCCTTGGGTTAGTGTTCTTGACACTTGAACTTTTTGGAGTCTCCAGATGATCTCTCTAACAAAACATAATCAAAAGGTAAAGGAATGGATTCTTCCTTCAATGGAGTCACTAAGTAAGATTGTAAGGATAGGATTTCAGATAAGCTTATCAAAATGATGTCGTATGAGGAATAAATCAACTCTCCCCGATAATGGTGCAAAAATGTTATCACATGATTTGTACTTGTGCAAAGCCTCCACAAGATACATATATGTGTAACAATTGGAAGTGTATAACACTGTCACATAAGTAGATACTTCCCTTGTTTTAGTGATGGAGGAAGATCCAACACAAGGGAGGCTTCCTTGAGGACCTTAATGGATCAAGTAGAAATATTATCAAAGCCTACAACCCCCTATCTTGCTCACATGAATGTTAGGTCTAGGTTTAGGAGAGATAAGGAAGGTAATGAGGTAATTGGTTCACATGTACGAGACAATAAACAATCCAAAGCATAATATAGAAAATTACCAAGTTATGTAGCTCATTAATTACCTCTTAGACACTAGATAATCAACTAAACCAATTTTTGTTGCAAATTACTGCAGTAAGATAGTGTATTACAACAATTAATATTTTGACACAACAATAGGGAAAAGTACCCTGAAATATAGAAATTAAGCATAAGAATTAAGCCTTCAACATGTGCAGTAACATTCAATTGCTAGATTATAATTCTGAGCATATTTATCCACTATTTTAAGTAAATATGAAGCAATAAAATCGAACCCTAATGGTTGTAGTAAACATTTATAAAAACAACAATAGATATGATTTGCTTGTCAAAATTGGAGTTAGTGAAGTTAACTAGATCTCTTAGAGAGAGAGTGTATTAATTATAAAGATACTTTCACCATAAGGAGAACTCTAGACTAGTGTCGTTGAATTTCTAGGGATATGGAGTCAAGCCTGCAAGACTTGAAGAATGAGTTGGATACTCAAGAATACTAGATCTTTAAACCTAAGGTGCAAGCTCTCTTGGGCCTTAGGACTAAAACTTGCAAGAAAACAACTTCTAGGGTGCAAACTATATTGGGCCCTAGATGTTGTTTTCCCTCTTCTAGATTACTTAGTTCAAGGATCAAGATGGAGTAGAATCAAAAACCTAAGGGGTAAACCCTATTGGGCATTAGGTCTTTGAACCCTAGCAAGAGATTAGGTCTCTTGATTCCTTTAACAAAGTAACATGCAACAAGATAGCAATTATCACATTATAACATGAGGAAACACATTAACTTAAAGAAAATTACTTACTCAGCCAAGTCGTTATGCCAAGAAAACCCTAGTTACAATAAGATATCATCCAAGAAATGCAAAGCATCCACAAAACGCCTTCTCCGAGAGTAGCACACTAGATCCAAGAAGCCAAGAAAGGTAGAGAGAAAGTTTTAGAGAGCTCTCCTACACAAGAGTGAGGAGTGAAGTGATGATGAAAAAGAGTTTGAGAACTAGCCTTATTTATAAGGAAACCCTAGAACTCAATTGTCGATAAAAGTCGATAATTCTTTTTACAAGTGAGTTTGACCCTCATATTAGCCTCTACAAATGATAAATCATGAAAATAATAAAATAATGATCACAAATGTGGTGACATAATGCCTCCAATGGGATATGAGGGCCTCTCCAAGACCATGTGTCATCATCTGAGGTGCAAGCAAGATGAGAGAATTCCATGCCATATCTCAAGTCATCAAGTGGTGTCCAAGTGGAAGCAAACCCCATCATCTCCATCAAACACTATCATGACATCATCATCTAAATGCCCAACATCCAAGGTGTAAAGGATGGTGTCCAAGGAGGAGAAGTGTGTATGTCATCTATGTGTGTCATCCAATCATCTCCCAATGAAATTTCCTCCATCCAATGCATGATAGTATTTAGGGTGTAGATCTAAGGGCGTGGGCTTCCTGGTCATGTTTGTGCCACCATGACCATATCTAGCATACACAAGCCCATTTGTCTATCATCCAAGGTCCAAAAGATGTGACAACCAGTATATGAGTGTGTCAAACCACTGAGTGACTCAATCCTCTCCATCACACGTTCCATATCATGCAATAAAGGAACATCATACTAGGTGAAATCTCTGGGCATCCTTCAAAGTACCATGTTAGGGGAATCTAGATAAAAAAAAAGTATGAAATCAAGTAAATCCAATGTTCATAAGATATAACAATCCTTAGATCATACAAATTAAGTTTTTACTTAAGATATAATCCACATAAACAATTCACATTAAGTTTCCCCTTCAAACTTCACATTAGCTCAAGAATTTATGTAAGTTGGCAAGTTTGAGTACGGGAGGACATTCATAAAACCCTATTAGGTGTGCCAACTAAAACAGTGAAAGAAAAGACCCAAGTATAGGGATATTTCTCGAGGGAAACAATGAAAGAAAATAACCCTTCAAGAGTAAGTGTGATAGCGGTATGTGTTGGGCTTACTTCATGGATTATGGTGTCATTTAATCCATTTCTATGAGAACCTTTGTGGAGGGTGTAGTTTCTCTTGAGTTAGCACTTTCTAAGTGCTATGTTTTTCCAAACCCATTAATCTACCCTTTTATCGTCCTCTTATCATATTTGCAAGTCCCCTTTATAAGGTTTCAAGTTATAGCAACACTGCTTTGGGACTGGGGAAAACACAGAAAGGGTAGAGCTAAAGTATGGACTAGATTTTGAGATTCCTTTGATATTGTTTCTTTCTTTCTTTAGCATTATTATTTATTTATTCTTATTTTGCTAGTAGTTGCAATCAACCTTTGGGCCTCAACCCCTCTTCTCATGAGATAATGAACCATGAACCATTACCGAAGTTTAGTACACTATGATAGGATCTAGGATGGTAAGTGTTAAGTATGGCACAGAAATGGAACGTTACCCTTGTGAGCCCCCCCCAGTAGTACCCCTTTTCCCTGGATGGTGTCAACATGGGACTAGGGCACAAATGTTGGACACCAAGGTGAAACAAGGAAACAAACATAATTTCTTGAGCTTATGATCCATTATCCAATTTCAACCAATGATCCTCATTCACATGCTTAGTATATTTTTTTTGTAAGTAAGAAAGTATTATATTACCTGCTATAAAACTGCGAATGAGAAAATATTTGTTGACGCATTGGTTGCCATGAAAGGAAACCAACCCAAATCAGTCATCGATCAATGTTTGAACTTCCCTGTAGGGTAAAAAAAAATGTAGTAGTTGTTTAGAGAGGATACATTCACTAAGAACCAGTATTAGCATAAAATTAACAATCCTACAGAGAGTTAGAGTATTGAAACTAAAGACAAAAATTTCTAGAGAGATATAACCATTATTGAACATTAGGAAAAACTTGTCCATCCTCGGGAAAAGGTTGGCTACTCGTCAGAAAAGAGATGGGGACGTTCAACTGAATGACATCCTGGGATGACAATTATGAGAAAAGAAACTAATGAAAAATGATGACATCCAGAGCCACTAATAGTGAGATGTGTTGGTCCAATTTATCCATGCGGTATTTTAAGTCCTCCACCTCACTACGAACCTTGAAAATGAGTTACATGAGCTCTTCTTTCAAGCAGGAGTTTGACCGATGGGATTGTTCAACCTGTAAGTCATCCAAGATGATAGGAAAGGAGATTGAGGGAGAGTGTTAAGCCTGTAAGTCATCTGAGATGATAGGAGAGGCATTGTGTGCTTGGTTTCTCATTAATGGAACAGGGGCAGTCCATTGTTTCAAAATTACTATCACCCATTGTTTCAAAATTCGCTTCGTACCACTCAACTCTATGTCTCCAAATCGTAGTTGCCTCCTGCATGTTTAGTTCTTTTTGCACATCTGTGTTATGGATTGAGGAAGCTTCAACCACTCTCTCTGAGAAATTGGAAGAGACCACCACTTCTTCACTCTTCTTATCCATCCTCCAACACGATTTATGGCCCCAACAAGATCTCCCTCTTTCCTAGATACGTGACATTATGCCTACAGAGATATCAGCTGCACTTGTGAAAGAGAACAACAATCTTCTAGACCATAGCCTATGAGCATAAGTAAAAGTGCTAACCAGGGGAAATTGAACACATAAAGATCCTCCTCATGATTGCGTTGAGGGAATTTCCATATACCAAGGCATGTAGTGCAGAGTAATTTCCACAATGACTAGAGTCTGAGCGGAGTGATTTCCCATTGTATCAATTGTACCAAATACCATATGCTTTCCTCTCTTCTCACACTCTAGGAGATGAATGCAGTTAATAACCCATCCCGCAAGGTGATATGAGGTGTCCTTCAAGTTTCCTCTCGGAGACTCGAGCCTCTAGGTGGCTAAGTCACCCCCCTCCAAGTGCATGTGCATGTTGTCATGCTCACACCCCATCCGGGGCACATGCCTAGTATATTAAGTGCAACACTTGATATGAAAAAAGGATGAACGTACCTCATGGTGATGTTGGATTACCATATCCCATACAATGTGTGACTGGATGTGTTGAGCTTGGATGATCTAAAGTAGAAGAGGCAATTTGAGGGGGGTTGTTGGGCTGCCATGGGTGGACATGTTGATCATCATCATCAATGGGATCATTGTCTTCATTGTGGGCCATGAGACATGATCTATTGTATTTATCCCTAGGATGGGTGGGTACCAATCATCATTAGCACCATGTGTTAACTTTCCACTTGTGAGGTAGTGTAGGTATTGTTATCCCCATGATGTCTTGAGGTCCTCAGGTTGTAGATATGGAGTGTCGAGAGACCACATGACCAACAGTGTCCAATTACACATAAGTAATCCCTCTCTATCACCACATTTTGATCCATTGTCAGTGCATCCACTACACTAGCTAGCTTATGGAAGGCAGATGATTCTTTCTCCATGCGGTACAAGTCATGTATTGTGGCAGGTAATCATCTTAATATTTAAGGCATTTAAACATGTTGTATTTGAGCTTCTTTTGATTATAGAACACCTACTTGGACATTATGCCTTTGACCTTGTTTCACCTTGGTGAGTTTCATAGATTTCCTAGTAAATGGCCAAACTTTGGGGAAGGATTATGACTGGGGGTTCCCTGAGGGGTTATTGTACCATTCACGACCATACCTAACACCTTCCACTCATTTCACTCCCATCATATTGTCCTCTTCTAGGCCCTTTGACTTTAGTGAACTAAGAAGGACATGTAATTCATTTCATGGGAAGAAGGGAATGAAGGCCCAGAGGGATTTTTTGTTGGATAAAAAGATAAAATACTAAGTATAGACCTTCCATATGCTTCACCCAGGGATCCTTTAGAAAGAAATGAAACGAATCTTTGTAATAAAAGGGGGACCCACAAAAATAAATGATAATGAATACTTAAGGGGTTAGTTGTAGGATGGGAGGTCTCATCATGAGCCGACCTATCATGATCATGAGTATTTAGTGGTATGACATTACCATCATCTAGTAACCAAGATAGGGTAGTGGATCTTATTTACACAACTAATAGAAAGGGGGTCTCATCACGAGCAAACCTTCTCATTTCCGTGAGGTATTTGTGAATGACACTGTCATTATCTGGACACCACGCGAGGACAATGGCCTTCTACTCGTTCCTTAAAACATGAAAGAGATAAAGGATGGAAAAAATATGGGCTTGGAAAAAGTGCATCGCAAACGAAGGTGCCACACACCCTCTACAAAGGAACCCATAAATGAGATAATACGAGCCCTTGTCTGTCATGAAACACATCGACCTATGAATTATAAACCTCTTCCACCTCATTATCCACTACATAACCTTCAAAGGCAATCCTTGGGAGCATCCACTACTTGAGGGATTTGGTCTACCCAATAATACTTTTATGACACCCCTCCCATACTTAAACTTGGTCAATTGTATAGGGTTTTTGAGAATTTGTTTAATTTGACGAGGTAGTTTTGATGCACATGTTTAGGTTCCTTGATTATTATATGTGGTTTACACTTGTCATGATATCTTTGGAGGACGTACCCTTTTGTTTTGCAGGACCTTGCTTGGTGGCCAACTTTAGGAGAACAAGCCTAGCTTGGGCTTCCACGGGGAAAGAAACCCACGTGATGGATGCCTAGGGACCAAATTTCGGATAACAAAGATGTGCCTTTGGAGGCCTATAAGACATCATGACAGACCTAACCTAGCCTCTACCACCCAAACGACTTTCCTATGAGAGGCAAAAAGTCACCTCCTTGAGGTTTGACATCCTGAAGGGGATAGGGTTTGGTGGTGATGGAGGTACACATTGAAACTTGGCATATATTGACCAGATGAGGCATGGAGAAGACTTGGAACATGAAGAAGAGGCTCAAGGATCCCCAACGACTTCCACATTCTTTTCCAAGGACTTGCTCAAGTGCCAAAACGTCCCCTAAAAGGGTGACATCATCTCTTTTTAGGGTTTCATTTGTGTTAAAGTGAAAATTAAATATTATTATTTGGTGCAAGGCGTAAGATAACAATTGTTGACCCCTTATCTTATGTTTTACCCTTGCTAACTGAACAAACTATGTTTTAATACTTTTGTATAAATAGAGATCATGTGAATCTCATTTCATAACATAACTCTCCCATTGTGAGAAGTATTTGGCTGAAATTTTTGCTACTCTTGGTGATTATGGTGTTTCTCTCTTGTGAAATGTATTTTGGTGAATGTCTATTGGTGAATGTATGAGGAGGAGTGATGCGCACTCCCTAAAGGCTTTCTCTCTTAGCTCTTGGATGAATTTTGCATGGTAAACTAGGGTTTGATATCTCATTTCTTGGATTAGGTAAGGAAACATTTGCACATGCTATTTATTTCTTGCTTATTTTGGTTATTGTTGGTGGAAACCCTAGGGAGGAGTATGTTGGATACACCCTCCATCATTGCTTCATCTTATTGTTAAGTTTATAAGTCTTTCTTGAGAAAGGGTTGCTAGGAGGAATACAGGTGTGTATACCCTCCTAAATTTACCCTAAGTCGGTTAGCATACCCTAGGGAGTAAGAGGATTTACAACCCTAGCATTTTTTTCAATCTAACTTGTGCTTTAAATACCCAATTCACCCAATTTTAAAGGAAATAATCTAAATATTTTTTCATTGGAGAAATAAAATAGTGCATTGGAAAACATGAACTTTTTCCATATTAACTTTTTTGTAATTTGGGTTTTGTTTCTTGTACCTAGAGAAACTCTAAGCCACTAGGGAGTCCCCTCTAAATGGGTATTTCTTTCTGCTGTTAAAAACATTCATATTCAACCAATAGGGCTGAAAAAACCCTAATCTAACTTCTTTAATAACTCTTAAATCAACCACTGAAAGTTGCTTAAAGTTTGCACACCCAAACTACTAGGCATAGTGCACTTTTTGGTAGAGTTTGGGGAGTTTTAGTGGTTTATCTTCTTGCTGTAATAACTTGATTGTTACAGCCATAAGGATGGTTTATAATGTTTCAAAAAGTGTTTACAACAACCTTACCTTTTATGCTAGTATCTTGGTCTTTAAATCTTGAGTTTCACTAGTGTTTAGCTAGTTTATCTCTTGCATCTTTCACTTGGTCTCTAGCACTTGTTTAGCAGCTTATTGTGAGAGTTCATTTCGGATATATACTATCACTAACTGCTGATATTAGGGACAACAAGCTTAACGTTCTTGTCCACTTTATATATTGCATCGTATACTTGGCTTTCCTTGTGTCTCAGGCATGCATTATCTCTTTGTAGGTCACTCAAGGCTTTGAAAACCTCAAACAACCCTCAAGACTCATTGCCAAGTTCCCTTTTACATCTAGAAACTTGAAATTTAGGGAAATCCATTCATACATCACATTTTCTATCTCAATCCCCCCCTAGGGCCACCGATATTCCCCCCTTGAGGTGACTACCTCACCTCTAAAGTGGCAGGAACACCTGCCTAAAGTGACAATGGGTAGGTGCTCTCTTAGGTATTGCCATTTGGTGGTTGGATCGATATTTTCCCAACCTACAACTTGTGCGATAACGTTTTGGCACCGTTGCCAGGGAGGATTTTGAATCCTCTTCCGAACCCTATCGACACTTTGGCAAGCTATCCCAAAGCCTCTTCCCTAGCTTTCCTAGTGACTCCACCCAAGGGACATTCCATTTTCACCTTATTGATGAGATCTTCTTGAAGTTCATCTAGCAACTCCACCTTCCAAGAACCCACATTATCCCTTTCCATCCTTTGATGAGACTTGAGATCATCTGGTGACTCCATTGAGGTATTACCCTAAGTGATGGAACCATGGCCTCATGGGACATACCATTGGCATTCCATAAGGTTTATCCCTCTTTTGATGTTTAGGATATTCTTGGATATCCAAACCATTGCCCAATGAAATGGAGGGAAAATTTCCCCAAGTTTAATGGTAACCCAACCCTACCAGTCACCCATATTTTCAATTACATGAAGTATGTCTCAATATTGAATGTATTGAATGAATATGTACTAATGGAATTTTTTATATCTTCTCTGGAAACAAGTCAAAGGAATTTGTTTGCACACTCATGTGATCTGAAAAGTATCCGGTCTTATACAAAGCTTGTTGAGGAATTTCTCAGGCATTGTAGGCCAACCACTTAGGATTTTTCAAGTGCTTTTCAAGAACTTGAAGATGTTCCATGCAGAGAAGGTTTTTCAGTGGATGGTGTGACGACAGTTGAATAATGTGAAATTGAACAAGAATATCACCCTCCACCTGAAAAGGAAACTTAAAGAATACATCCATGAAGAAATTTGTCAAGAAGATATCGATGATGAAGACCCAAAAGAGACATTGATGTTCATTATCCCACTGGATGAAGATGATGTCATTCATCCTTTCTCTCCTCCTGTACGTGAAGTTGAAGAGGCAATCAATATCAATAATGAATATTTTGAAGATCCAGTTGAATTTTCCCCAACCACTTTTCTTCTTGTCCACAAGGAAATGGTCAATTTCATTCATACAGAGGAACTTATGAAGGAGTCCCTAGAGGTGGTTGATGAGCATATAGACACTTTCATACATATTGGGAGGCATATATGTGACATAAGTTGTTTCATTTTTTACGGAGATCTTGTCTACGAAATTGAAGTCCACTCTCAGATAAATGATACAAGAATATTTTTAGAGGATGTTTTTTTATAGCTGGATGGTCCATATATTTGGCAGCTCGATGATGATATGATCAAAGACTTATTCCATACTATTGAGGATAAATTGTCACAATTTACTCATGATGACTCTCAGCCATCCCTTGAAAATTGTGATGATTAATTTTCCAGTGACCCGAGCCTATTCTATGAATATTTCCAACCACTGGTGCACTCAGATGGACACTAGATCGTAGTCGTCCTAGAGAAATATGGGGCTCGCCCTACCAAATGGAAGTGTTATCACATTGAGACCTTGGTCATAGATTTATAGATAAAGGAGAAGCAACATTTTATGTGTATGGAATAATATTTTTTCTCTAGACCCAAGGTGGTCCCTTACATCTTATCTTCCTCTTTGGGAAACCGTGTAGTCTTCTTCTGATATCTCATCTCCTCTCAGTATTCAATGAGCAATGGATCTTTTTTCATAAATGAAGATGAACCATCATCTACATATGATATCTCTCTTCAGAGATGGGTTGTGTTAGCGATATTTCTTGCTTAGGGGGGTTTAGATATCAAAGAATGGGTTAAAACCCACTTGTCCAAAGTTTCGGGCGATGATGCGCCCAAGGTAAGCAGTAAGCAAGACCGTGCGGTCCGGATTTGCGCACCCAGATCAACG
>ML782213.1:27533-46799 GCA_009831015.1 Picea engelmannii
ATAAAAGAGGGTTGCCTTCTAGGGAAAAAAACCCTAACATAATCTCTACCGTTAGATCTGCGACCTTATAATGAACGGTCCAGATTTACAATGAAATTACAATATACTTTTATAAGGCAATTTTTGCTTTGGGGGCCCGCTTTTCCCCAGACCCCCCCAGCCGAGGGGATGGACCCCCCGGACCCCGCAGAGGGGGTACCCCCCCTCTGCACTCCCCCGCGTGGAAGAGTGTACATACTTCTGGGGTGTAAATAATTCATGGGGTATAGACACGGCTGAAAGAAAAGGACCTCTGCATCAGGAAGATAATCAGGCTCCACAACCAACATCCATCTCCATGGATTACATGTCTAGTTTGTCGTCCACCAAGCACGAAAATGACTGCGTATTTGTGGTCGTTGATCGGTTTTTGAAGATGGGAATCCTCACATCTTGTAAGAAGAATTTCATAGTGGCAGAGACTGCCAAGATCTTCTTCGAACGAGTTTGGTTTCACTTTGGGATACCACAGACCATCATCTCTGACCGAGACAACAAGTTCCTCAGCACCTTTTGGTCGAGTCTCTAGTCTCTATTGGACACCAAGCTCAAAAAATCCACTTCTTTTCACCCCCAAACCGATGGCCAAACCGAGGTCATCTATTGGATGATTGTGCACATCCTATGCATGTACAATTTTAAGCATCCTAGTACATGGGATGAGAGTCTCCCATATTTCCAACACAGTTACAATAGGTCTCTCCATAGTTCCACCGGCCATAGCCCATTTCAGGTGGGTCTGGGATTCTAACCCTTGGGACCCATTGATGTTGCACTTCCTCTTGCTACTGCACAGACAAAGTCTTCCCTTGATCAGTCTGCGATAAAAAATCCACCAGTTTCATTGAGCGGATTCAACACATTCGCCAATAGGTCCAGGAGACTCTACAGAAATACAATGCTAAGTACAAGCAGTGCCATGATAAACACATGGTAGCACACTAGTTTCAGGTTGGCGACAAAGTTTGGTTACATTTGTAGAAGGAGTGTCTCACCAGGCCCCATAGGAAGCTTCGCCCACTTCGTTATGGGCCTTACACTATCACCAAGGCAGTGGGTAGCAATGATTTTGAGCTCAACACTCCACCCTTCCTTTGTCTGCATCCAATATTCAATATGGACCTCCTTCGACCATATTTTCCTCCATTATTGGAAACCTCTGAGATCGTCGAACAACTGACACCAATAGAGCTCAACCCTGACTGCATGGAACAAGAATCCACTGATCATATAGTGGACACATAGGTCAAGGGAATTCGCCAACAGCGGATCCATCTCTATCGGGTTGTCAAGGCAGGGCAACTCCTACACCAAGGAAAGTGGCTCACCGAGGGCAAAAACCACTAGAAATTTCCTCACTTGATGGGGGAACTCAACGCAATGGAGACCATTTCTTCCTAAAGGGGGAGGATTGATCTAGGTGGATATTGGTGGCCACCCACCTATTCCAACTAGCTCCTCATGTCTGATTTTTATTCAACGCGTCTTTTTGTACTACTTTATAACTGTGAGTTATACACTTCTGGGGCTATCTGAAGCCTCACACATTATCCAGGTTGATATGGGTGGCCTCTCGTCTAATCCAACTAGCTTATTTTGTATGTTTTCATGTCATCACATCTTGTTGTACTTCCAAGAATGTTTTGGGCCCCTAAATGTTGTTTTTTTTACTCTCCAGAGTTAGACTGTAAAGGGAGTCAGAGTCTGACGGAGGAATGTGTAGTTCTCTGAAAGACCTTTCCAATGGGCTATCACGCACCTAAAAAGGAGGTTGTATGAAAAATTTATGACCCTAGGAAGTTGGGGTACCAAATTACACCAACTTAACCATAGGGCCCACACGACTTTTGGCGTTTCACCTTCTAGGGTTACGTTTTTGGATGTCTAGGGTTTTGGCATTCATGAGTAATATGAAAATGGCCTCTGGAGCCTCATTGTAATCCATTATTCTCAAACATATGCATGTAGCAGCCACATCTCTTCTCAGAGATAACTACCACATTTCGAGCAAGTTTCAGTTCTGCAATTTTATAGTTTCAGCCTATTCATTATTTAATAGAAGATATTGTTCATTGGATATTTGTGTTATTCTTCCTATCTCCGTGTTTATTATATTCAGTATGTTAATCAGTTTGTTTTGCTCCTAAATCTGGATAAAATTTTGTGTTTCCTTATGGTTGTATTTTAGTTTAGTAACAACAACAAAAATTAATGTTTAAAGGGGATGTTTGAATGAGGAAAGAGAGCCAAAGGCTCAAGGAACAACTTCCCAAAGAGACAACTTCAAAACTTGAAAATTTTACGTTTACCAAGGAAACAATTTATTTCTCCAATGCAACAATTAATGACTAGAGCCTTTAATGATTGGGTTAATGGATTCAAGCAAAGAATAAGCTAGAGGTACTACCTCCTTGGGGGTGTAAACCCTCTTACTGCCCAAGGAAAATATCTCTAACTAGGGTTTAGCCTAAGAGGGTGTATGCACTTATACTTCTCTTAGTAAACCCTTGTTAAATCAACAAAACTTGAGCATAAAATGATGGAGGCTAAGGTGGGGGTGTATGCCCTTATACTTCCCACCTAGCTCTAGCAAAATAACCTTGTCTTGAACACAAAAGATAATATAATGTAAAAATCCTTACCAATTCAAGGAAAAATGCTAAGACAAACCACCACAATAGCAAAAGAATATACTTCCAAGGCTAGCACATCACTTCCACCAACCAATAACCAAGAAATTAGCCATACACAAGAGCACAAGAGAGAAACTAGCTAAAGATAGAGGAAATTTCAGTCCAATCCTTCTCACAATGGGAGAGTTATGATTCAAAATGAGATCTTATGATCTTTATTTATACCAAATGTCACTAACATAGTTTGTCCACACAATTTTATGGAAAACCACAAGATTAGGGGTCAACAACCCTATTATTTCCCCTTTATACAAATAATATTAAATAATTCATCTTTAAATTCACTTTTACACAAAAATAAACCCTAACTTAAGGTGATGTCACCCCTTTAGGGGACGTTTTGACACTAGGAGCAAGTCGTTGGTGTTGGAGAATCATCGTTAGGCCTCCAAAGGCCACATTTCAATCATCTAGGCCATCTCCTCATGGTCAAGGCCTTCTTCTCCTCAAAACATCCATGTGTCAGTGAATGATAACTTCACCACCAAACCCTAGCCCTTCTAGGTGACATCAGGCCTCTAAAGATGGTGTTTTTCCACTCCTAGGAAAAACGTTTGGCATGCGAGGGCTAGGTCATGTCTTCTAGGTTGTCTTCTAGGCATCCAAAGGTATGTCTCTCTCATCCGACATGTGAACCCTTGGAATCCAACCTGTGGGATTCAAGCCCCATGGAAGCCTAAGCTAGGCTTGTTCCTCCAAAAATGTCCACCAATTAGGTCCGGCAAAGACAAATAAGCATGCCCTCCAAGGATCTCAAGTCAAAATATCATGATGAGTAAATCAAATCAATAAATGAGCCACCTAAGCATGTGCATCAAATATTACCATGTCAAACAAGTAAGTGCTCAAATACATTATGCAACTTGCCAAGATTGGATATGGGAGGGTTGACAAGGTGTCTTATTGGGTAGATATTTCCCTAGGTCAAGGAGTGTTTCCTAGGTGATCCCTCTCTAAGCCATGTAAAGTGGATGAAGTGGTTAAGGATCAAGACTCACTAGGCATGGGGTTCATGACATACACAGGGTTGTAGTGTCTCATTCATGGGTGCCTTTGTAGAGGGTGTGTGGCATCTTCGTTTGCAATGCAATCTTTCCAATCCCATTCTCTTGCCATTCTTTATTTCTTTCATGTTTTAAAGATGAGTTGAAGGCCAGGGTACCGACGTGGTGTCAGGATAATGATAATTTCACTCACAAATACCTTGCGAAAATGAGAAGGATGGCTCGTGATGATACCCCCTTTCTCTTAGTTGCGCAACTAAGAGCCACTACCCTATCTTGGTGGCCAGATGATGGTAATTTCATACCGCTAGATACCCATGATCATGATAGGTCATCTCGTGATGAGACCTCCTATCCTTCAGCTAACCCCCTAAGAATTATATAATTCTTGTGGGTCCCCCTTTTCTTACAAAGAAGTGTTTCATTGCTTTATTGGGGGATCCTTGGGCAAAGCATCTGGAAGGTTTATATGTAGGATTTTATCTTTTACGCAACAACAATCCCTCTGGGCCTTCATCCCATTCTTCCCATAGAATGAGGGACAACCCCTTCTTGGGTCAATACACCCTCAAATCCCAAGAGATAAGGAAATGGGGGGGTTTTGGGTGATGGAAAGTGGTAAGTATGGTTGGGAACAATATGATGGATCTTCAAGAGAGTTCCTAGTAGCAAACACATTCCTGAGGAATACCACTTACTAGGGCACAATTTCAACCACTAAGGTGAAACAAGACAAAAGGCATAATGTCCAAGCATATGTCATGAAATCTAAAGTAGTCTAAGATACAACATACTCAAAATGCCTCAAATATTGAAATGATACTCACCATAATACCTTACTTGTACATCATGGAGCAAGGCCCAATGCCTCTTGAAAGCTAGCTAGTGTGGTGGATGCCATATGGAAATCTTGACCTCTATGGTGGTGAGTGTTAGAAAAGTGGGTGTGCTCGTTTAACCATAGACAATATAGTAATATTTCCACCCAACCATAGGCATGAATGCTACCCCCGAGCACCTTGACCTTGACATAGAGAAGAATTATGGTAGCAAATCAATAGCCAACCAAGGCTAATGCACCAAGAAAATATAACCAAGATTGATCAGAAAGTCCAACCCAGAAAGACCAAAATTACAGGTTGCAATAACTGCAACTACAACTTCTCCCCAAACTTGTGCACTACTGGATTTCTGCAGTTGCGACTTGTGTGTATCAAATGAGCTCTGACGCCTTATATTTATCCTACTATCTCCAAGATTTCTGGGCCGACTTCTCTTTCTAGAGGCTAAAGACTCAATATAAAATATTCTCTTTAGTCGACTTTACTTCTAGAGTTGTGTCCAAGTATTTTAGGGTTCTTCTTGCTTCCTGGAATATTCTAATCTCATCAAAGGTCACAAGTGGAGGTTAATACCTCCCACAACTACCATAATATCAATACTCCCTCCTAGCTAGGGAGGTATAAAAGGAAATGGTCTTGAGCACAAACATATAATTCAACCGGTAGCATCATCATAGCCACACAGGCTATCTCATGATCAAATCATGAGCAACGTCATCATTATCCAACTAGATAATCTCCATGATAATCAATACAATGTCATATGATAGAACAAAACTATGTCTATCCATAGTAGTACATAACTACTATCCAGTGGTACAAAACCATACCAAGTAGCACACGGCTACTAACCAGTGACACATAGTCACAATCAATGGAACACATCCAACACACTAGTATACAACTACTTTCCAGAGACATACAGTCTCTACAACAGTCATATCATTTGATATCAAACTGCATTAACAATATCATGATACAAGTTGAGTCATCTAGGCTATTCTTCCACTCACATCTGTGATATCTGGAAGAGCATCTACTCTCATAAAGCATCAACCATGGGCTATCTGGACTATTCTTCCCAAGCATGGAAGAATAATTTTCCCTGATTTCTGAGCCTGGACCATTCACCTAGTTGGGTCATTCCTCTGGCACTAAACATAGTGCAACCTGGATAGAATGAGTCTTCCCTAGGGAATCCATGTTCCTGATTGCTGAACCTGGACTATTCACCTAACTGGGCCATTCCTCGGGCACTAAACATTTTGCAACCTGGAGAGAATGAGTCTGCCCTATGGAATGACTGTCCAGACCATTTCCTAAGGAAATGATTGTCCTGCACCAACCTCCAAAATGAACCATTCTTCAAAACTTCTCACAACTGTGAACTTCAAAAGAATGACTACCCGGTGAGGCAGACCATTCTACTTGACCACTACTAAGAGTGACTTCCAAGAAGAATGATTGTCCTACACCATTCCCCCACACTGGCCACAAGGGGAATCACTGTCTATGGTACATAAACAATCTATCGAACCATTTTCATTATGAAAATGACTGTCTGATCTGGACCATTTCCAAATTGGAAAATGCCTGTTCGTTAGAAATCTCAAGCCTCTTTCCGAACTAGAAAGGAACTTCCCATCCCGAACCATTTTTCCAAACTGGAAAACAAATGTCCATAAATCAATAGTATATATATCAGTGCTCACTTCCAACCTGGGGACCCATCTCTTCCCTTTCATCTAAGGGAGTTATCTCCACGAGCCCCATCTTTTCTCGTAAGTATGAAAACTTTATCCTGGACAAAGGCTTTGTCAAAATATCTACTATCTTCTCATCTGTGGAGATATACTAGAGTTTCACTTCTCCTTCCTGGACTTTATCAAAAATAAAGTTTTATTTTATCTTAATGTGTTTCGACCGATCATGAAACACTAGGTGTTCTGATAGCCTTATACAACTTTGATTGTCACAATATATTATGGTTGAATCTGGTACCTAATCAAATAATCCATAAATCAACTTCCTTAGTCATACTACTTATGTACATGCCTCACATGCTGCGATATATTATGCTTCTACTGTGCCGAGTGAGACAAACCTATGTTTCCTATTGCCCCAAGATATCATAACAGATCCCAAGCTAAAACACATCCCTGAAGTACTCATTCTATTTTCCGCACTCCCTTCCCAATCTAAATCTGTGAATCCATGAAGTTGTATATCATTGGATGAAATATATCTTAAAAATATTAGCGGCCCACAAATATATCTTAGAACATGCTTTGCAGCTATCCAATGCTCATGTCTGGGTTCCACCTGAAACTGGCTAAGGGTGTTTACAACAAAGAAAATATCTGGTCGAGTAGTCACTAAATATATCAATGACCCAATCAATTGTTGAGATAGGGATGGGTCTAATGGATCATAATATGAGTCTCTTACTTTTCTTATATTTGTGGTCATAGGAGTGTCCATGGATTTGCAATCCATCATTCCAAACTTCTAAATAATATTCACTGCATACTTTCCTTGTCCAAGGAATACTTCACCACGCTTCTGCCATATTTCTAGTCCCAAGTAATAATTCACGAGACTGAGGTCTTTCATATCGAACTCAGAAGCTAGTTTCTTCTTACACTGGGTGATGAGAGACTCTTCACCTATCAAGAATAAATTGTCGACATATAGCAGTAGAATCACATGTGCATTGTTCACAACTTTGTAGTAGAGATTTGGATCTGCACGACTCTTAGAGAAAACAAGTCTTATTAAGTAGTTGTTTATATTGGCATACCAAGCTCTTGGATCTTGCTTGAGTCCATACATCAATGGCCCAATCAATTGCTGATATAGGGATGGGTCTAATGGATCAGAATATGAGTCTCTTACTTTTCTTATATATGTGGTCATAAGAGTGTCCATGGATTTGCAATCCATCATTCCAAACTTCTAAAGAACATTCACTGCATACTTTCCTTGTCCAAGGAATACTTCACCACACTTCTGCCATATTTCTAGTCCCAAGTAATAATTCATGAGACCGAGGTCTTTCATATCGAACTCAGAAGCTAGTTTCTTCTTACACTGGGTGATGAGAGACTCTTCACCTATCAAGAATAAACCATCGACATATAGTAGTAGAATCACATGTGCATTGTTCACGAATTTGTAGTAGAGATTTGGATATGCATGACTCTTAGAGAAAACAAGTCTTATTAAGTAGATTTTTATATTGGCATACCAAGCTCTTGGATCTTGCTTGAGTCCATACAGGGCTTTCTTTAATTTACAAACATGAGTGTCTCTAGAGTGTACTTCAAATACTTGAGGTTGTTCAATGTATACTTCTTCTTCAATTTCTCCATTGAGAAAAGTTGTCTTTACATCCATCTGATGTAAACTCAATCCCCTGGAAGCAACAAGAGACATAATGGCTCTAATAGAAGTATAACTGGCAACAGGAGCAAATGTCCTGTCATAATCTTCTCCCTCCTTCTGGGAGAACCCTCTAGCTATGAACCTTGCTTTGTATTTGTCCACGCTTCTGTCTGCTGCATGTTTGATCTTATAGACCCATTTTGAAGTTACTACTGATTTTTCTTTGGGTCTAGGCATAATTTCCCATACATCATTTTTCATGATGGACTTGTGTTCTTCTGTCATGGATTCTTTCCATTGTTTCTTCTGAGCTACCTCTTCAAATGTGGTGGGTTCTTAATTTAGAAGTGTTAGAATTAGGAAAGAAAAAAAGAATTTAACTTTTCAAAAATTTTCTATAGACAAAATCAACATGAACACATTAAACTTATACAGATCTGAACTCCAAAAATATTCTGAGTATGATAGGTAGTTAGATATGAACTTAGAAAATAATTATGAGCATGAGAAGTAAATAGATCTAAACCATAAACAATTTATGAGTGAGTAAAACACTTAGATCTGAACTAGAAATTAGTTCTGAACATGTATAGTAGATAGATCTAAATCATAAACAATTTCCGAGTGAGTAAAACACTTAGATCTGAACTAGAAATTAGTTCTGAACATGTATAATAGATAGATCTAAATCATAAAAAATTATTGAGTTAGTAAAACACTTAGATCTGAGTTATAGATGTATTTCTAAGTCAGATCTGAACTATAGATATATATCTGAGCATGCACATTGAATAAATCTGAACTAGACAATAATATTAAAGCATGCTAAACAATAGATCTAATGATAAACAATGTAATAGAATTGAAAACTGCAACTTACCTCTTGATAATCTTACCTCTGTATGATGAAGTAGAACATAACACATATGAGAGATAATAAGCCACTGAAGTATGCTCATACAAGTCTTTGAGTCATGGATCTACCTCAAGGGTTAAATCTCTAATCAAGAGAAAAATAGGATTGATATGAAACCATGTAAAACCTCACACAAACACACTCAAAACCCCAACAAAGAAAACTGGAATCAAACCCTAGTTCTGGCCAGCACTAGGAAGAGATGTAACAACAAGTGAAGAGGAGGCTTTGAAGCTTCAAATCAGGACGACAGTCTGAGATCAACACCTAACTACCCAATAGTAGGGCTGCGACCTAGATATGCTAAAAAATTAGACTTAAGGGAGGGCCGACTTCAGCAGTCAAGGAAGAGTGGCAGTAAGAACACTTCCCAACAGAGTTTTATTCACTCTCAACACACATAGCGGCAACATGAACATCATAGAATGGACCTGGAAGCAAAACAATGGAGAGGCTGTGTTATCGCTCAGTTTGTAGTTTAGGTCAAGTAGCTGAAGGATAAGGGTCAAACTGGCGAAACAGGGACCTACCCCACCCAATGTCACCACAATGGGGAGGTCCTTTCTATTTAGGGTGGCTAAGCCCAAGGGAGACGTCCCTGGCAATCTGGGGTCTTGAAAGGAAAAGACTTAAAGGATTGAGGCTAGTTTCCCCTTCACAGATTATCGCCAAGAAGATAGTCAAATGAAGAAAACCACAGAAAAGAGGCACCTGCTTGCGAGACAAGACAACAATGACACTAGTACATGCAATAGTGGTTAACACTTCATTAATTAATGACTATCAATATTTAATGTACATGAGCATAAACAACAGTAAATATTGACGAAGTCAATGTTTGAAATAATGACAATGGCATATAATCTTACTTGTCAATAAACACTGAATATTATAGCATCTAATGAAAATAATCAATCCTTGAATTAATCAATGCATTAAATATCATTAATTTGCTCATATACGAGAAGTTGTTGCGTCAGGTATGACGTCAACTTCTTTTTGGGTTAGTATGATAGACAAGAAGGTCAATGTTTTGCAATTTAGCCAATGAAAATCACCAATATATCGATGTCTATCACTGGATGACCAAGCCACATTATTTTCTATCAACTAAGAGCTTAGTAAAGGCATCGCATCATCATTTTCTACTATTTTAGAAGACGTTAGGGTTAGTTAGGGTTTCAAATTTGAGAGTTTTGAAAGATTGTTTTTGCACAACAAGCTCAACGTTGAAGAGAAAAACCAGTGCCTTAGGGTATCATGGAGTCAAAAGTAAGGGCAAGATCTCAGGAGGATCAAAATCTAAAGACTAGAGAGTTAGGTTCTATGGTGTTGCAATGGCAGGGCCTTAGAATCAAAACCCTAAGGGAAGGAGGCTCATTCCAGTGTTGCTTAAGCAAGGCCTCATGCTCCTTCCTCTTTCTTTAAATATTCTTGGCAAAAATGGCTAGCTTTAAAACACAAGTCTAAGGGAGAAAAGTGTTGCAGGAGCAAGGCTCTTCAAACCCTAGGTGTAGAATCAACTAGGCCTAGGATGTCTCCTCTCTTCAACTTATATTTAAATGCTAACTCAGAAAAAGGATGATTAGTGTAGCAACGGCTAGGCTATATTTTCCTTAATCAATGGCTAAACAAGTTTCTCTAGCATGGGGACATATAGCAAGGACCTACTTGTGTGCTTGCTACCTAGGGTTTCAATATTAAGCAATATAATAGCAATGTAATAGTAAATGTAAGAGATTAAACCTACAACCATTCATTCAAGAAGTTTTGCATGAAAAATACACTTACAAATCATAAAGAATGCTCATCAAACCCTAGTTGTAAACCTTCCAATGAGAGAAACACCATAAAAATGCTAAGAAGAATCCTCCACAAGAGTTGCGCCTCACTTCCAAGAGCAAAAATACCAAGACAAAGACAAAAAGTAGATCTCTCACAAGAGAGTGAGTTATGTTATGTTTAAAATGAGAGGCAACATCCTCTATTTATACCAATCAATGACCTTTTAATTAAATTTTAGGTCATTAAAACAGCCAACAAGGCTGACAATAAGATTTACACTGTTTTTACATTAATTGCTAGAAAATGTCATAAAATGAGTTAAAAGGGGGACGTCAAGCCCTTATGAGGGAGACGTTGGCCCTTTTTGGGCAAGCACAACATCCGGAAAACCAAATGTTGGCCCTTCTAGGGTTCCTCGAAGATGCCACACATGCCAAATGACCTCAGCACCCTGCCACATGCTCCAGACAACATACAACTCTCTCAGGTGACGTCCCGACCATCAGAAGAAAACGTCCCATCTGTAGTGGGTGATCCCCCCTAGGCCAGGCTCTGCCAAAGTGTCCTGGGTGGAACGTCCTTCTTTCTTCTCATGCAATGGCTCATCACAATGTTTTCCTATCTCTGCCATCCCATCAACCATCTCATGGGCTCTTCAGCCCCATGGAGGTCTGAGCTAATCATATCCCCATGTGTACCGATCCACTAGTACTTGTCCGTCAGGTATGGTCCTGCACATCAAAAACTACGCCCTCCATGGGCTCATCAGTCCTCAGGATTATAGCAATGTCAATCATATTTCATCATTAAATTTATCAAATAAATGCATAAAATCCCTAGCATATCCTCTAAGAGCTCAAATACATTACACATATCTACTATACAAAGTTGAAGAAACAAATAGAATAACCTATTGGGCTAATATCCACAAGAAAAGGAAAGTTTCCACAGAGGATCATTCAAGCCATGTTCATGAAGTGATATGGTCTAGGGATGTCCAGTCATAGTAAGACCAGGGGTAGGTGTTGTCCGTGGGTGCCTTTGTAGGAGGTGAGTTGTACCCATCATGGATGCACTTTTTCCAAGCCCCTTTTATTGCCTTTATTTTTATTTATTGCTTTTCTTTTTACTTCAAGGTTGGACCAGAGGACACTGCCTTGGCGTGGTGACCAAAGATGACAGTGTTACCCACTGGTATTTTCGCAGAAATGATAAGGCTAGCTTGTGATGAGACCCCCTTTCCCTTGGCCATGCAACCAAAGGTCACTGCCCTGGCGTGGTGACCAGATGATGGAAATGTCATACTGCTAGATACCTATGAACATAATGGGTCGGCTCGTGATGAGACCTCCCATCCTCTTGGTTAGGTCTTGTTTTATTATTTTTCTTAGGGTCCCCTTTGTTTCTTATCGAGAGGCCTTTCATTGCCTTCTCGGAGATCCCTGGGCGAAGCATCTCTAGGTTTCATTTCCTATGGCTTTTATCTTTTACCAACTGATTTTACCCTCTGGGCCTTTAGCCCCTTCTTCCCACAGGACAAAGTGTAACCCTCAAAGGTCATCCTAATGGCTGGACTAGGGGAATGGGATGGATGTATGGGAGATAATATGTAAAATGATAGGATGGTGGGAAGTGGACGATGGCTCTGCAAATCCCCCCTTGGTGGCTAACCAAAACCCATGAGTACAAGCTTGCTAGGTCACCTCGTAAATCCCCCCAACAATGGTCAAGTGGATTAGTGTAAGATCCAAGCAGTTATCAGAAATGTAAGGAACCTGATGCATATATAAGAAGGTTATAACGATCAAACATGACACATACCATGATACCTCGGACCAATTACCTCATGGAGCAAGAGTCCTCTCTGATGCAAGTCCAAGCCGATGGTGATGGAAACTATTGCTGCTAACAGGACAAGTCTGGCGAAGAAAAAGAAGGATGGGCCCTCTGGGGCCATTCTTAGGTCAATCCTGCTCTCGGTACTTCATGTCTAGGACCTGTGGGCCTCGAGACATGATCTCCCAGTTATCCCTAGAGATCGGGGATAACAGGCTGAATTGTACTGTCACAAGGAGGTCGAGCTAGACTATCACAAGGAGGCCGCAACACTCATAGAGAAATCCACCACTCTTTTGGAGAGAGAGGAATGAGTGAGTGTAAGTAAATAGTGAAAGGGGAGGGTTCTTATTTATACTTTGGGGCTAGGGTTAGTCTAATAAAAAATATGATTAAAATATAATTAAAATAACATATTGAATTAATATAAATATTAATTTAAATATGTTATAATTAATCATTAATCAATATTTTTCATATTAACCCCTAAAACAAAAACACAAACCCCCAATCAAACTCAAGCTCAAGAACCAAGGGTGGGGGTTTTAGGAGAGCTTTACTTAGTGGCAACACATGTCCATATAATTCTCAAGGCGACCAATTAACTTTATCATCACTGTATATGGGATACATCCCTCATGTGGTCATGCTCATCTTCAAAATCTCTCCTAGGTCCTGTGGACCATCCTAGAAGAGAGGAAGAGGATCACACACCAACAAATCTTGGTATTACACCAAGAACTACCTAATCAAAGATCAGGTTGTCCCAGAGCATATCTAGGGTCTTATCCTCCAAGTACAAGACCAAGGATCAACCCATGCTTTAGACATGGGTATCCTGGAATACATCTAGGGGCCCTAGACATATCTAGGGACTTAAAATGCTTGGTCCCAAACCAAGAACCCCAGTCATCTAGTAGGGGCCCTCTAAAGGATATTTACTTCTTGGTCCCATACCAAGAACCCTAGTTATCTATTGGGGATCCTCTCAAGGGTCTTTTTCCATGGCTCTAACTGCTTGGTCCCAAACCAAGAACCCTAGGAGTGTACTGGGAGCCCTAGTCCACAACTAGGGTCTTAAGCCATCCTCCAGGGAGAATGGCTCTTGCAGCTGCATTAAATTCAACACTCCCTCTTAGCAAGAGAGGCATTCTCAGCTACACCAAGCTTGTCATGAAAGTACACAAACTTTTTCAGGGATAGTGGCTTGGTTAAAATATATGTCATTTGTTCTGCCATCAGAAATACCGAATACTGAGAACACTCTTCTGCACCATGTCCCAGACATAGTGATATCTCATCTCAATGTGTTTCGACCTGTCTTGAAACACTGGATTCTCGGTGATCTTTATATATCTATCGTTGTCACAATGAATGACTGTGGGTTCTATCTCTGTACTAAACAAGTCTGAAAGTAGCTTCCTAAGCCACATTGCTTCTCTGCTAGCAGCACTTGCAATAATGTATTCTTCTTCTATAGTGCTTTGGGATATGGAGCCCTATTTCCTACTGGACTAGGAAATCATTGTTGAACCTAAACTAAAGCAATATCCGTAAGTGCTCTTCCGATCCACTGTACTGCCCATCCAATCTGAATCTGTAAATCCATGAAGCATTACACCTCCATTGGAAGTGTATCTGAGACCATAAGCTATAGTTCCCCGAACATATCTCAGAATATGCTTAACAACAACATGTGTATATGCTTCGGTTCAGACATGAAATGGTTGAGGGAATTTACCGCGTAACAAATGCTTAGTCTAGTATGTACGAGGTACATCAATGACCCAATGATCTGCCAATATAAGGTGGGGTTTTCTGGATCTGAACTTGTAGCTTGATCTTGTAGCTTCTTTAGATTAGAGATCATTGGAGTGGTCATGGACTTGCAGTCCATCATGCCAAATCTGCAGAGCACATCAATTGCATATTTACTATGTGAGAGAAACATCTCATCTGGTTTCTACCACACCTCCAAGCCAACAAAGTAGTGCATAAGACCCAAGTCCTTCATTTCAAATTTCGTTGAAAGCTCCCTCTTAGTCTGAGCTATCAGATGTTCCTCTCCAGTAAGGAACAAGTCATCCACATATAGCACTAAGATAATAGGATGATTCTACACAATAAGGATTTGGATCTACTATACTCTTGGCGAACCCAAGACTCTAAAGAAAACTGTCAATTCTTCCATACTAAGCTCGGAGCTTGTTTCAATCCATACAAGGCTTTCTTTATTTTGCAGACATGGGATTCTTTCCCATGGACCACAAAACCCTCTCTGTTGTGTTATTAATTCATGCATCCTCTAGATTAACCGGTTCTTCAAATCCAAAAGAAACCATTACTAGAATGATCTATGTAGTTGCATCCCAAGGGAAATATCGCTCCCCAATTTTTACGACAAGCTTCTCATTCTTTGTTATTGTTGCACCTGAATTATGGAAATCTTCCAATGACAGCTTTTGAGAATCAAAATCCAGTGCCACAGCCTCAGTTCCCATTCCCTCTAGCAGTAAGTTTCCACAGAGAGAAATTTCAATACCAGAGTCAGGTTGCACATTTGCGATTGCAACTTTTGTTGAATTCCCATCAGGCTCCCAGGATAATTTTCTAATGCAGTTAAACCCTGGACTGTCTCTTTCTCAGGAGCACTAGATTTCATGTGTTGAGAATTTGGAAAAATTATATCATGATTCATCCTTAGTTTTAATCAGGCAGAATCAAAGTCCAGGGAATGACTGAATACACGATCAACACCTGGACTTTCTATATCTAAGAAATGGTTTCCCGTGTTAGGCAATGAGTGCGATGTTTGTGCAAAATCTCCTTTGCCTTTCATGTGCAATCCATGAATACATATAGAGCTTGTTTTAGTCATGGACAACTCAGACATTTTTCCATTTAAGGGAGTCACCTGTGATGTTTTTTATATTCACATTCATAGTATATGGTACATGAGGCTCATCAGGTTGTT
The DNA here is from genome assembly GCA_009831015.1 of Picea engelmannii. Classification (NCBI taxonomy): domain Eukaryota; kingdom Viridiplantae; phylum Streptophyta; class Pinopsida; order Pinales; family Pinaceae; genus Picea; species Picea engelmannii. Next base: position 43,007 of record ML782213.1, read on the forward strand.
GATCAGAAAATGGAAGTTCTTCATTGGATTTATAAGTCTCATTCATTATGCTCTCTCTTTTATCCTGCTCTATAAGTTGTAATCTATCATTTCTTCCCGCATAAGTTGGGATTGGTCGGAAAGAGCTAAAACACTTTTCAACTCATATTCATCATCAAAGGTCAATTCCAGATATTCAACACTCTCGTTCCTTGTCAATTCATTTACATAGGTTTCCTTGGTCTGTATGTCAAACTATTCATGTTTTTCAGAATGATTGTGTGCCCAAATAAATTCTAGCTCTTGTGTGGCATCAGGTTGTTGAAATTGCTTGAAATCACTTTTAGGAACTTCCTAATTAGATTGCATCTCAAATTTTCCTCTAGGCATGCTACCTAATATATTCTCAACCAATTGGCTCTAAGTATTAGTTACCTCTATGTCTTCTTGTGCACTTTTGTAAATAAAAGCATTTTCGGTGACCAACTTGCCATCAAGATTTTCATTCTTTGTGGATCCATTTTGATCAGAGAAAGAAGATACATCCATCTCTTTTCTAGGAAAAATATGAGTAACAACTTCCTCATTTGGCTTTGTCCTGTAATCCATAGGTTTGATTTCATCAACTTGTCCACCTTCTATCATAGGATCAACATCTTGAACCACTTGTAAAGTTTTAGTTCCCTCATTAGATTCTATACATGGATTTGGATCAGCCCTCGATAGAATACTACCTAAATTAGAGGTCTTGAAATGAATGTCCGGTAGAAAAATGGATGTAATGCATTCACAAGACTCATTTTTCTCTACTACAAAGACATTGTGTACTAGAACTTCATCCTGGATCTCTCTATGCTCCATCTGTTCTTCTCTATTGGAGCTGGATTTGACTAAAGACTCAGTTGCAACCTCCATCTGTGGTATAATATCAGATTCTATGCACAAATCTAGATCAACTAATTCATTAAGTAGGGAACCACATAAATCAGAAATTCCAGAAGGTATGCCTGATGACAAAAGAACAATAGTCACATGTATTGACTTTCGTCTGTACTCGGTAAAACTGCATCTGTCTTGACTTCATTGAACTTTACTGACTCAAAAATGTTTAAATGTGAAGAATTCGTATCTTCTTGGTCAGAGGCAACATTCCTAGTTTGCAAAGTAACATTATTTCCAAAAATTTGTTCCCTGAACTCATTAAATTTTCTTGAGCTTTCATCGTGGTACATACCGACATTGTTAAGCTCTACTTCTTCGAGGATATTTAAATTTGGAGGATCCATGTATTCTTCATTAGAGGACATGCTCTCGGAATGTGAAGCAACAATACTTTCAAACACTTGTTCCCTACACTCATTACAATTTCCCAAGATTTCTTCTACCATAAACATTTGAGCCTCTGTCTGGGAGTGTTGTCTTCCTAAATCACTAAGTTGGGTAGAATGCTCTATCTCTACAATAATGTCTACAAAATCCTCAAACATTGAAGGGCCAACATGATTGCATATCACGTGTACATAATTCTCATTTGTTGGATCATTAAAAACCAGACCAACAACAGATATATCCTTTGGAAAGGAAGAACAAACTATCTGAGCAGAACTTGTCTCGATTTTTGTTTCCTTGCTGCCTCCCTTGACAAGATGTTTCAAGCCTAAAAATAGGCTTCCTGTTGATCTGCAAAACAAACCCTTAAAATTGGATCTATGCAGGCTCAAATGTCTACCACTATTGAGCTCTTTTCATGCCTTGAAGCTTAGAATTAGGAAAGAAAACAACAATTTAACTTTTCAAAAATTTTATGTAGACAAAATCAGCATGAACACATTAAAATTATACAAATCTGAACTCCAAAAATATTATGAGTATGCTAGGTAGTTAGATCTTGTAGTGTACCCTTTTCACTACCGAGGTTTCCAAACCTCTCAGTTGCCATTCTAATACATGAATTTTATACATAATTCGTACATACATTATAAGCACATGCATTTAAACAATTAAACACACTTAATTCTCAGAGTAAAATATATAAGTTACTGCTACAATTAAACAAGCCATAGCATTGAGTAGTAATTCATCTACACAACAGAAAACATGATACATAAACAGCACGGTCGTGCACAACATGATTAAAGCATAATTCAAATACTTATCTTTTAACAGCTGTAGAAATCACCAACCAAGTGCAGGTCTCCCACGAACCTCCCAGCCTTAGACCACACTATTCATTAGCTCAATAGTGGGTCACCCCCGAGCTAGGACCGAGCTCCACCCCAAGGCAAGGAATCCTAGGCTCAGGCTGAGGTTATAGGGAATTCAGTCATACACAACCACCAGGAAGAAAGATCTCCCAGGAATCTCCCACGCTCACTGCCCACAGACCCTCATTCCCCACATGCCTATTCCACCCCAAGAGAGTGCACCTTCTCTGTCACCTAGACAGTCCTTCGGCTGCCAGTCTCCCTTACCTTGGGTTACAGGAACAGACCGGACCGGAAGTCTCCAGGCTCTATGGCAGCTACAAGGTTCCTTCCAGGAGTTATCTTCTCCCTTTGTGCACTCTCTCACCTGGAGGAGTCGCTCACCAGCCAACAAGCCTTACGCAGTCCAGTACTGCGTGGTCACAACAACCCACGGGAAACACAGACCAAGGCTTCCCAAAACGGTTCAGCAGTCACAGGATGATCTCACGGACATGATTTAGGAACAGAGGCTCCACGCACATGCTAACTCAGCTTTTCCCGAACAACCAAGGATTCTTCCACTCTAGTTCAACACAGGGATTCCGGTTCAGGAAATGCGCTCCCGGGTTTTCCTGGAACAGACATAGACTCACAACTCTGAACAGGGTGTACACAGTTTCCTCAGGACAAACACAGGCTTTACGGATTTCAGAGATGAACCAGGGTAATCTGGCAGATGGCGTACCGGTTCCACGCTCAGAGGTTCGGATTCGAATGGAGAGAAGATCCCCTCCCACGGTTCATCTTGAAAATTATATTTGCATGCACCAGGGTTGACACTTGTCACCCTGGGAACTGCATGCGTACCACAACGTGCCTCCCCTTTGCACGTTCCCTCCCTTTCCAGGAACTTAGGATAAACATAAATGCACATGTCTTTTTTTTTTTGGAAATAATATTAAAATATTATTCCAGGCCTAAGCCTCCTAGGCTTAGCCCCTAGGCTCAACACTCAGCCCCTTTCCTACCTTCTAGCCCCTAGTTCCTTGCCCACTCTGTGGACGCTCAGTCCCCCTTCACTCATTCATCGTGGTCGGTCTGCACCTGGCAGTGTTTATATTTTATTAATAGATCTGCATACATACAAGTACATCAGCAGGCTCCTGGCCTTCAACACCTAGGCTCCCTGGCCTAAAAAACACATAAGCCTACCAGCTTATACCAAACTTGGCTCACCAGCCTATAAAACATGTTTACAATTCATTTCATATATCATGATCTGTAATGGGGCTCGGCCTTGGGGACACTACAATCCCCCTCCCCTTATTTTTTCACTGTCCTCAGTGCAACTTACACTGCCTCTGTGTGTCCTTCAAAATTTTCAAAAAGATGTGGGTACTCTGCCTGCGTAACTTCTTCATGCTCCCATGTCGCATCTTCAGGACCGTACCAAGTCCACTGGACCTTTACAAGCTCTATAGCTCAATTCCGGAGTTGTTTGCTTTTCCTATCCACTTGCAGGACACTTTCTGGTTCCACCTGAATCGCATTCCAATCGATTACATGATTAGCATCAGGTATATAGATTTCTTAAGTAATGAAATATGAGATACCTTAGGTACAGTCGT
>ML782213.1:48419-69361 GCA_009831015.1 Picea engelmannii
CAACTTGCAAGCATTCTTTCCTCTGGCTGTCCAAACGAGCCAAAACATACTTGCTGCTATAAATTGCAACAACTTCTTTCTTCAAACCTGGCCAAAATAATGGCTTTTGACTGCTGCCACAGTCTTTTGATATCTAGGATGACTAGCATAAGTCACATTATGCATTTCTTTTAGAATTGCCAGCTTCAATTCTCGGTCATTAGGTACATACACTCTGTTTTTATACAGAAGTAAACTATCAGTTCCCAAGGTGTAACTTTCCTTGGTTTGTGGTTTCTCATGCTGCTGTAGCTTTGCTACAAGTCTTTTGTACTGCAAATCAGCATTTGCAGCTTCAAGAATTATGTCTTTCAACTCAGTTCTGTACATGCTAATGGTTGTAGCATGTAATTCATGCACTTTTCTGCTGAGTGCATCAGCCACCTTATTGTCTTTCCCTTTGATATGCCTGATATCAAAGTCATATTCGCACAGAAATTCCATCCATTTAATTTTCCTGGCATTTAAAGTTGGTTGATCAAATAAATACTTCAGACTGTTGTGGTCTGTTCTTAATTCGAATTTCTTGCCCATGAGGTAATGTCTCCATTTCCTCAATTCATGGACAACTGTTGCCAGCTCTAAATCATGAGTGGCATAATTCTTTTCACGCTCTTTCAGCTTTCGGGATACATAACAAATGACAGATCCCTCTTGGCTAAGAACTCCTCCCAGCCCTTCCTTACACGCATCCGTGCACACTACGTAATCCTTACTTAGATCATCAATCTTTAGGATTGGAGCACTAGTGAGCAGTTGCTTCCGTTGCTGGAAGTTGCTCTCACATTCATCAGTCCCCTGAAACTTCTTCTCCTTCCTTTGCAAGGAAGTGATAGCATGCGCTATCCTTGAGCATCCGGCTATGAACGTCCTATAATAGCCTTCCAGACCCATAAAAGATCATACTTCCGCCACATTTCTTGGCGCTGGCCATTCTCGAATGGCCTGTACCACTTGACGCAGGCGCGAGCTACCTCCTCCAGTACCCGCTCACAGGATCGATCAAATTCCCTCTGTTGAGCCGAAATTAGCTCTTTAGATTCTGGAGTGGAATCTCGATCAAATGCCCGATCCACAGGTCCTGTTAACCTTCACGACCTTCAACACCTAGACTGTGTCCTCCCCTTGACTTAATCTCAGGTCATCGGGGTTTCTCTATTCCTGTTGTCGAGAGTCACTGTACTCTCCAACTCCCGATTGCCGATGAGCTCTCGGCTCCTATGCGCTAGCCCTCCGGGCTAAGCTTCCACCATATGACCACTACCTCAGTGTCCGTGGCCTTACCTCCTTGTCGGGATTTCGAACTTCAAAAACCCGATGTGTTCTTTGTACACTAGCCCTCCTAGCTAGGCCCTGGTCCACGTGACCGCTACCATATGACCTCAGTCATACTCTCCATCAGATTTTCGACGTTTTCATTGTCACGATGCACAAGTCCCCGGGACTCGCGATTCTCCGATGGAACAAATTTTCGATGCGCCCCTTTTTCCTCAGCACTAGCCCTTCCCGGCTATACCATGGTCCATGTGACCACGTACCATATGACCGCAGCCATCTAGCTGTCCATCGGGGTTTCGGGATTTGCGACGTCAATGTGCACGCACCCTTCTAACTCACGATTCTTCGATTCTTGATCCTCCGATGGGTCTCAGTCGTTGACCTGTCAACGGTCCTTTCACCTGTCGCTAAAAATATGCCACCTTTCCTCCTGACAGTCGGTGTGGCCCCATGCTCCTAGGCCTTATCGGGAAATCGCGTATCGCGATTTTCCAATGCATGAAACCTTTGCTTCTGGGATCTCCGATATCCCGATTCCCGATATGCCGACGCGCCTTTTGCTTTAACCCTTCGCAGTTAAGCCAGGTCCATGTGACCTCTATCTTGTGACCGTAATCAAACCGCTCATCGGGGTTTTAGGGTTCAGAGTTTCACAACGCTTGGACTCCTTGTCCCTGCGATTCCTGATTTCCCGAATCCCAATTTCCGATGGATGACTCTTCTATCAGGACTTTCCCGATTGTCTGGATTACTGCCACGCGTCCACAACGAATGGGCGATCTCGATCTTGTCGGTAAATCGCGGATTGCGATTCTGAGTGACAAGAGTTCTGTGTAATCGAAAACTTCGATATGTCGAACCCCGACTCCTCAGGATCCTCTGACACGCATCCTCAAAACGAACGGTTTAGATCTTTTCACCGTTTCGAGACCTGCAAGTCCCGATGCCTGGTGTCTCGAATCTTCGGAATGGATGATCGCGTGACATGTGCCTCTCCTCAGACGGAGGGTCCAGATTCTGTTTCGGGGTTTCCAGTGTGGATTTCCCCGATGCCTTGTCCACAGGAATGGGAATGCTGATTTCCCGATGGTCGATTCCACGATGGCTGTCGGGACTTCTCCCCTCGCTCTCGAGGCTTATCTCCCTCGCGGTTTCTGTCGATCTGACGACTGTCGGGACTATGATCTAAGATCTGACGGCTCAGATCATTTTCTCCTGCGCGCTCCTCCTCCAGAGAATAAACTCTGTGCGACTCCTCCCGATCCAACGGCTGATGGGATTTTCGTGTGAGATCTGACGGCTGTCAGCCTCCTCCTTCTGTAGGCTTCTCTTTAGCTCCTCCTGGACATAGATTCCTCAATGGTCTAGATCTGTTCTCCTGCCGATCGAACGACTGTCACTGCTCCTCCTGAGCTTCTTGCGTTTTCTTCCTGCCTTTGGAGAATTTCCAAGGTTCCAAAGGCCTCGACCTTTGCTTCATTTCTCTCTGCGAGCCCCTCAACTTCGAGCCTCGCCACGCGTATGAAACACTGTCCTTCCTAAGCTTTGCTTCTCTTTTCAAACCCTCGAAGGATTCTATGACTCTTGCGCCTCTACAGTGTCTTTACACACCAAAGTGCTACCTCTTCTGAGCTTTGGCTAACACTCAGACCCCTAAGGGATTTGACCTCTCTCCTCCCACAGATGGAGAATGTTCAGATGCCTTCCTGGCTCTCTGTTTGCTCAAGCAACCTCCTTGCTGAGACTTCTGGGTATTCAGCAACCCAGTAAAGGTCCCTTAGTGGACTCTTCTTTCAAATGGCAGAACTCAAGAGAGTTCTCTTCACTTCTGTGCCTGCTTGCACACTGACTCGACGCCCTCCTGACGGAGTATCTTCTCCCAGAACACCCAACGGTTCTGTCTCTTTTATCCTGTGCCTCTATGCACCTGCTCAATGCCTACCTGGAAGAGCTCTCACAGAATCCTCATTGATTCTGTTTCTTTTGAACTTACAGCAGAGTTCCTTCCTCCGTGCACTCCTTGTACTGGCTCAATGCCCACCTGACAGAGCTTCACAGAACTCCTTAGAGATTCTGTCTGCAACTGTGTTTCTCATATGCAACCTTCCCTCCTGAGGTGTTCAACAACCTCAAGGTATTCTCCCTTTGAGTTGTTGATTTCAACTGTGTGCCCACCTGGCACGTCTTTGTCTGAATCCGCAGAGTTCAGATATGCAACTTCTATGCATGGCTATCAGAACCCGCAGTGTTCTGTCACACCCTCCTGGTATGAAGCCTCAAAGACCTCTCAAGCCTGAAACCAAATCAACTYCTGCAAATGCACAACTACATCTAYARCATAAATTCACAGCATAAAATAGAACACACCAAGACATTCATTCAACACAGAAAYACATGCAGGTAAAACTGCTTMTGTTTGTATTAATAAAATGCCTCTTTACAAAGGTGTTCCTGAGCTCAGACTTTAACAGAGTCTCAGCTCCTTCTCTCCTCTGCTCTCTACTCGCAGACTCTCTCCTATGCTCCCACACACTTCTAGTGTGGAGTCCTCTCTCCCTGTGGACTTATGCCACACTGGTTGCGGTCTCATAACGCCGCTATACCTCCTGAGCTTAAAAACTCGTCTAGCAAATCCTTGACACTTTGGAGCAAACCAGGGTCCGAAATTGGCCTTCCAGACCCAATTTCCCTTGCATTATTGTTCCAAAGATCGCTCCACTGGCCCATCTAGGCTCAGTGTCGAAACCTCGCTCTGATACCACTTTGTAGTGTACCCTTTTCACTACCGAGGTTTCCAAACCTCTCAGTTACCATTCTAATACATGAATTTTATACATAATTTGTACAGACATTATAAGCACATGCATTTAAACAATTAAACACACTTAATTCTCAGAGTAAAATATATAAGTTACTGCTACAATTAAACAAGCCATAGCATTGAGAAGTAATTCATCTACACAGCAGAAAACATGATACATAAACAGCACGGTCGTGCACAACATGATTAAAGCATAATTCAAATACTTATCTTTTAATAGCTGTATAAATCACCAACCAAGTGTAGGCCTCCCACGAACCTCCCAGCCTTAGACCACATTGTTCATCAGCTCAACAGTGGGTCACCCCCGAGTTGGGACCGAGCTCCACCCCAAGGCAAGGAATCCTAGGCTCAGGCTGAGGTTATAGGGAATTCAGTCATACACAACCACCAGGAAGAAAGCTCTCCCAGGAATCTTCCATGCTCACTGCCCACAGACCCTCATTCCCCACATGCCTATTCCACCCCAGGAGAGTGCACCTTCTCTATCACCTAGACAGTCCTTCGGCTGCCAGTCTCCCTTACCTTGGGTTACAGGAACAGATCAGACCGGAAGTCTCCGGGCTCTATGGCAGCTACAGGGTTCCTTCCAGGAGTTCTCTTCTCCCTCTGCCCACTCTCTCACCTGGAGGAGTCGCTCACCGGCCAACAAGCCTTACGCAGTCCAATACTGTGTGGTCACAAAAACCCACGGGAAACACAGACCAAGGCTTCCAAAAACGTTTCAGCAGTCACAGGATGATCTCACGGACATGATTTCCGAACAGAGGCTCCACGCATAGGCTAACTCATCTTTTCCCGAACAACCAAGGATTCTTCCACTCTAGTTCAACATAGGGATTCCGGTTCAGGAAATGTGCTCCCGGGTTTGCCTGGAACAGACACAGACTCATAGCTCTAGACAGGTTGTACACGGTTTCCTTAGGACAAACACAGGCTTTACGGCTTTCAGAGATGAACCAGGGTAATCTGGAAGATGGCGTACCGGTTCCACGCTCAGAGGTTCGGGTTCGAATGGAGAGAAGATCCCCTCCCACGGTTCATCTTGACAATTATATTTGCATGCACCAGGGTTAACACTTGTCACCCTGGGAACTGTATGCGTACCACAATGTGCCTCCCCTTTGCACGTTCCCTCCCTTGCCAGGAACTTAGGATAAACATAAATGCACATGTCTTTTTTTTGGAAATAATATTAAAATATTATTCCAGGCCTAAGCCCCCTAGGCTCAACACTCAGCCCCTTTCCCACCTTCCAGCCCCTAGTTCCTTGCCCACTCTATGGACGCTCAGCCCCCCTTCACTCATTCATCGTGGTCGGTCTGCACCCGGCGGTGTTTATATTTTATTAATCGATCTGCATACATACAAGTACATCAACAGGCTCCTGGCCTTCAACACTTAGGCTCCCTAGCCTAACAAACACATAAGCCTACCAGCTTATACCAAACTTGGCTCACCAGCCTATAAAACATGTTTACAATTCATTTCATATATCATGATCTGTAACGGGGCTCGGCCTTGGGGACACTACAGATCTGAACTTAGACAATAATTCTGAGCATGAAAAATAAATAGATCTAAACCATAAACAATTTCTGAGTGAGTAAAACACTTAGATATGAACTAGAAATTAGTTTTGAACATGTATAGTAGATAGATCTAAATCATAAACAATTTCTGAGTGAGTAAAACACTTAGATCTGAACTAGAAATTAGTTCTGAACATGTATAGTAGATAGATATAAATCATAAACAATTTGTGAGTGAGTAAAACACTTAGATTTGAGCTATAGATGTATTTCTAAGTCAGATCTAAACTGTAGATATATATCTGAGCATACACATTGAATAAATCTGAACTAGACAATAATATTAAAGCATGCTAAACAATAGATCTAATGATAAGAAATGTAATAGAACTGAAAACTGCAACTTACCTCTTGATAATATTACCTATGTATGATGAAGTAGAACATAACACATATGAGAGATAATAAGCCACTGAAGTATGCTCATACAAGTCTTTGAGTCATGGATCTACCTCAAGGGTTAGATCTCTAATCAAGAGAAAAATAGGACTCATATGCCACCATGTAAAACCTCACACAAACACACTCAAAACCCCAACAAAGAAAACTGGAATCAAACCCTAGTTCTGGACAACACTAGGAAGAGATGTAACAACAAGTGAAGAGGAGGCTTTGAAGCTTCAAATTAGGACGACAGTCCTAGATCAACACATAACTACCCAGTAGTAGGGTTGTGGCCTCGATCTTCTCAAAAATTAGACTTAAGGGAGGGTCGGCTTCAACAGTCAAGGAAGGGTGGCAGCAAGAACACTTCCCAACAGAGTTTTATTCACCCTCAACACACATAATGGTAGCATGAACATCATAGAAGGGACCTGGCAGCAAAACATTAGAGAGGCTGAACTGTACTGTCACAAGGTGGTCGAGCTAGACTATCACAAGGAGGTTGCAACACTCATAGAGCAATCCGCCACTCTTTTGGAGAGAGAGGAATGAGTGAGTGTAAGTAAATAGTGAAAGGGGAGGGTTCTTATTTATACTTTTAGGTTAGGGTTAGGCTAATAAAAAATATAATTAAAATAACATATTTAATTAATATAAATATTAATTTAAATATGTTATAATTAATCATTGAATAATATTTTTCATATTAACCCCTAAAACAAAAATACAAACCCCCAATCAAACTCAAGCTCAAGAACCAAGGGTGGGGGTTTTAGGAGAGGTTTACTTAGTGGCAACACATTTCCATATAATTCTCAAGGTGACCAATTAACTTTATCATCACTACATATGGGATACATCCCTCATGTGGTCATGCCCATATTCAAAATCTCTCCTAGGTCCTGTGGACCATCTTAGAAGAGAGGAAGAGGATCACACACCAACAAATCTTGGTATTACACCAAGAACTATCTGATCAAAGATCATGTTTCCCCAGAGCATATCTGGGGTCTTATCCACCAAGGTACAAGATCAAGGATCAACCCATTATTTAGACATGGGTACCCTGGAATACATGCAGGGGCCCTAGACATATCTAGGGACTTAAAATGCTTGGTCCCAGACCAAGAACCCCAGTCATCTACTGGGGGACCTCTCAAGGGTCTTTACTGCTTGGTCCCAGACCAAGAACCCTAGTTATCTACTGGGAGCCCTCTCAAGGGTATTTTTCCATGGCTCTAACTGCTTGGTCCCAGACCAAGAACCCCAGGAGTGTACTGGGAGCCCTACTCCACAACTAGGGTCTGAAGCCATCCTCCAAGGAGAATGGCTCTTGCAGCTACATTAAATTCAACAAGAAGCTTTGTCAAACATGTTGCATAGCTGGAGAATATTTTGGGATTTTTTCTTTCTCTAAAGGTGCCACTTGGGGCTTTGATTCTTTATGCTTCTTATAGAGTAGCTTCAAGCCAAGCCGGACGTTTCCTGGTTTTGGGTACAATGACTGATTCAATAGGTTCACATGGTTGCATCAGATGATCAAGTTGTTTTGTTTCTTCATTATGACTTTCTGGAAGACATGTGCTTTCTTCTTAGTCTCTTCATACTCTTCTTCTTCTATAGTTTCTTCTATGGATTTATTGAAAGCCATCTTTTCATTGAAGGTTACGTCTCTATTGACTTCAACCTTATGTCGTTCCAGGATATAGATTCAATAGGCTTTGGATGATTCAATGTATCCCAAAAATATGCCCTTCTTTCCTGATGGTTCTAATTTCTTCCTTTTATCCTTGGGGATGTGAATGTAAAAAAGGCATCCAAAGATTCTTAAGTGTTCCACATTAGGTTTCTTTCCTGAGAAGGCTTCTTCTGGAGTCATATCCTTCAGTATGCAGTGAGGACTTCTGTTCTGAACATATATTGTTGTCATGGTTGCTTCTCCCCACAAATACATAGATAAACCTTGATCGTTCATTAGTGCCTTCACATTTTATTCAATAGATCTATTTTTCCTTTCTACTACACCATTTTGTTGAGGATTATGAGGAACAATCAGCTCCCTCCTAACCCCTGTCGATTTGAAAAATGAAAAAAATTCCTTGGATGTGTATTCTCCTCCATTATCTATTCTCAAGGTCTTGATTTTCTTGTTTGTGAGGTTCTCTATTTCTGCTTTGAATTCTTGAAACTTGTTGAAAACTTTGTCCTTTGTCTTCAAGAGATATAACCAAGTCTTTCTTGAGTAATCATCTATGAATATTACAGAATAAAGAGAACCTCCTAGAGATTTGACTAGTATCGGACCACAAACATCTGAATGTATTAGATCTAGGATTTCCTTAGATCTATTATCGTTTCTTGATAATGGTTTCTTAACATTCTTACCAAGAACACATCCTTTGCAAATTCCTTCATGTGTAGATTGTAGTTCTGGTATTCCTTCAACCATCTTTTTGAGTAAAGATAATGCTTGATAGTTGATATGAGCATACATTCTATGAAAAAGTTCATTGGGATTGACTTCATCATGTACAAGAGCTTCATCATTTTGTTCTAGTAGCCTGTATATTCTTCCTTCACGGGTTCCAATAACTCTAGCGTTCTCTATGTTGGAGTCTCTAGACCAAGATAATACTTTTCCATCTACAAAGGCCATTATGTTTCCTTTGTCTTCTAGGCAAGATATGGATACAAGATTCTTTTCTAAACTAGGTACATATAAGACATTGCTCAAATGAACATTATTACATGTTTTCAATTTGATGGAGGCTTGACCAATTCCTTCGAGTGGATAGGTGTTCTTATATCCAAGTTCTACCTTGTAGGATGTCCTATTTTCATTTAGATTAGAGAGTCTAAATTGGTCTCCTATCATGTGCCTGGAAGATCCACTGTCAATTATCCACATGTCATCTTTAAGAGTTCCTGTGAGAGATGAATAGTGTAGATGATCCATATTTTCATTCATGATTTATGGTGACTGATAACTAGTCAAACTTTGATTTTGACCCAAAATATCAACCTTGACGTTTTTGCCTTCTTAGAGTGCCAAGAGGTGCGCTAGATTAAGGTGCACTAGAATATCTTCTCCTTGAGTAAGGTGTTCCATCATAAGGTGTTGAGAAAGAGTTTTATGGTTTTACAACTGCACCTGCTAGTAACCCCAACAACAGTTCTTCAGTAACTGCACCTGCTAGAAACCCGAGCGACAGTTCTTCAACGAGATTGATAACCTTATGGCTTAGCTTCCTTCCCGTGGTTAGACTGAATGAAGGAGGTGTGGGCCCATAACCTGCTAGAAAAGTGGGTGTGCTCATTTAACCATAGACAATATAGCAATATTGTCACCCAACCATAGGCACGAATGCCACCCCTAAGAACCTTGACCTTGATAGAGAGAAGAATTCCGGTAGAAAATCAATATCCAACCAAGGCTAATGCACCAAGCAAATATAACCAAGACTGATTAGAAATTCCAACCCAGAAAGACCGAAATTACAGGTTGTAGTAACTACAGTTGTAGCTGCTCCCCAGACTTGCGCACTATTGGATTTCTGTAGTTGCGACTTGTGTGTATCAAATGAGCTCTGGCACCTTATATTTATACTGCTCTCTCCAGGCTATCTAGGCCAACTTCTATTTTAGGAGGCTAAAGACTCAATATAAAATATTTAACTTTACTTCTAGGGTTATGTCCAAGTCTTTTAGGGTTCTTCTTGCTTCCTAGAATATTATAATCTCATCAAAGGTCACAAGTGGAGGTTAATACCTCCCGTGGATACCATAATATCAATAGTGAGAAGGGTCTCCATATGTGCAAATGGATATTGTTGGTCATGTAGTCTCTCAACACTCCATATCTGCAACCTGAGGGCCTCGTGACATGATCTCCTTAGTTATCCTACAAAATGGGGATAACAAGACTTCACCTCCTCTTGGGAGCTTTGCTTCCTCTCACGGGTAGTATTTCTCACTTTTGTTCATGGAGCTTTGTCTCATCACCCCTTTTGTATCATTGCTTTATTTCAAAGGTCTAAGAGTGAAGAAGTGGTTTGGTGACTCCCATGGATTCCATTACAATATTTTGTACCCATATACATGGTGTTTTTTGCACAAGCATCCAAATTCAACTCCAATTGCTTGGGTTGTCCTGTTGGTTATTTTCCCATAATAGTGGGAACCCTCCATTCATGAAGGTTCACTAAGGGTTCTCACCATCAACCCCTTATTCATGGCTTGGAATGCAACATCCTTGCACCATGCAAAACTAATCATTTTACTTCCCCATTCTTTTGGCCCCCATGGATTGACTTTATCATGGCCCAACTTGACTTTCCTTAGTTGCTCCCATTCTACCCTCCTTCTGTTGGCCTTGTTTTTCATTGATTGGAGCTTATACTTGTAGGAAACAAAATAACAATTGACCCTATGGATAGTGGATTAAATAATCTCTTTGGGGCATGTAGTGGGGGGTGGGGGGTGGGGGGGTGGGATTTTTAGGAATGTGAAAGAATCTATTTTCCTTCTTTCTCTTACTTTTATGCACTAGAATATGCCAAATAGGCTCACCTAAATGGAATATGGGAAATAAAACATGTTTTTTTTCTTTTGTAATGCCATTTGCGAAACATGAAACCAAATCCCTTGAAACAAGCACAAATCCAACAAACCTGATCAACAAATCCTCTCTTTTTATCCCAACTTTACCTTCTAAGCTTATAATTGGACTTTAAGTGACTCAATCCATCTCTTGAGTCATTCCATCCTTTGAAGTGTGGAAAGTAGGTTGTCATTATTTGTTACATTTTCTTGACTCCATTGTTTCCTTTTGGTGCTTTTGGCAAAAGAGGGATTGTACGTTTACTAGTGATCCTTATGTTATTTGGATCTTTTGTTAAACACTGTTAGTTTTTCATTTTCTATAGACTTAATCGCAATAGTGTAACTTATTGGTATATCTTAATAATCCCAAAGATATATACAAACATGATAAAACCCAATAGAAGCTTAGAATCTCTAGCAACACATAATTTTTTATATAAAATCTCTAGGAATTAAGTCAAGACTTTCTTGAAGGCATGATGAGAACCTTTAGATAATTTTTCCTTTTATACTTTTCACTTTTAGCTTTAATATTTATGTTTTCTTTTTTCTTTTTCTTTCCAATTTTCCATCTAAGTTTTTTTCTTTCTACATATATTTTTCATTGCATATTTTTTTAGTTGTTAGCTTTTAGTGTTGTTTTTTTTTTTGTTTTTTGTTTATATAGATTTTACCTTTTCTATTTTATCCTTCTTAATGGATTCCGAGATAGCATAAAGCTAAAAAGAAAAAGGAAAAAATATAACCATAAGTTCTCATCAATTCAATAAGACAATGATAGAACTTGGATCGAGTTTGATGGAAGCTAGAGCATAGCATATCACTGGAAAGATCAATAATGGGGTTTTCTAAAACATTTAATTTATGTTTGAAGAACTCAAATTATAAATATTTTCTATATGATACAAGAAAATAGCTTGTTTCTTGGTGTTAGGGGTGAGAATACCACAAGAATATGGTAGGGTAGTAACATGCACAAGAGAATGCATTGGGACATCATAGAGTGTTTATTTCCTTTTGGGATCACTTGGAAAGTGTTTACACCATGTTTAGGGGTGCTTCATGAGATTTGGGGTACAAGGTGTATGATTAGCCTTTGGATAGTCTATGATAGACTCACAAATTGGAGGTGTCTTACTCAGTGTTTGTTTGACCTCATTTGGATGCTTGCATGACATTCTTCCTTGGAGCATTGAAGATCTTCAAACAACTTGGGATATTCTTCATGATAGCTACATGGAGATTGGTTTCTTTCTTGAGAGGATGCCCTGCATTGGAGGAGGAGAATTTGGTATCTCAGAATAGGGTGTTAAGCCCTAGACAACATGGGGTGGCTTGGATGTTTTCATGGAGGGATGGATTTGACCCGGGGATGCCTCAATTAAGACAATGTTCATGTAGGTGGAGTGGAGCACATGATTTGGTAATTTCCAATACTTGTATGTCTTGTTGATTTGACATAAGTTAAGGATGAAGTTGTTAATGGTTTTCATTGATATTGAAGAAGATAGGAAGTGTTTACTACTACCATAAAGTAAATTTCAGATCTAGTTTATGCTCAATAAGACTGCGCTAGAGGAATGAAACTTGTTGGCACACATTTGGTATCTTTTTATCATAAATAAGAGAATATAGATGCCACAAAAAAATTGTGTTGATTGTTCTCTTCACCAATTTAATTGTACACATAAATATAGGAAGGATTTTCCTAAAGATAGGCACACTACCTTATCACAGTCATAACTAGTTCATAGAAAATCTCAACCACACACTAAACTAGGAGCTAATTTAGTTGTCATCCAACGACCTCCTAAAACCACTCAAGAAGGCTATTCACGTAGAGACATTCTCTACTTCACAATAACTAGTAAAATAACAAACAATGTGACTAAATACTATCACACAAGACAAGTCTGAGTTAACTATTCTAATACTCCCCCCTTAATGAGTACTTCTCTTGTCCATTGAGATTTTCATTATTCTCCGATTTGTTGTAACGGATTCCCTTTTAGATATTGAAGATGGTCTCACACTGCAAGGTCTTCATTTTGGTCTGACCTGGTATTTGTATTCCATACCTCAAGCATAGAGTCACCACCAAATTGTTGAAGTCCATATAAAGGAACAACCATCCACCAGAATACATGGGTATCCAATAGTTGTAACCGTCGATCTAGGAGGAATTCCTTCACCTACATGGTTCATTCAAATCCTTGATGAACTCCCCTTGATTGTGCAAACAACTCTGTCGACAATTTCCAAGAACTAACCCATGCAACTGACACACCTTGCTCTCTACTGACATGTTTTCCTTGAATCTTACTTGATTCGATTCCAACACACCTGGTTCAACAACACCAAGAGTCTATAGCCAATGGATGGCTCACCCAACACACAAGTGTTAACAACTCCTTACATTGTTGAACAACCTCCCCTTCAGGGAAACTCAACAATAAATATCAAACCTCCAATCATGAGTCTAATGCCATTGTTGAATATTGGACCAAACTAATGTTACACATGCCCATATAGGGCTTGTAGACATATGCCCAATGGAATTATGCAAATTTTAAACCTTTCCCCAAATATCATAGGACCATAATACATTCCTTTGCTAATTTATTCTTCCTTGTGTTCCCTTGAAGTCCTACACATAATTGGTGTCTCCATCTTTGTCATCCACGGTTTATACTTGCAAAACAGGCTTGTCCAATATTGGAGTGCCTAATTCCAATATGGACAATTCCTTGCAACATTAAGTTAGGCAACTCAATGTTAGTTTCTATCACAAACCACTTCTTGAGAGCTACATAGTTTTGACTTTGAGGTACTCCCTCTTACACTCCTCTCATTTACAACTTGGTCAAAACACATAAGAAGACATTATACAATGTCCCTTCCCTAGACGTATTTCGCTCCTTACAATATTTTCTCTCTCATATAAGCACCACTAAACTATCATGACAATCAACTATTTCCCATGTGACCAAAACATTTTCACCAGTGATTACACAATGACCTTGTTCTTGATAACCTCTAATTGGCCTCTTACCCTAAACTTGACAATTGTGGACCTTGAACTTTAAACTTAACATGTCAAGTAACACCAACCATGCACCTTAACCTTTCCTAAAAAGTTACATCACCATTTAAAATTTCCATAGACTTCATCTTTAATTCCCCTTTTATAATAACAATTATAAAAGACACTTTTACCAGACTTTTCTAAACACTAAACACTATGTGGATTGCCACAATTACATTAGAAACTTCATTATGGACCAACTCTTGAGACTTTAAAAGTGGCATCTTTTCAACAACTTAAAGGCCATTCATATGCTAAAATTAATTTGAACCTTGGACTTCCTTTACAACTAATACAATAGAAACAATATTTACCTCTTATTTTTGGAAATGATGGCCTCCACTTTTCTTTGTCCAACCGTCGAGGTAGTGCTAAGGTCTCCCCACATAAACTCATGCCACTCTAGACAAAGAATACTATGCTTCAAACTTTTTAGCCATTACATGGTAATTTCATTTGTCAACCAGTACTTTCAAAGCTGCTTCCGTAGTAACGCCAATAACTTTTTAGCCATAACATGGTAATTTCATTTGTCAACCAGTACTTTCAAAGGTGCTTCAGTAGTAGCGCCAATAGAGCAGTATGATGACCAGTACATGCAATACTGGCACAAAGAAACTATTTTTACAATTGATTGAAGATTGGCATCTATTTTGCCTTCAAGCCAGTCTTAAATTATCCCATCACAAGGATCATAAGTACTAACTTGTGATCTTGCAATTTAGGCTTGTGAGACTTCTGAAAATCATCAGAAACTAATTCTGAGCTACTCAACATCACATTTTCACACCCATTTTCCTCATTATCTTCATGTCCAGTTGGTGCAGTTCAATCACACTTGGTGCATTTCGCTAGAGCTTCACCGCCTCCCCATCTGTCAGCACCAGCCAATGCCAGCCACCGTGGCCCAACCAGAGTGGATTTTGTTCGATTATTTCCAGTCACCATAACTTTCGTATGCCTTAGCAACGCAGTCATCTCTTCCTCCCCTCTCTCTTCACCACACAGAGAGCCAACTCGCAGTGGAAAACTTGTAGATTCCAGCATTTTCATCCTCCTCCCCAAACTCGAACCTTGGACTCTCAATTTCGACAAAAAAAAATTCCCCAAACGGAGAAAGAGGACGAGACACTTGATCCCGTCACATGCAAGGGCAAAAGAAGGTCCCGCACTTTTTACTCGTGATCCTGTAGTAAATTGGCGTTCAAAATGCAGAAAATCCCCGAAGCAGGCCGATGAAGATAATGCAATGGACATTTCTATTTAAATGAGGATAGTGGCTGCGGTTGGGTATGAATTCCAACAACCTCCTTAAAACACTCAAGAAGGCTAAGAAGGATATTCACTCAGAGACATTCTCTACTTGACAATAACCAATACAATTCCCTTTTCCCTAACATCTCATCCATCATATCACATATTCCTAACTTAGTGTCTTAGGAAATGCTTCTTGGTCTTACTAGTTGTCACATGTAATAGAGGTCAATGTTATCTCTACCATGGTTAAACTTAGCAAATGATAAAAATTAAATGAGATATTGAAAAGTTAGAAGATGTTACTTGATGTTTTCCACCTAATGACATGTATAGCGAGGCATGACTCATCATTATGAGTAGGTGCCCCTG
The DNA here is from genome assembly GCA_009831015.1 of Picea engelmannii. NCBI lineage: Eukaryota > Viridiplantae > Streptophyta > Pinopsida > Pinales > Pinaceae > Picea > Picea engelmannii. The sequence goes on from ML782213.1 coordinate 63,847, forward strand.
CATTGGGATCCATGTACTTTCATCAGGAGTTGCATATTTTCCTTGAGATTTGTGTTCTTACCTCTAGATTTGTATACTTGCATTAGAATATGTGTACTTGCCTTGGGCATTGTGACAATTTTCCTAGGGCGTTGTGATATTTGCATTGGGTATTGTGACAAAGGTTCCACATCATCTTGAGCCACATGTGTGGGCCTCCCACCTTCTTCATGAGGTCGACTTTATTTCTAGACTACAGACACATCGCCACATGAGCCCCTTATGTCACTCATTTGAGGGGACGTTGGAGAACTTTTGGGAGAGCGACCCTCTTTCCTAGCACTTCTCTCACACGTGTGAGGTTGTTACAACACATTGGAGCATTTTGAGGGGGTGCCCCCTTTCTATAGCTCATATCCATATTCATAGAGGTTGTTATTTCTATTATGAGGAGTTTTTGTTGCATCTTAACTAGGTCAACCCCATATAGGAGGGGATTTGTTGTTGATTTGACCATGTCTTTTGTTATTTTGAGGAGGGAATCCACTTTGTTGAGCCATATTTTATACTTTATTGTACATGTGGTATTAGTCCACCATATTATATTGTTGTTAACTTGATCCTCTCTAGTTAGTTAGAGGATATTACTATTTTGAGCATAGGTCTAGAGTCAGTTAGTGATCTAATGCCACTTTATTTTGGAGGTTGTAGAGCTCTTGATCTATAAATAAGAGACTCCTCTTTTGTAAAGTTGTTGGAAGCTATTGGAATAGGAGAATTTATCTTGTTCATGCCTAGAGTTCTTGTGAAAGTGTATGTACAACTTTGCTATATGTGTGGTGAATATTCTTGGAGCATATTGGTAGCATTTTCTTGTAGGTGTGGATTGTCAAAGTCAACTTGGAGCCATAGAGGAGCAACCTTGCTACATTGGAGAAGGAAAATCTAAAAATTTCGTTTTACTTTGTCTTAGGGAATAGAAACATATTCCCTAGACATCCTTTTGTGAGTGAATGCATGGTCTATTTCCTTAGATAGGGGCCACCCTTGAGTTGATTGGTTGTGAGCTCACCATAGAGTTTCTTCCCTTCCATTTACTTGCATTTTCTTGCTTTCCAAATCTAGGGCTGCCGGAAGCTTGTAGTTTACAGCCAAACCAACCATATATCTAAAGAAGAATACTCTTTAAAGTTGTATGCATAACCCCATAGCCCAAACTAGTCAAGGATTTAATCTTTCTTTTTAACCAAACCCCAAAAATTTCATACAATCTCAAATTTTCCTTTTTTTCAATTTTTTTTTAACAATATAAAGTTTACAACAAAAAGTAATCTTTAGATCAAATTGTGTTTGATACCACTTGTATTTCATATTTACCTTTTAAGTTGTTGGTTTGTTTTCTTAGAGTAAATTGTTGTATTGAATCTTTAGAATCTAGTCAATTTGCTCCATCTAACCCTCTTTATTTTGTTGGTTTATACTTCTGAAAAGAGGTGTTCAATTTAGATGTGAAATCTCTTTAAGTTAAGCCATTGAATTAGATCTAATAATTTACTCATCATTCTAGAGGCGAATTATTGTTTTATGGTGTGTAAATCTTGTTTAATTTGCTCCTTTTTTGCCCAATTGTTGATTTTTATTTCATAAGAAAGGCATCTCATAAGTTGAATTTAAATCTAAAAATATTCTTAAGAAAAATTACTATAACAGATTTACGATTAAACTTATATTTTCTAAGAGCAAATTTCATGGTTAAATCTCCATTAATTTTCCAATTTAGGCTTTGGTCTATCCTTGCCTACATTTCTAGGGATGGGTTGTTAATAAATTTGGTTTAAATCTCCAATTTTCAGCACTTAATATCTCACAAACAAATTCAAAATTGGTTCAACATTTCTTAAGAGAAAATCTCACTAAATCTATTACAAATATCCAAGATCGATTTGCATTCTTAGTCATGTGTTGTGATGGTTTATGGATCTAAATAATTATTGAATCTAGAGTTGGAATTTTATTCATTATTGGATCATTTGACAAGTTGGTTTGAACCTGAAAATCACTTATTCAAACTTCACTTATCAGATTTGTAAATCGACTTGTATCTTCTTGTGGCAAATCCATTCTTTCATGGATAAAATTCTAGATGATTTACTCATATATGTTTTGATTCATAATTGTTCACATCTAAACAAGAGCACTTAACCAATCCAATTCACATTTGGAATTTTCAGCACAAAGGATTAAGGAATCAATTTATTGTTTGTTGTGGGAAACATATCTCGTACTTGGTTAAACTTTAATCAATTTGTTGGCACAAGCTACAACTTCGTCATTATTTCACTTTTAAGAAAGGGTATTGGTAGTTTTGATTTAAATTTGAATTTTGGAAGTGTACATTTTTCAAACAAATTTAAGAATTGGATTATTGTTTCAGGCAGTAAATCACATTAAATCTTGTTTTACACATCTAAAGTGATTTACATTTTTTTTTTAATGTTATCTTAATTTTGATTCAAGTATGGAATCTAAATCACTAATCATAAATCTTAAATCAGATAACGAACAAAGCCACACTCTCCTTCACACTCTACAATAATCAAGTTTAGTTTGACTATAGGGAAGCCCCCCTTGACTAAAACCATCATTGATCTAAAGTGAGAAAAACAAAGCTATTGAGGTGATAGTGGTGGCTTGCCTAAGTTTCCCTCAGGGTCTCATCACATATGCTTAGAAGACTTTTGCACCAAGTGAAAAACTAAGAGGTAACATTTTGACACCCTGTCTAGAATACATTGGATTCAATTTAATGCACATTGAGTTAATTGACAATCAACATTCAAGCTCATCTAGAAAATACATAAGGTGAAGCCATGCCCAAGAGGTATTCCGCAAGAACATCCTCTCAAATCTTAGTTCATTTGATCCCAAAACCAAAAAAGTACTATCATAGACATATCAATAGGATCCATAATTCAAACAACTTAGACTCCCATATTGTAGAAGATATTAGGTATTTGTTTGAGGATAATCTTTCGAATCCCACCCAAGTCATAATGGTTGATTGGAATGATGAGATTTATAGTCCATTTTACTTCACCAATATTCAATGACAACCCCATGATGTTCCCGAGAAAGCCATTGACAAGTTACCTACATTCCAAGGAAGCAATGCTATATCTACCATAGATCATTGGAAGGCATTAAAAAATATGACCACGACACATGGGGGGCACACACATATTCCAAAGAAAATTACTTACGCTCTCCTTGGAGAATGATGCCTTAGATTGGTTCAAAATATTACCCCATAATAGTAAAAGAAACATGGATGAATTGCAAAATGTATTCATGGAGAAATTCGGAGAAAAAAAGACAATAGATATTGGTTGGTTTCCCTTAGTACTACTAAGAGGAATGAGAATGAGACACTAGAGGAGTTCAACAAAAAATTCAACCAAATTCTTCAAAAACTCCATGCTAATATTAAATCCCTAGAGCTAGCTATCCTCATATTTGATGTGTTTGAGGGTGATTTAGACTTCCATTTGAGACAAAAAGACCCCAAAAACATTGGAGCTACTCAGGAATCCTCTATTAAGATCGAGAAGAACATGACTGCAACTAGTAAGGTAAACCAACCAAGTTCCTCTAGAGTTCACACCACCAAGAATGGCCTAGGAAAGGGGCAATAAATATTTTTGGCCTAGCCCTCGACCCATGACATCCTTAACTAAAGCCATAAAGTGCATGGAAGCAAACTTTACACGATAGAACAAAATGATAGAAAATGGGATTATCCAATTAGAAAGGTAAACACAACCAAACATGTATCCACATAGGGTGAATGGTGGTTGGGATAGACCAATACCTCTAAATCCAAATTTCAACCAAAAGTAAAGAGTTCCAGTCCCTCTAAAGAACAACAATGTAGTGGATCATGAGACATTACCTTGGTGCAACCCATGTGAGGAACCTTATCACCAAGACACTTGTCTTATTGCATGGGATGTTATTAGACAAGCAAGTGAATTCAAAAGAGAAGAATTAAATGGGACTGATGAAAACAACTATGTGGGTGAATTGATGGACATTATGAATAATGTGACAACTAGAATATACAATGTGTTCAATGAACAAATGACACAGATCAGGGAAAGAAGTGTTGATTCATCCTTTATTTCTAGTGCCCCAAATCATTCCCAAGAATAAATAAAGAGAAAATTTAAATAAAAGGGATGGATCACCTACCAAATAAGAACTAAATCCATTCAACAAGAAACTAGTATATCACAACAACAATCTCAAGTTGCTCCTAAGGATAATATTTCAAAACAACCAGTCGGAACACTGGTGAGTGTTCAACATCAAGCATTGTGGGAAGTACATGTAATGATGTGAATATCAATATGATACCATGCTTAACGAAGGATCATGTGTCAATCCCATTAGTTGAAGTTTTGAAAATCCCATCACAAAGGGGAAAAGCCAATAAATATTTTGGATTGGTTGAAGTTAACGAAGCCCCTCCTGAGGATGTCCCCATAATGTTACAAAACATGAATTAAGGGAGAAAAAATGGTGGTCATAGTCCTTTTACATTTCATTGCAAATTAATTATTTGTTACTACACAAGTGTATGTTACATTTAGGGACGTCAATCAATGTTATGGCATTAAAAGTTACAAAACAATTGGGCCTCACAACTACCCAACCATACAGAAATGTGTGTGCCATGAATTCCCGATAAATTAATGTGTTTGTCCCGATCAAAGTTTTACACATTAAGTTGGTTGTATATCTAAACATCTTGGTTCTAATGGATGTTTTTTTCATATATGTTTTGGATGTTATCGACATATATGTTCTAGATGTTATTGTCACAGATGTTCTAATTTTACAAAACTCAGGCTATAATGTGACTTTAGAAATTTTACCTCACAAGTAAGTTTCCCAGATCTTAACCCTTTGAATTTGTAGCTTTAGGGATGATCTGAAATATACTTTACAGTAGAAAAAACAAACAATATTTCACTCCTTTTCAACCCTAATCAACAAGGCAATCCAAGAGAAAAGTATTAGAATAGTTAACTCATACTTGTTTTGTGTGTTAGTATTTAGTCACATAGTTTGTTATTGTATTGGTTATTACCAAGTAGAGAATTTCTCAGTGTGAATAACCTTCTTGAGTGGTTTTAGGATATTGTTGGATGAGAGCTAAATTAGCTCCTAGTTTAGTGTGTGGTTGAGATATTTTCTTAACTAGTTATGATTGTGATAAGGTAATGTGCATGGAAGTGATGGGAAGATGAAAAGGTGTAAAAAATGGTTAGGGGATATGGCCATGTTACATCTACCTAGGTCTCTAGTAGTGCAACTTGACTCAACATGTGACAACACTTATCTAAAGGATAATTATGACCCACCATGGTACAATGAAGCAAAATACAAGAATTTAGAGTGTTGTGATGCATTATTAGATTACACCAATGTTTACCATGGTCATGGCCAATATAAGAAACACTATCACCACATACAA
>ML782213.1:69461-108631 GCA_009831015.1 Picea engelmannii
TTGACTTTCCTTAGTTGCTCCCATTCTACCCTCCTTCTGTTGGCCTTGTTTTTCATTGATTGGAGCTTATACTTGTAGGAAACAAAATAACAATTGACCCTATGGATAGTGGATTAAATAATCTCTTTGGGGCATGTAGTGGGGGGTGGGGGGTGGGGGGGTGGGATTTTTAGGAATGTGAAAGAATCTATTTTCCTTCTTTCTCTTACTTTTATGCACTAGAATATGCCAAATAGGCTCACCTAAATGGAATATGGGAAATAAAACATGTTTTTTTTCTTTTGTAATGCCATTTGCGAAACATGAAACCAAATCCCTTGAAACAAGCACAAATCCAACAAACCTGATCAACAAATCCTCTCTTTTTATCCCAACTTTACCTTCTAAGCTTATAATTGGACTTTAAGTGACTCAATCCATCTCTTGAGTCATTCCATCCTTTGAAGTGTGGAAAGTAGGTTGTCATTATTTGTTACATTTTCTTGACTCCATTGTTTCCTTTTGGTGCTTTTGGCAAAAGAGGGATTGTACGTTTACTAGTGATCCTTATGTTATTTGGATCTTTTGTTAAACACTGTTAGTTTTTCATTTTCTATAGACTTAATCGCAATAGTGTAACTTATTGGTATATCTTAATAATCCCAAAGATATATACAAACATGATAAAACCCAATAGAAGCTTAGAATCTCTAGCAACACATAATTTTTTATATAAAATCTCTAGGAATTAAGTCAAGACTTTCTTGAAGGCATGATGAGAACCTTTAGATAATTTTTCCTTTTATACTTTTCACTTTTAGCTTTAATATTTATGTTTTCTTTTTTCTTTTTCTTTCCAATTTTCCATCTAAGTTTTTTTCTTTCTACATATATTTTTCATTGCATATTTTTTTAGTTGTTAGCTTTTAGTGTTGTTTTTTTTTTTGTTTTTTGTTTATATAGATTTTACCTTTTCTATTTTATCCTTCTTAATGGATTCCGAGATAGCATAAAGCTAAAAAGAAAAAGGAAAAAATATAACCATAAGTTCTCATCAATTCAATAAGACAATGATAGAACTTGGATCGAGTTTGATGGAAGCTAGAGCATAGCATATCACTGGAAAGATCAATAATGGGGTTTTCTAAAACATTTAATTTATGTTTGAAGAACTCAAATTATAAATATTTTCTATATGATACAAGAAAATAGCTTGTTTCTTGGTGTTAGGGGTGAGAATACCACAAGAATATGGTAGGGTAGTAACATGCACAAGAGAATGCATTGGGACATCATAGAGTGTTTATTTCCTTTTGGGATCACTTGGAAAGTGTTTACACCATGTTTAGGGGTGCTTCATGAGATTTGGGGTACAAGGTGTATGATTAGCCTTTGGATAGTCTATGATAGACTCACAAATTGGAGGTGTCTTACTCAGTGTTTGTTTGACCTCATTTGGATGCTTGCATGACATTCTTCCTTGGAGCATTGAAGATCTTCAAACAACTTGGGATATTCTTCATGATAGCTACATGGAGATTGGTTTCTTTCTTGAGAGGATGCCCTGCATTGGAGGAGGAGAATTTGGTATCTCAGAATAGGGTGTTAAGCCCTAGACAACATGGGGTGGCTTGGATGTTTTCATGGAGGGATGGATTTGACCCGGGGATGCCTCAATTAAGACAATGTTCATGTAGGTGGAGTGGAGCACATGATTTGGTAATTTCCAATACTTGTATGTCTTGTTGATTTGACATAAGTTAAGGATGAAGTTGTTAATGGTTTTCATTGATATTGAAGAAGATAGGAAGTGTTTACTACTACCATAAAGTAAATTTCAGATCTAGTTTATGCTCAATAAGACTGCGCTAGAGGAATGAAACTTGTTGGCACACATTTGGTATCTTTTTATCATAAATAAGAGAATATAGATGCCACAAAAAAATTGTGTTGATTGTTCTCTTCACCAATTTAATTGTACACATAAATATAGGAAGGATTTTCCTAAAGATAGGCACACTACCTTATCACAGTCATAACTAGTTCATAGAAAATCTCAACCACACACTAAACTAGGAGCTAATTTAGTTGTCATCCAACGACCTCCTAAAACCACTCAAGAAGGCTATTCACGTAGAGACATTCTCTACTTCACAATAACTAGTAAAATAACAAACAATGTGACTAAATACTATCACACAAGACAAGTCTGAGTTAACTATTCTAATACTCCCCCCTTAATGAGTACTTCTCTTGTCCATTGAGATTTTCATTATTCTCCGATTTGTTGTAACGGATTCCCTTTTAGATATTGAAGATGGTCTCACACTGCAAGGTCTTCATTTTGGTCTGACCTGGTATTTGTATTCCATACCTCAAGCATAGAGTCACCACCAAATTGTTGAAGTCCATATAAAGGAACAACCATCCACCAGAATACATGGGTATCCAATAGTTGTAACCGTCGATCTAGGAGGAATTCCTTCACCTACATGGTTCATTCAAATCCTTGATGAACTCCCCTTGATTGTGCAAACAACTCTGTCGACAATTTCCAAGAACTAACCCATGCAACTGACACACCTTGCTCTCTACTGACATGTTTTCCTTGAATCTTACTTGATTCGATTCCAACACACCTGGTTCAACAACACCAAGAGTCTATAGCCAATGGATGGCTCACCCAACACACAAGTGTTAACAACTCCTTACATTGTTGAACAACCTCCCCTTCAGGGAAACTCAACAATAAATATCAAACCTCCAATCATGAGTCTAATGCCATTGTTGAATATTGGACCAAACTAATGTTACACATGCCCATATAGGGCTTGTAGACATATGCCCAATGGAATTATGCAAATTTTAAACCTTTCCCCAAATATCATAGGACCATAATACATTCCTTTGCTAATTTATTCTTCCTTGTGTTCCCTTGAAGTCCTACACATAATTGGTGTCTCCATCTTTGTCATCCACGGTTTATACTTGCAAAACAGGCTTGTCCAATATTGGAGTGCCTAATTCCAATATGGACAATTCCTTGCAACATTAAGTTAGGCAACTCAATGTTAGTTTCTATCACAAACCACTTCTTGAGAGCTACATAGTTTTGACTTTGAGGTACTCCCTCTTACACTCCTCTCATTTACAACTTGGTCAAAACACATAAGAAGACATTATACAATGTCCCTTCCCTAGACGTATTTCGCTCCTTACAATATTTTCTCTCTCATATAAGCACCACTAAACTATCATGACAATCAACTATTTCCCATGTGACCAAAACATTTTCACCAGTGATTACACAATGACCTTGTTCTTGATAACCTCTAATTGGCCTCTTACCCTAAACTTGACAATTGTGGACCTTGAACTTTAAACTTAACATGTCAAGTAACACCAACCATGCACCTTAACCTTTCCTAAAAAGTTACATCACCATTTAAAATTTCCATAGACTTCATCTTTAATTCCCCTTTTATAATAACAATTATAAAAGACACTTTTACCAGACTTTTCTAAACACTAAACACTATGTGGATTGCCACAATTACATTAGAAACTTCATTATGGACCAACTCTTGAGACTTTAAAAGTGGCATCTTTTCAACAACTTAAAGGCCATTCATATGCTAAAATTAATTTGAACCTTGGACTTCCTTTACAACTAATACAATAGAAACAATATTTACCTCTTATTTTTGGAAATGATGGCCTCCACTTTTCTTTGTCCAACCGTCGAGGTAGTGCTAAGGTCTCCCCACATAAACTCATGCCACTCTAGACAAAGAATACTATGCTTCAAACTTTTTAGCCATTACATGGTAATTTCATTTGTCAACCAGTACTTTCAAAGCTGCTTCCGTAGTAACGCCAATAACTTTTTAGCCATAACATGGTAATTTCATTTGTCAACCAGTACTTTCAAAGGTGCTTCAGTAGTAGCGCCAATAGAGCAGTATGATGACCAGTACATGCAATACTGGCACAAAGAAACTATTTTTACAATTGATTGAAGATTGGCATCTATTTTGCCTTCAAGCCAGTCTTAAATTATCCCATCACAAGGATCATAAGTACTAACTTGTGATCTTGCAATTTAGGCTTGTGAGACTTCTGAAAATCATCAGAAACTAATTCTGAGCTACTCAACATCACATTTTCACACCCATTTTCCTCATTATCTTCATGTCCAGTTGGTGCAGTTCAATCACACTTGGTGCATTTCGCTAGAGCTTCACCGCCTCCCCATCTGTCAGCACCAGCCAATGCCAGCCACCGTGGCCCAACCAGAGTGGATTTTGTTCGATTATTTCCAGTCACCATAACTTTCGTATGCCTTAGCAACGCAGTCATCTCTTCCTCCCCTCTCTCTTCACCACACAGAGAGCCAACTCGCAGTGGAAAACTTGTAGATTCCAGCATTTTCATCCTCCTCCCCAAACTCGAACCTTGGACTCTCAATTTCGACAAAAAAAAATTCCCCAAACGGAGAAAGAGGACGAGACACTTGATCCCGTCACATGCAAGGGCAAAAGAAGGTCCCGCACTTTTTACTCGTGATCCTGTAGTAAATTGGCGTTCAAAATGCAGAAAATCCCCGAAGCAGGCCGATGAAGATAATGCAATGGACATTTCTATTTAAATGAGGATAGTGGCTGCGGTTGGGTATGAATTCCAACAACCTCCTTAAAACACTCAAGAAGGCTAAGAAGGATATTCACTCAGAGACATTCTCTACTTGACAATAACCAATACAATTCCCTTTTCCCTAACATCTCATCCATCATATCACATATTCCTAACTTAGTGTCTTAGGAAATGCTTCTTGGTCTTACTAGTTGTCACATGTAATAGAGGTCAATGTTATCTCTACCATGGTTAAACTTAGCAAATGATAAAAATTAAATGAGATATTGAAAAGTTAGAAGATGTTACTTGATGTTTTCCACCTAATGACATGTATAGCGAGGCATGACTCATCATTATGAGTAGGTGCCCCTGCATTGGGATCCATGTACTTTCATCAGGAGTTGCATATTTTCCTTGAGATTTGTGTTCTTACCTCTAGATTTGTATACTTGCATTAGAATATGTGTACTTGCCTTGGGCATTGTGACAATTTTCCTAGGGCGTTGTGATATTTGCATTGGGTATTGTGACAAAGGTTCCACATCATCTTGAGCCACATGTGTGGGCCTCCCACCTTCTTCATGAGGTCGACTTTATTTCTAGACTACAGACACATCGCCACATGAGCCCCTTATGTCACTCATTTGAGGGGACGTTGGAGAACTTTTGGGAGAGCGACCCTCTTTCCTAGCACTTCTCTCACACGTGTGAGGTTGTTACAACACATTGGAGCATTTTGAGGGGGTGCCCCCTTTCTATAGCTCATATCCATATTCATAGAGGTTGTTATTTCTATTATGAGGAGTTTTTGTTGCATCTTAACTAGGTCAACCCCATATAGGAGGGGATTTGTTGTTGATTTGACCATGTCTTTTGTTATTTTGAGGAGGGAATCCACTTTGTTGAGCCATATTTTATACTTTATTGTACATGTGGTATTAGTCCACCATATTATATTGTTGTTAACTTGATCCTCTCTAGTTAGTTAGAGGATATTACTATTTTGAGCATAGGTCTAGAGTCAGTTAGTGATCTAATGCCACTTTATTTTGGAGGTTGTAGAGCTCTTGATCTATAAATAAGAGACTCCTCTTTTGTAAAGTTGTTGGAAGCTATTGGAATAGGAGAATTTATCTTGTTCATGCCTAGAGTTCTTGTGAAAGTGTATGTACAACTTTGCTATATGTGTGGTGAATATTCTTGGAGCATATTGGTAGCATTTTCTTGTAGGTGTGGATTGTCAAAGTCAACTTGGAGCCATAGAGGAGCAACCTTGCTACATTGGAGAAGGAAAATCTAAAAATTTCGTTTTACTTTGTCTTAGGGAATAGAAACATATTCCCTAGACATCCTTTTGTGAGTGAATGCATGGTCTATTTCCTTAGATAGGGGCCACCCTTGAGTTGATTGGTTGTGAGCTCACCATAGAGTTTCTTCCCTTCCATTTACTTGCATTTTCTTGCTTTCCAAATCTAGGGCTGCCGGAAGCTTGTAGTTTACAGCCAAACCAACCATATATCTAAAGAAGAATACTCTTTAAAGTTGTATGCATAACCCCATAGCCCAAACTAGTCAAGGATTTAATCTTTCTTTTTAACCAAACCCCAAAAATTTCATACAATCTCAAATTTTCCTTTTTTTCAATTTTTTTTTAACAATATAAAGTTTACAACAAAAAGTAATCTTTAGATCAAATTGTGTTTGATACCACTTGTATTTCATATTTACCTTTTAAGTTGTTGGTTTGTTTTCTTAGAGTAAATTGTTGTATTGAATCTTTAGAATCTAGTCAATTTGCTCCATCTAACCCTCTTTATTTTGTTGGTTTATACTTCTGAAAAGAGGTGTTCAATTTAGATGTGAAATCTCTTTAAGTTAAGCCATTGAATTAGATCTAATAATTTACTCATCATTCTAGAGGCGAATTATTGTTTTATGGTGTGTAAATCTTGTTTAATTTGCTCCTTTTTTGCCCAATTGTTGATTTTTATTTCATAAGAAAGGCATCTCATAAGTTGAATTTAAATCTAAAAATATTCTTAAGAAAAATTACTATAACAGATTTACGATTAAACTTATATTTTCTAAGAGCAAATTTCATGGTTAAATCTCCATTAATTTTCCAATTTAGGCTTTGGTCTATCCTTGCCTACATTTCTAGGGATGGGTTGTTAATAAATTTGGTTTAAATCTCCAATTTTCAGCACTTAATATCTCACAAACAAATTCAAAATTGGTTCAACATTTCTTAAGAGAAAATCTCACTAAATCTATTACAAATATCCAAGATCGATTTGCATTCTTAGTCATGTGTTGTGATGGTTTATGGATCTAATTAATTATTGAATCTAGAGTTGGAATCAATTTAATGCACATTGAGTTAATTATTGAATCTAGAGTTGGATTCAATTTACTGCACATTGAGTTAATTGACAATCAACATTCAAGATCATCTAGAAAATACATAAGGCGAAGCCATGCCCAAGAGGTATTCCACAAGAACATCCTCTCAAATCTTAGTTCATTTGATCCCAAAACCAAAAAAATACTATCATAGACATATCAATAGGATCCACAATTCAAACAACTTAGACTCCCATATTGTAGAAGATATTAGGTATTTGTTTGAGGATAATCTTTCGAATCCCACCCAAGTCATAATGGTTGATTGGAATGATGAGATTTATAGTCCATTTTACTTCACCAATATTCAATGACAACCCCATGATGTTCCCGAGAAAGCCATTGACAAGTTACCTACATTCCAAGGAAGCAATGCTATATCTACCATAGATCATTGGAAGGCATTAAAAAATATGACCACGACACATGGGGGGCACACACATATTCCAAAGAAAATTACTTACGCTCTCCTTGGAGAATGATGCCTTAGATTGGTTCAAAATATTACCCCATAATAGTAAAAGAAACATGGATGAATTGCAAAATGTATTCATGGAGAAATTCGGAGAAAAAAAGACAATAGATATTGGTTGGTTTCCCTTAGTACTACTAAGAGGAATGAGAATGAGACACTAGAGGAGTTCAACAAAAAATTCAACCAAATTCTTCAAAAACTCCATGCTAATATTAAATCCCTAGAGCTAGCTATCCTCATATTTGATGTGTTTGAGGGTGATTTAGACTTCCATTTGAGACAAAAAGACCCCAAAAACATTGGAGCTACTCAGGAATCCTCTATTAAGATCGAGAAGAACATGACTGCAACTAGTAAGGTAAACCAACCAAGTTCCTCTAGAGTTCACACCACCAAGAATGGCCTAGGAAAGGGGCAATAAATATTTTTGGCCTAGCCCTCGACCCATGACATCCTTAACTAAAGCCATAAAGTGCATGGAAGCAAACTTTACACGATAGAACAAAATGATAGAAAATGGGATTATCCAATTAGAAAGGTAAACACAACCAAACATGTATCCACATAGGGTGAATGGTGGTTGGGATAGACCAATACCTCTAAATCCAAATTTCAACCAAAAGTAAAGAGTTCCAGTCCCTCTAAAGAACAACAATGTAGTGGATCATGAGACATTACCTTGGTGCAACCCATGTGAGGAACCTTATCACCAAGACACTTGTCTTATTGCATGGGATGTTATTAGACAAGCAAGTGAATTCAAAAGAGAAGAATTAAATGGGACTGATGAAAACAACTATGTGGGTGAATTGATGGACATTATGAATAATGTGACAACTAGAATATACAATGTGTTCAATGAACAAATGACACAGATCAGGGAAAGAAGTGTTGATTCATCCTTTATTTCTAGTGCCCCAAATCATTCCCAAGAATAAATAAAGAGAAAATTTAAATAAAAGGGATGGATCACCTACCAAATAAGAACTAAATCCATTCAACAAGAAACTAGTATATCACAACAACAATCTCAAGTTGCTCCTAAGGATAATATTTCAAAACAACCAGTCGGAACACTGGTGAGTGTTCAACATCAAGCATTGTGGGAAGTACATGTAATGATGTGAATATCAATATGATACCATGCTTAACGAAGGATCATGTGTCAATCCCATTAGTTGAAGTTTTGAAAATCCCATCACAAAGGGGAAAAGCCAATAAATATTTTGGATTGGTTGAAGTTAACGAAGCCCCTCCTGAGGATGTCCCCATAATGTTACAAAACATGAATTAAGGGAGAAAAAATGGTGGTCATAGTCCTTTTACATTTCATTGCAAATTAATTATTTGTTACTACACAAGTGTATGTTACATTTAGGGACGTCAATCAATGTTATGGCATTAAAAGTTACAAAACAATTGGGCCTCACAACTACCCAACCATACAGAAATGTGTGTGCCATGAATTCCCGATAAATTAATGTGTTTGTCCCGATCAAAGTTTTACACATTAAGTTGGTTGTATATCTAAACATCTTGGTTCTAATGGATGTTTTTTTCATATATGTTTTGGATGTTATCGACATATATGTTCTAGATGTTATTGTCACAGATGTTCTAATTTTACAAAACTCAGGCTATAATGTGACTTTAGAAATTTTACCTCACAAGTAAGTTTCCCAGATCTTAACCCTTTGAATTTGTAGCTTTAGGGATGATCTGAAATATACTTTACAGTAGAAAAAACAAACAATATTTCACTCCTTTTCAACCCTAATCAACAAGGCAATCCAAGAGAAAAGTATTAGAATAGTTAACTCATACTTGTTTTGTGTGTTAGTATTTAGTCACATAGTTTGTTATTGTATTGGTTATTACCAAGTAGAGAATTTCTCAGTGTGAATAACCTTCTTGAGTGGTTTTAGGATATTGTTGGATGAGAGCTAAATTAGCTCCTAGTTTAGTGTGTGGTTGAGATATTTTCTTAACTAGTTATGATTGTGATAAGGTAATGTGCATGGAAGTGATGGGAAGATGAAAAGGTGTAAAAAATGGTTAGGGGATATGGCCATGTTACATCTACCTAGGTCTCTAGTAGTGCAACTTGACTCAACATGTGACAACACTTATCTAAAGGATAATTATGACCCACCATGGTACAATGAAGCAAAATACAAGAATTTAGAGTGTTGTGATGCATTATTAGATTACACCAATGTTTACCATGGTCATGGCCAATATAAGAAACACTATCACCACATACAAACAAGAATCAATACATCAAGAAACCATAGTAATTAATTGAAACAATAAGGTGTTATCATCATGTGTTCCATCCACATGTGCAAATATCATTTGAAGTGTGTGCAAGATCTCTACTAACAGGCTGATATACCATTGTGGAGTCAACTGGGCAAGTCCATTGTATAAAATGAGACCATCATGTAGTAAATGTATATGAAGGATGTCATCAATCATGTTCTCTTAATGACCAATATGAAGAGCTCACATTAAGAGTGAACTAGAACATCATGCCACTAGAAGAGTGGTGCTCGTACTAAAAGTCCTAACATGTGATGAAAATCACATGGTTACCTCTCATTGTTGAAGAGAAATCCCCCTGCGGACAAGTGGATTCTCTCAAGGTCCCTAGACTCCTAACACCAAGGCAAAATAATGCTTAACATGGACACTGACATCCTTTTAGATCTAGATAAGCTAATGTATGTAGAGGAAGGAGAAAAGACGAACCTTTTTAACGATGCTTGTCCCTGCATGGTCTGAGTTGAGCTTCAATCCTAAACTCCTCAATGAGCCCTGGAGACAAACAAAGATACGACTAGCTTCCTACCCTACTGGGATTAGCTCAAAAACAGATCTATCTACTAGAGACAAGTTCATGTGAGATCGAAAACAGACTTGAAAGAAACATGCCAAGCATGTTATATTAATGAGAACATCAACGAAGAAAACTTACAACCATAGATGTGAGTGCAACAGCTTCATCAAGCTCTCCTTGTCCAAACCCTTACTTAAACAGTCCACACATGGAATGCTGATGTTCCAAATGACATCTTCCTCATGAGATCATAAGTTAGATGCTTCACAATACTTTCCATCCCCTTTCACCATGAGAAGGCTCCCTTATATAGCCTTGGAGAGGCCCAACCACTTGAGAGATCTTTGGGATAAGTTGAGGATCCTTCTCCTTCAGTTGAGGATCCTCCCTAAGATCATGCCTTGACCATCTATTTGAATCCAACCACCTTCAGGAATTGAGGAATTCTTCCCTGATTTTCCTCAACAAACCCAAAATTTTCTCAAAAAATGCAACGCTCCCCCAAAAGGGGCACCAGAGAATTATAGCGCTACCCTTAAATGGTGCACAGAGCGCCAGCGCTCCCTGTCAATGTATAGGGGAGCGCTCCTCTCCAAAAATGTCTTTTCAGTGGATTTTTCAATGGCAAAAGGTTTATAAACTTTGTTAACCCATTCCTCTTCTTCCAAATCAGTTGTTTGAGGTGTTTCAAGTGTCCCTCTGATGTCGTTATAGGCACGACATAGACAATATGGTAGTATGCTTTTTCTGACACTTGCGACACTTGTGACCAAAATGCAACACTTGTAATATTGATAACGACGACACTAGGCCATTGTCGTAATGAGTAATTTTGATGTGTAACAGATTTCCCCCCAAAGTATGAAGTTAGAAGACGGGAACTGATAACTGAAATACTTTGTAGACTTTCAAGCAAGGGTACGAACTCAGAGAACCTGACAGAAGCTGCACACGACCATCAAACAAATGTTAAGACATTCTTCAAACCCAAGGTAGGCATACCTATGCCTGAGTGATAGAGACTTTCAAGGTATGGCTGCCATAAATACACAACAAAACCATAATTATATTGATAAAGAGATATAGCCACCGAAGATACAATGTGGATCTATATCTGCATGACCTGAACTGGTCGCAATCACGAAGAATACACAGTGGAGCTACGAGATGTCAAGACATAGCCACGACCAATACAAAGTGGATCTATGTAACAATATATGTGTCAATGTTCAAATAAACCTCCGTCGCAACCTGGGAAAAGTACATACAAGAGTGAGGACTCAACCCAGGGTCTTCTTACTGATCCCGGTGTAGTACAAATCTAACCATGTGAATAGATGTTTTGATGTCGAACATGGCAGAAACCACTTGATTATCGGTCAATGAGGTGAACCGTTAAGCGTGAGGGAGATCACCATTGTTGTCAATGATTCCCAAGGTACTTAGTACATTCCAACGAACGTGAATAGATGAGCTGAAGTCGAACATCCATGGAATCATCCGATTAGAGGTCAATGATGTTAACCCACTGTTGGACACGAGGAGGCCTGCCATTAAGGCATGTAGGTCCCAAGGTACTAACTAGTTTCTAGGTCTAATCCATGAATAATGTGTTGAGGTCGATAGGGATAGACTTGTCGCAGGAGGGCCTTGATGTATCCCCCATCAACAACACGAAACTAACACAAAGATGTAATTGGTGGATCAAAAGAACATGGACTGACACGGGTATTGAAACAGGGATTTGTGATGGTTGAATCTTGAGGCAGATACTTCCCTTGAACATTGAGGCACAACAACAAAAACATGACATGGACCAAAAAATGATGATGCAATGGATTCTATGACTTTCGTCAGGTGACCCAAAGGAGTACAAAAACTCAATTGATTGGTTCAATGCAGAGGTTCAGTGGATTAAAATGCATGAAAAAACAAAGTGTCGTGTTCAAGGGCGACTATAAGGATTACTGGTGACGTTCTCAAGAACTGTTTGGCTTGCTTCTTTCAATTTTTCCCCCATCCAGATAGATGAGTACCTCTTTTTGATTTAACGAGATCGAGGAGGGTAACACATGCTCAATGTAACTTACCTTGGTAAGTCCCTCTTCCTTTGTTTAACGAACTGGAAGAAGTAAGGGTTTGGTCCTGTATGGGCCCTTCAATGTATGATGGTTTAACGAGTCCAAAGAAGGTAAACGTGGTGGGTTTTCATATTTAGAGAGTCTGAAAATGACTTAAAGACGACTCCAGGGGGTTCCTTTTTCGTGTAGCTAGTCTCACGAGGCCGAAAAAGAGATAAACTACCACTCAAAAGACACACTTTCAAACCTTTTAATGAGTGTGAAAGGAAGCAAGATCACTCGACAATCTTTTCATGTTTAGAGAGTATGAAAAGAGCATAAAGACGACTCCAGGGTGTTCCTTTTTCGTATAACCTTTACGAGTCCGAAAAAGTGATAAAAGTCTACTCGGTTACACTCTCATGTATTTATGAGCACGAGAAAAAACAAATACTAAGCTCGGTAACTTATTCTCATGTATTTGCGAGCATGAGAAAGAACAAAGACTAAGCTCGGCATTGGTTTCATTTTTACACAAAATTGAAACAAGATTAAAGTATGCTTGTAAATTCCCAATGTAATTTCCAAAGGTAGGGATACCCATGGATGGTTGGTACTCTGCCCCCAGCTTGAAAGCTAGTGGCTTAACTCGAGAATGATCATCAAAGTCTGGAGGAGACATGCTCCCCAAGCTTCAATTCATTCACTGACTTTGAGGTTGTCACCAATTTCTGTACTAGATGGAGAAAAATGATACAGGTGGATGAAATGAAGGTGCAAATACGAGACCTAATGAAAGACTCGACTCGACATCTACGAGATCCATCGAAAGTCTCGATCTGATGGGAGAGGTGATTTTTTAATTTTTTAATGAGCTTGACACAGGAAAAGAACTATGCTCAAGGCTCCGGGTTCGATCCCCAGATTGTTGTTTCATTTTTTAACGAGCTTGCTACAGAGAGGAAAACTATGCTCAAAGCCTCTGTTTCATTTTTTATCGAGCTTGCTACAGAGAAGAGAAACTATGCTCGTAGCTTCTCCTTGATCATGGCTTCCAAGAGAATAATGCTCTAGAAGGACACCATGTCAAGGGACAAGACTCAGTCACGGCTTCCAAGAGATCTTCACTGGATGGAAGAACATTACTCTGGAAGGAACACATGTCGAGGGTCGCGACAGGGGTAAGGAGATCAGGCTCCAACAACCCTATCGAAGAGATCACCATGTCCACTACCGAATCCAAATCATCGTAAGTTGAAATCATGGGAGATGATGGAAAATCAACATCAGGAGGGGAGATAGAGTGTATATCTTCCCAAATTTCTTCACAAGGGGGAAGAAAAGAGGATCGGTGATGGTTATTATCCCGAGGTAACTTGTCAATGCGAATAATTTCCAGAATAGATTCATCAGAAGGAAAAATTGGGGAAATGTAGTCGATCGCAGGCGACAAGGAACTTAATTGTGGTGGCATCGAGCGATTGTCGGGAGCCAATAGATGTTGGTCATCCGAAGAGGGAGAATCTGATTGGATAGAAACGTATGATGTTTCGGCTGAACTAAGTGGCATGATGTCACCTAGTGCATCGAATTCCAATGGACTAGGTACAATCCAAGGGTCAGATGATTCCAAAGATTGATAATCTGCGATCGAAATCATATCGACAGTGGAAATATGATGTGTAGTCGGTGGAAGTGGTGTAGGGAAGGTACCCATGAGGCTAGAATATTTCAGTAAGGCAACACCAATGCTTTCATACGTGATCTTGTGGTCTCCCAAGAAAGAAATATTGTTGGTAGCGGGAGCACGAGCATCGATCATGCAGAAATCCAACTGATCAACAGTGACAATTTTGCCCTGATGAGGAAATTGTATATATCGAAAGACCGACGAGGAAACGACAGTCATAGCATAAAACCAACTTCTTCCAAGTAACAAGTTGTAATCGAGGGGAGCATCGACCACCTCGACATCAACATTAACAGTTTTTCCACCCAATTAAATGGGCAGGGACTGTAAAATCCCATGGGGATGAAAACCTCACCCATCGAAGGCGCGTAACATAGTTGGGGATTTGTTAAGTGCATGTGATTTTAAACCTTTCCAACATACCAAAGACATGACACAAGTAGAGGCTCCCTCATCCAAGATAGTCCAGTGGATTTGTTGATTGTGAACAACAACATCAACTTGGAAAGCAAGTTGGTGGGAGAGTCGAGACGCATAATTGTCCAGTTTAAACATGATATGGTTGGATGACTTAGGATCAAAAGCGCCAATAGCAGCCAAGAGAGTTCTATGTTGACTGGGGTAGTGTTGTAGAACCTCTAATGCAGACATAACACACGGTGCTTGAGCTAAATCTTCAACAATGTTGTAGGTCTGGGTAACACGTGAACTAGGATTAAAGGTAGCTTTAAGTATAGTGCTCTTAGGAGGGCGTAAGATAGAGTTGAACTTGGGTTTCTCAATCTGAAGTGGTCCAAACAGAGGATTAATTGATGGAGGACTAATGGAGGATGGTGATGTATCCGATAAAGTACCGGTACCGTTAGTGTCTTTGCCTTTGTCAGGGTTACCTGGTGTGTCGTATGTCTTAGAGCGAGTGGTCAAATTAATCCCATTAAACATATAAATATGTGCACTCGACGAGGCTATGGAAAAGGTTGAGTAAGCACAGCGGGTTGTGAATTTCCTTTAAAAAGTTTGGCCACTTCATCGCGATTTGGACAATCTCGGGTGTAGTGATCATCACCACAAATGAGACATGGGAATTTTGGTTTTCACTGTGGTTTCTTTTCGGCAGCAGGGGTTTGAGTTTGATTTTTTGGTTGTTCATTGTTATTGTTTTTCTTTGGTTTATTTCTCATCTTCTTCTTACCTTCGGATTATTGTGAAGGGGCAGATTGAATTGCATTCACTTCATAAATTTGAGTTTGGGGGGAGGCAAAGGAGAGTGTGGTTGACTGGAAAGTAGATTGAGTTGTGACGGAACCGATAACACCATTTGCATGAGATGAGGATGACGGCTTGGATGGATCGATATTAGCTCGAGCAGCATTCAGAAGCAACTCATACAAAGTACCAGATTGTGAATAAACCAAATCTAAGTACTAAGCTCAAGAAATGGCTTCTTCCTCGGTGACTGCGCCACCCATAGCGACATCATGACAAATCAGGGGTAAAAGTGATTTAGTAAACCACTCCGCCAATAATATGTTAGGAATGATTCCTTTCATCAACCTTCATCGTCGTCTCCACTCATGAATATGGTCAGAGATATGCATGGAGTTAGTTTAATGAAGGGAGGTCAAGAGTTCAGTATCCGTCTTGTAGCGAATAGGTAGTTGAAAGTGTGTGAGGAAAGACATGGAAAGGGAGTTGAAATCATGAAAAGAAGCACGTGGTAGTTCAATATACCACTTTGCTGCAGAACCCGTAAGTGTTCGTTGGAAAAGACGCAAACGTATAGAATCATCCATGAGGGAGTTTGATGAACACCACAAATGGAAAGTCATCACATGGTTATTTGGATCTTCTCCAGATTTTCCGTCAAATTTTGGAATATCAGAAGGAAGCTTAGCTGGAATAACTGGCCAAACCAGAGAATGAAAAATATGATCATTCATTAACCGAGACAAGTCTGGGAGATCTAGAGTCGCAAGGAAAGGTAGTTGTCGGTTAATCTGTGGATGATACTGGTGTGGCATAGGAACACCAGTAGGACCATACACTGGGTTAGGTGGATAAGTATAACTAGTGGGTCCTCCTGCATAAGGTTGATGCTGACCAGAGTACATAGGATTCGGGGGGGGTTGAGAAACATGTGCGAGTGAAGGATAACCGGATGGGTTTTGAGGATTATAAGTCGGATTTGGTGTTTGCCTATAAGGGGAGTAAACACTTTGTCCATAAGGAGGATATAGATGAGTTCCTTGAGGAAGAAGAGCTTGTTGTGGACCTTGAGGATTATGTCCTCCTGAGAACTGTGGGTTTCCTGGGAAACAAATGTTCCATGGATTGGGCATTGTAGATGCATTTTGTCCATATAGTTGATGATGGGCTCCAGTTTGAGACTGCCCCCCAGCATGAGGTTTCCCTCCAAATGGAGGTTGTCCTCTGGAAGGAGGATGCCCCCCAAAAGGAAGCTTCCCTCCGAAAGGAGGTTGGCCCCCAAATGGAGGTTTCCCTCCGAAAGGACGTTGCCCCCCAGCATGAGGTGGAGCTCCTAGAATTTGGGAACTAGACGTAAATGACTGACCGGTGCCGCTTAATGGATTAGAGCCACCAAGACCAGTCCCTTCGGGTTGCTGTATAGATATAGAACTTCCAGGTATAACTTGGGTAGTGGTGACAATGGAATAATTAAGTGCTCTATACCCAGAAGGAAGTGATGATGAAGGCTTAGATGCTAGTGGTGTGCCAATCGTAGCTTGGCTATCCACCACATTACCGGTAGGAATAGTCGAAACGTGAGGGACCATTGTAGAATGGGCCATTTGGAAAGAAAGAGTGGAACTTGGGCCGACAAATGGCATGTTCGGATCAACGAACGGTGTAGTTGGAATAATGGTTGTGCCAGTAAAATGATCTAAGGGTACAATGTAGGTAACAGGTATATCGACACCTATTCCTGGTCCGTAAAGATCGCGCATCGTGCGCGGTGGGCTTCGAACAATGTTAGCAGTCCAAAGGGGGTCTTTGTTTGGAGGGTTTGAATGAGACCCAGTCAGAATGTTAGAAGGATTAATAACAAGAAGTTCTCCGGCTGAATTCAGTTGGAGAAAATGCCTCTCATATCCCGCAGGAATGCAGAAAGCCTCTAGAGACTCCAAAACAATTCAAAAATCCTCTAAAGAGGTGGGAACTTCCTCCTGTGAGGTTATAATGTCGTGAACCTCGCTGTTGAGGAGATCCCTCCATATAATGGGGGGGTAAAGGGGTAGTATCTTCCATATTTTCTAGAGGAAGTCCCTGTACCCTACGCAAACGACGTGGAGGGTTGATGTTGGTGGACAAAAATCGACGGAAAAAATCTATGGCCAACTAATGAAAAAGAAATAGCATATGCTAATAAAATCTAGGAATCAAAACCAAGCAAACAAAACCTTCTCTCGATGACCGTACTAGTTGGTGATGAAATCCAACATCGCGCGATCAAGTCAAGAAGGGGCTAGGATATGGTGGAATAGTTATAATGGTGACTTGCTTAATGGACTTTCACCTTGGTGCAAGCTTCCACGCAGTAATTGTGGATTTACCCTCCAAGGAGCCCGAGTGAGTTTGACCAATGTCTGTTCCAGGTACAGTGAGACTTCCCTTCACCATCACCTTGTGTAAGTACCTAAAGATTATGGCAACTAAAGACACCAATTCGCAGTTAGTCCCTGGGAAGGTATAGTCAACAGTCCGATCCAAACATATGGGCAGGATAATAAGTCCAAAATCAAACCGAGAGGCTCCCACGCATAATTGTGGGTATACCTTCAAGTGACCCCCAATATATGATCCGACCACTACAAACAGTTGAACCACGAAGGGATAATCTCTGTAATTCACTCGAATGTGACCTCATGCGTAACCCCTGTGTGAGAGGGGGATGCCAGAAAACCTATACGACAATTGGATTTGACTCTCCTTATCTCAGGATGCTAATGTTTGTTTTGAAAACTTTGGAGAGTTGTACTCACAGCCTAATCCAAAGTGTTAATCCTAGTCTAATGTTGGTGGAAGATCCTAAAAATAAAAAATGTTCTAGATAATTTTTTAATTAGCGTTTGTTTTACAACTATTCTTTACTCAAAGGGTGTATGAAAGTGAAACTGATGGAACGATGACTCAATTCCCCAAAAAAATGCATAAAAGATGATAAACAATCATTTCTTTTCAATGAATGTCTATTTAAGGGAAAGAGAAAGAGTTGTTTTCACTATCAAACACTAATATGGAATGTCCTCAATCAATTTTTTCTCAATCAAATCCAATGTAATGCTAAAACTTTTCAGAAATCCTTTCTAATATGCAAACCAATCACTAAGATGTATCTTTGTTGTTTGTATGCGAATGATGATTAATTCAAGGCAAAACTTCTCCTGCCAACTAACCTTTTAGATCAAGGATATTCGGACAAACATAAGAATATTTCGCACAAACAACACACCCTCTTGCTATGATTTAAACAAGAAGAAAAAACAAAACAAAAGATAACAAAGAAAATAAAAAATTTCACACAAAAGAAAGATGCTAAGAAAAATGACCTCAAAGAACCAAATGAGATGATTCACGGATTTCTGATGTTCTTCACTATAGTTTTCACTTAGTCAGATAAGAGAGAAGAAAGTAGTAGATTGATTCCAAGTTCTCAATAGAAGAAAAAACTCAAAATAAGGAAGAAGGTCAAAAAATCTGAAAAACAAAGTGCTTATTTCTCAGAAAGTAGAGTGTCAAAGGTTAATAGGAAGATGTACTGAAGCACAAAGAAGCTGAGCAAGGGTAAAAGCAGAGATTGGATTTAAGAAAACACAACCCTAGAAGTTTTTTTGCAGAGAAAAAGGTAGCGATCTGGTGTAAGGGGCACCAGAGCATTATAATGCTCTGTGCAAATCCAACAAGGAGTGCCAGCACTCTGATAACATAGGTAGGGGAGCATTGGTGTCTTAAAACCCAGAAAAATGTCAAAAAAAAACAAAACTGAGTTAAACTTTGTCAATCACAATGGATGTGATGGAATAAGGATCCAATCAGCATATTCAATCAGACATATAGGATGAACAAGGTCTAAAAATAACAAAGGCTAAGACAAGATCTGTGAGGAAAACCAAAACTGAAATCTTCGATTAATCCCTAGTGGAGTCACCAATTTCTGTTGAAGAGAAATCCCCTTGCAGACAATTGGATTCTCTCGAGGTCCCTAGACTCCTAAGATCAAGACAGAAGAATGCTTAACGTGGACACTGACATCCTTTTAGATCTAGATAAGCTAATGTATGTAGACGAAGGAGAAAAGACGTACCTTTTTAACAAAGCTTGTCCCTGCACAGTCTGAGTTGAGCTTCAATCCTAAACTCCTCAATGATCCCTGGAGACAAACAAAGATACGACCAACTTCCTACCCTATTGGGATTAGCTCAAAAACAGATATATCTACTAGAGACAAGTTCATGTGAGATCGAACACAGACTTGAAAGAAACAGGCTAAGCATGTTATATTAATGAGAACAACAACGAAGAAAACTTACAACCATATATGTGAGTGTAGTAGCTTCATCAAGCTCTCCTTGTCCAAACCATTGCTTAAACAGTCCACACACATAATGTTGATGTTCCAAATGACATCTTCCTCATGAGATCATAAGTTAGATGCTTCACAATACTTTCCATCCCCTTTCACCATGAGAAGGCTCCCTTATATAGCCTTGGAGAGGCCCAACCACTTGAGAGATCTTTGGGATAAGTTGAGGATCCTCCCTAAGATCATGCCTTGACCATCTATTTGAATCCAACCACCTTCAGGAATTGAGGGATTCTTCCCTAATTTTCCTCAACAAACCCAAAATTTGCTCAGCAAAGGCAGCGCTCCCCCAAAAGGGGCACCAGAGCGTTATAGCACTACCCTAAAAGGGTGCATAGAGCGCCAGGGCTCCCTGTCAGTGTATAGGGGAGCGCTCCTCTCCAAAAATGTCTTTTGAGTGGATTTTCCAGTGGCAAAAGGTTTATAAACTTTGTTAACCCATTCCTCTTCTTCCAAATCAATTGTTTGAGGTGTTTCAAGTGTCCCTCCGATGTCGTTATAGGCACGACATAGACAGTATGGCAGTATGATTTTTCTGACACTTTCGACACTTGTGACCAAAATGTGACACTTGTAATATTGATAACGACGACACTAGGCCATTGTCGTAATGATTAATTTTGATGTGTAACACTCATACAGTATGAGGGGTAACATCTCGCAATGCTAATTGGAAATGAAAAGTGAAAATTCATATTTTCCTCTATCAAGCTCTCATTATCCATGTCATTGACAATATCTCCATAAAAAAAATTAGAGATCCACATCCCATCTCTCTCCCATTCACAAAATAAAGTTCTCACATTGTCATCCTCTTGGATGTTGCACTATTTATCACGTGACTTAGTGGAAGTACTTGAAATTTCTTCATCCTTCGAGGGTTTCTCTACCACATATAGCCTCTTTGAATCATAAAGGGATTAATCATCAAATTCATAATTTAAAAAACAATCATAACTTACCAAACTCTTGTCCTCCTCGACATCCATGATGATGGCTACTATAATGTCCTCATGCAAGTGTACATCATTATCAGAAGATGTTTCTTTCGAAACAAGATGGAGTACATGCTATTCAATGAAAAAATATTCATGAGGTGTTGAAACAAGGTCTTCAGGGGCTTCATCAAACTTCTCCTCCATTAGATTTGAAATCACATGTTCAAGTGGCTCATGTGATGAAAGAAAAAGTTGGTCATCCAATCGATCCTCATGAGACTCATTTCCAATCTCCTCCTAATCTAGTTCACCATATTTTTCTTAGATAATCATATCAAAGGCCTTCAATTCTTCCACCTTTTCTTCTATTTCGGACAAGAGATCATCTGAGGGGTTACTTTAGTATGCAAACTGTAAATCCTATATCTCCATTTCTTTGTCTTGGTAAGTATCAAATCTAGCATGGACATCATTCAAATCTTATTTATCTTCATAACCAACATCCCAATGCTTACACAATGATTTGATTAAACTTCCAAGTGAAGATATTTCCTTTGGAATACAATCATAAAACCACTCAAGTGCATCATCATCCAAGCTGAGCAAAAACATATTCATCACGACATCCTCATGGACAAAATTGAATCTTGAAATAAATTTAATGAAATATGTAACATGTAGTGTAGTTGAATCAATATATCCATGGAACTCTGGAATGTTCTTGTCCCAATTTGGATAAGGGAACTCATTTAAATACTCTGGGATACCTGAGAAATCTAATGGATCGAATCATCCTTCCATCCATGATTATTCTAAAAATGCCATACTTCTTCACTTCCCAAATTTTAAAATGGAAAACTAACATGAAATTTTGAAAATGCATTACCATAATACCACATTTCCATATCAGTGGACTCTCCATGTGAGTCTTCAATTATGTTATATGCACTTACCTCTACAAACAACAATTTTTCTTCAAATCCTATGGAACAAGGGTTCATTCCTCTGTGAATTCACCATATTAGAATAATATCTTCAAAGAAATTCCCTCATCGAATCAATGTAACCAATCTGCTAAATATCGAGAACTAGACTTTGTCCTTGGCAATGGAACAAATTTGTTACCTCTCAAGATTGCATTCAAATATATTCAATTTATTGAATCAAGTGAAATGCTAGAGGCTCTTAGGAATGTTTTATATTGTTACCATGGAAAATATTCCTCTCTCTTTAGGTCTGTTCTTTTTTGGTTCAAGGGGAAAAACTCTAAAAAAATATAATTTATGATGTTCTTTAGAAATAAAGGGGTGATGGAAAGCCAAGATTAGCATCTATCCAATTGGGCGATGAGTCATGATCAATAATAGAGAGTGTTAGAATAGTATGGCATGATGCATAGTTAGGTTTTTATAAAAATGCTCTAACTAACTGTTACCACCCAAATTATACGTGTTGTTGAAATCCCTAATCCATAAGGTACAATCCAAGGGAAACGTCTAGGAAGGTCACCATTATCACCTCAAAAACCTATCCTCCACTACTCTAATACTTCAACCAAAGAACTACAAGGAAAAACATAATATGGTATCAAATACTCACCAAATCAAGGAAGAATAATGACAAACCTAAACTTCTTCCTCCAAAGTAGTTGATAACTCCTCAATGGATCAATCTTGAAGGCTTAGTAAAAGACTTGATAAATTCCACCATTAATCTTCATGCACCAAATAAAACCAAGTAGGAAAATCTTTAAAAGTTAACAAAATTCATCAACAAAGAAAGAACCCTCAACACCATAAATACTCCAAGAAAGATATATTCATTAGGCTCCAAAAGAGAGAACTCCAAATTATTCAACCATGAGTAAAAATAAAGAGATGTGTCTCTTTATATAGATGATGCTCAACCACTTTTACAATAAAATAATAATTTCTTAAGTGATTCCTTAAATTAAGCAATCTAACACAACAATAAAGTAATGTGGCCAAGGCACATGTATAATGGTCAAACTAAAATAAACCCCAAAAGTGAGGGTTTCTCCTCAAAGAAAAAGTTCAATGTTGTCCCAAGATGCTATGTTGGCTCCAAAGGCCCCTTTGACATATGTATATAGCCAACATCCTCTTCAAAGGTGCAAATTGACCCTCCCAATGTGGACATAAACCCTCCAAAGGGGTGGCTCTAATAAATAAACTCCCAAAAAGGTGGAATATAATGATAGATTATTCTCCAAGAAACATTAAATGATGTCCCACGCCAATACCCTAAGTCAAGGGGGCTCCATGAATCATGGAGATGACTTTTTCAAGTAAAAAAATAGCCATAAAACCCCCAATATTCATATTGACATCAAAGTGTAGGGTCGGCCTTCTCATAACAACTCCAAAAATAAGGTGATGTGATGCTCCAAGACCTCCACCAAGTGTCTCAAACGAAGGCCCAAGGTCATACCTTGGGTCAAGGGACTTCCATGAATCATGCTAGTGACTTTTAAAGTCAAAATTTGGGTCATAAAACCCCCATCAAGCCAAATGACATCAAATGTAATTAAATCAATCCTCATTCTTGTTGATCATAATTTAAGATAATTCATTCAAGCCATACCTACGTCATCAAAGGAATCTCAAGTGAAGTCCACATCATCATATGTTACCCCAATGACCTTTTCCAAGTAATCATATGCTAGAAAATTATCCCATGGCTGCCATGTGTGCAAATCGACCCTCCATATCAACTTATAGGGTGAAAAACAAGGTCAACACTCAATGGTGTTACATGTGTCATGCATAGGAGGTGTCCAAATGTCCATAAACAACCCCAAAACTACCTTGGGAGGTGTGACCAATGCCTCAAAATGAATGAAGTGCTTTGGGAAACATGAAAGTTACCAAAAATCAGAATGTGACTAGTAGATCAAGGAGCATTGTATTGTGCCAGCATACCTTCCCTACTCATGAAAATATCTGTGACAATGCAAAATTTTACCAATGGTAACTCGAATAGAAAGAGGGGTAACAAATGGCTCCAATTGCGAGACATGTGCTCTTCTTGGGAGTGCATGAGAACTTCAGAATCTCACCTTCGTAAACGTGAGCTCTACAAAAAAAAATCAATTGTCCAAAGGGCTTATTCTTATATGTTATTTTCCAAGTGAACTTATTCCTTGTACCCTACTACAACAATTCTCAGATGATGCTACTAGGTGAATTCACTCAACCAATGTAGCCATTTAAGCACTTTTTCAACCCACTCTCCCTTTCCTTTATGCTTGATCATCACGTGGAATAGGGATGCATCAAAATTTGAGGGAGTGTATGCAGGTATATTTGCTACTGGTGGTCTAATCACAAGTCTAGGTAATTGCAAATCAAAAAATTCTCCCAGCCTATGCCAAAATGGAAATGGGTTCTCACAAGATATGTCCACCCAATGCCAAAGGGAACTATTATAGCCACTGATGAACCATGAAGTATGTTCCCATTATGCAAAAAAATCCTTTTTTGTCACTTGCAATGTAATTATGTTCACTTTTTAGTTGCTGCAAATTCAAATTAAGAATAGGAAGAGTCTTACTCTCCGTGAAACATAGGTTGGTGCAATTTCTAAACACAAAACATCCACGTTGTCTCTCAATATTAACTGTCAAATCTGTCTAAAAAGGATGGTAGTGAATGGAAGTTATCCAAAACCACCATTGTGCACTCAGCTCTGGTGCGGTGCTCTGTTCAAATTTGTCATCAGGTTTCACTGTAAGTGTAGTACAATAGGATTCCAACATGTTGAGACCCTAAAAAAGCATCAATTGTTGGTAAACCTTGAGAAATGTGAATTTTCCTAGTAGCCCTTCGTGTACTTGGGGTACATGATTGATGGAGGGGAACTCAAGATTGATCCTGTAAAGATGAAGGCCATCATCAAGTGGTCAACTCCTACTAATGTCACATGTTGTAATGGAAATTACCCTGAGGTTAAAATTTTTTCACTTACAAAAGTGAAGCTCTATTTCATTTTTTCTAAGAATCAAATTGGGGAAAATGTTTTTTTTCTTTTTCTTTTCTCTAAGTCTATAGGATCCTTGCAAAATCAATCAATTTAAGTATTAAATAATTTTGAAGGAGATCTTTGCTTTCTCTTAAGGATCAATGTTATGAATTTTGGTGAATTCTAAGTTTTTCACAAAGAAACATAGGTGAAGCATGAGAAAATTATACTGGTCTTTCATTAGTCTTAATATCTTGGTAAGATAAACCTTCCTCTCCTATATTTTCTTGAAATCAATCAATAAAGTTTTCTTTCTTTTTTTGATGGTCAGAAAAACATAGACTCATCTCTCAAAAATCCTTCTACATCTATTGAACCCGTGGACCTAATATATATTCTCTATATCTAAGACTTTGCAAAGAGACGTGTTTGTGAAAAAATAAAGAAATGTGCATATATGTACATATGAATTTATGCATTAATGGGCCAAAAAACATAGACTCGTCTCTAAAAAATCCTTCTACATCTATTGAACCCGTGGACTTAATATATAATCTCTCTATCTAAGACTTTACAAAGAGATGTGCTATGTTTGTGAAAAAATAAAGATATGTGCATATATGTACATATAAATTTATGCATTAATGGGTCAGAAAAACATAGAGTCATCTCTCAAAAATCCATCTACATCTATTGAACCCGTGGACCTAATATATACTCTAAATATCTAAGACTTTACAAAGAGATGTGTTATGTTTGTGAAAATATAAAGAAATGTACATATATATGTATGAATTTATGCAAGTATGCACATTTGTATGTAATATGGGCATGTACTTACACACAAAGAATACCTTTCCCAGTTACCAAAGACATGAATCCTAAAAATTTTAAATAGAGAAAGTGTGTGGTCATTCCCGAAGACTTTGAGAGTACACATTTCTAAATCTTTGGATGATTTTTTATTTTAGGCAACTTTGGCCCAAGCAAGATTATATGATAGTTTCATGCATGGATGTTAGTATCCATTACACATGGTATTTTTGCAACCATTGTTGTCTATACGGGGATATGGGAGGTATTCACTTTGAAACTATTTTTTCTCTTGTTAGATTCATGTTTTAATAGTCATATCTAAGAATTTTATCTCAATTTTTAAATATGTGTTTAATGGAGATTGAATTTTTTGGGACATAATGTTTAATTAACGATTAGTGTTATTAGTCCTTGTCCATGGTCAAGACTCTAGCAATCGATATATGATTGACCATCAATTAGTTAATCTATTTAATGTTTGATTAAAAATGTTTTCTAATTTGTAGATGTTGTACATAGGACACAAAAATTAATTATTTTTTTAATATTTAAATTTGTTTTTATAAAGAATACTATTGGTTACAAATTCAGACTCTTATTGCCACAAAATTTTCACATAATCTATTTTTTCCTAAGTTTTGTTGAAAATCATTTAATTAGCTTTATCTCAAGTATTCAAATATACTAAAGATAACTTATACTTTATGCACTTTATCTGGAGTCTTTCAATATACTAAAGATAACTTATACTTTATGCACCTACCTCTATCTTGAAAGTATTTAAATATACTAAATCATTGCAAATGATCATTTTGTCAGATGTTGCAGTGGTTGCAGTCAAGTGCCATCAAAACAAATCTGATGTTGCAGTGGTTGCACTAGAGTGCCATCAAAACAAAACAAGTTAGTGAAGCTCATAATGAATTTATTTATTTCTATCATTGAATATTTATTGTTGTCATTAAATTTATGTCCATTCGGTTCTCAAACAGTTATGAAAGGTAAGTACATATTGATTCATATTGATTCATATTGATTCATATTGATTCATCGCTAAATTCATCACTGGTTCAATCATCACTGCTTCACTGATTCAAGAATGCTTCACTAGTTCCTTGGTTGTCGTTTTTTTTGCAAGGTTGAAATCCAAGTAAGTTTCTACTATTTCAAAATAAGTTTTATTCCTAGTTACTGTTTAGTAAGCTGTATTCTTAATTACTGTTTAGTGTCTCTTGTTTGCAAGTAATTTTCATTTAAGTTTCATGAATTCTTTGAGAAACTGCTGGTAAAAATAGTGCATTTATTGATTTACTTTCTATTTCCTTGGTATTTGCTTCCTATTTACTATTTATTGATTACTATTTACTTTCTATTTTTTTTCTATTTAATAAAAAACAAAGATTTTAAAATCAATTTAAGTAGCATCACCTTTATGGTAACCACTATGCCCTAAGGTTGAACTCAAATGCATTGCAAGTGGAAAGGACTAGAAGCCGAGTTGCAAATCTTGAAATCTTTCTCGAAGTGACTTTTAATTCCCTTGTTAAAGAAAGAGAAGGCATGAAAGACCAAAAGTGCCAAGTTAGAAATCTGTGCATAAAAATCTGTGTTCGCTTTGCGATAATTTGTTTGTAAATGATGCAGGTTCTTCTGATAATTTTTAATAAATTTAGTATGCATACATTTAACTATCACATGAAAAGACTACTTATTGGTTAATTTTGGTTTAAATATGTTTTTAATGGCACTATGTATCCCAATTCTAACAGAGTGCTACTTCACTACTGTCTAATTGGAGAAAATATTCTCAGCTATGTTTTTTAGACCCTGGCCATGTCAACCATGACTTAAAAATTGTAACATCATTTTCCAACTATAGAAAAAGATAAATCTCAAGATAATATTAAGCCTGAGAATATGAGAGATCATAACAAGCAACCACAAAAATGACTAAATCAGACTTTGAAGCAGTTTGTTTCATTCATTTTAAAAAGTTTTAGTATTTTGCAAACTAATCAGAGACAACACCAGAAGTAAGCTCCATAATATTTGTTCTATGAAAAAAACCACAAGTCGGGGAAGCATACTATAATGTTTATCAACCTGACTTATGAATATACTATTAGAAAACCAAAACGTACATAATTTTTTAATGTTTCTAATCTTAACTTAAAATCCTACGGAATAAAGTAGCATTCCCAGATGAGTTGTGGTTCTGTTGGTTTTTCTATTCCGTTGAGTACATGGTGCTTATTGAATTTTTTTGACAATAACTCCCCTATATGAGTTAACATTGGCTCAATACATTTACTATGAATGATTGAAAGATTTCCATCCTAGAGAAAATATGCAATATTCACTTTCTTGAGACATTCCCACATTTATATATTGTGTTATGGATTTAGGGCCTCATGCCTCTACAAAGAAAGCAATTTCTATAGACACTTACTTTACCAGACTACTAGATATGAATTCCATTGTTTGTGTGTAATTTTTATTTGGAGGGAAAAATTATAATTATATGACACGAGGATGACTAGTTACAAAAACATGAAGTGCAATTATAGGACACCTCAGAAGAAGATGATAGGTCATGATTAAAGGGAAAGGTTGTCATGCAAAATATCCTAAAAGATCTGTTATGAGGATCCAAAATCTTCTGAAAAAAGTTTTTTATACCACATACTAGTCCACATACTAGTCCATTGATATTAGCCCCAAATGAAAAAGCATGATCATATTTTACCAAGAAGACAATAGTTCAAGTCTTGTGATAAATTTGAAATATCCTGAGCATATCAGCTAATAATGGAACCATAGATAATTTTGGATTCTACTGTTCATATAGCTCATATATCCACCTTAAGAAGAGATTGATATATAGGAAAGATGTGGGAGATGCCATGCACGTGTTCTATTTGCATGGAAAGGTAGGGGACAAATGATTTTGATGTTATGGCGATTTAGCATAACAAGTGAATCCCATTTACTAACACAATTTTCATATTTTTTAATTAAAAACAACATATCCAAAGAGCAAAGGTTGTCATAAAATTCTTGAGACAATGCTCTGAATAAAAAGATGCATTCATTAACTGGTCCAGAAAACAATTACCTAATATCAAACCCTCCCCCAACATTGCATTTCATTGTTCACCTCAAAAGACTGAAACCCAAATCCTAGTTGTGCAAAGCACATGAGAACCTCATGTAGATAGCGTGACCTCCAATACTATACTTTGACAATCCCCAACATCCGACTACAAAAAAACCCTGGAATTTGACCTTTATCTACAAAAAGAACAAGTTGGTAAAACTTGAATCATGACTGCCACTTGGAAAGGCTTAAACTAAGGAAAACCAGTATGATAAACTCGGTTACTACCATAATTAAAAAATAGTACTATGAATGCAGGAAGAGAGAAAGAAAATCTATTGAGCATGATATTACAGAGTCCAAACTTATATGTGTGTGTGCATTTTATTTGAAACAAAAGAAAATTTTGGGTACAGAATCCAAACTTATATATGTGTGTGTGCATTTTACTTGAAACAAAATAAAATTTTGGGTTGAAGAGCTTGAGGATATGTACGACCGCTTGGATTTAAGATAAGAAGGCCACTGTGAATAAATGGATGAAGAATTATCGTGCATACCTTTCGTTCCTTTTGTCAATGGCGTGAAAGTCAAGTGGCCAAGAACAACTTCATGCATCATCCCTAACCCTTACATATTTCCATCAAATACTTAAAGCACAACTTCATGCATCATCCACAGCCCTTACAGATTTTCATTAAATACTTAACTTCCCTCCCTCATATCTCATACTTTACTGATTTTCAAGTGCAACCCATGTGGAATTTTGTTGCAAGTAAATATATTTAAAAACAAGCCAACCAGTGAATACATCACACATTGCCACATGAAGTGCCAGACAGTTTGTTATATATATATATATATATATATATATATAATCCATATTGTAAACATATGTATACGTACACTGAGACCTATGTTGTCTCTCTCGATATGTATATATGAAAAAGTTGTCTCTCCCTATAAGAAAAAGATTAAAAAAAATTTGTCTCTGCAAAATCTGCAAAAAAATGTCCTCAAGGCCACTACCAAAAATTCATTATGTTAAATTATGTCTGCATAAAGAATACAACCCTCATAAACCACACAAAATTCAATATTTTTTTAAAGTTGGATAGAATCTATCGTTTAAAATGTTGAGGAGCTGCCAATCTGGTCAATATTTTAGGGTTTCTGAACATGATATAATAGAAGTGGTGTTAATCATCCTAAATATTATAAACCTTTTTTCTTCTGGCTTTGGGAATTTTTATCATTTCTGCACAGTGCCCTTAAATATTTGAAGCATTTCACTTCCCCGTCCATTTGTTTCTCCTAAGGTTGGTCACCCCAACCCTATACGAGTAGTTGGTAACACTAGTATTCGTAGTGAACACTTGTACCATATAATTGTTGGGTTGGGACATAGCTCCCTTTACAATATAGTTTATGCCTGGGTATTATCTCCATGTATAATATTAGTCATTGAGAATGGGAACCCTATGAAATTGGGGAAAAAATCTATGCAAATATTAGCATGCCCAATTAGTGGTAGAGACTTCAAGGGAACTAGTTTGTTAAGGTTCAAGAGGAAAGGCACATGGAAATTTCCTTTTGAATGGTGGTGTTGTTCAATGTATGTTGTAGTGTGATACCATTCTAACTACGACCCACATGGTTAACCACATGTTGGGGTTTACAACATGGTAAGCAGGTGGAATCAAACATGTTTAAGTATAAGTTGCATCTAAATAAATTAATTGAGGTTAGTTTGTATGTAATTAATTTGTCTCTAATTAAATTAATGGTGGGCATATGGCAACGAACAGATTTAGGAGTAATTCGTCTAATTAAATTGACTTTGTATCTAATTTGTAATTAAATAAATAACTGTGGTGGAAACTTTGCATGTATTACTCGTGTAGTATTGAATGTGTTATCCCTGTTTTCTAGGGATAACTAGGAGATCATGTCTCGAGGCCCACAGGTCCTAGACATGGACTACCAAGAGCAGGATTGACCTGAGCATGGCCCTGGAGGGCCCATATTTCTTGTCCTTCATTAGACTTGTCCTATCAGCAGCAACAGCATCCATCACCTTCGGCTTGGACTTGTATCAAAGAAGACTCTTGCTCCATGAGGTAATTGGTCCAGGTATCATGGTATGTGTTGTATTTGATCATCATAACCTTTAGATATATGCATCAAATTCCTTTTATTTCTGACGACTGCTTGGATCTTACATTAACCCACTTGACCATGGTTGGGGGGATTGACAGGGTACCTTAGCAAGCTTGTACCCATAGGTTTTGGTTTGTCACTGGGGGATTTTGAAGGGCCATTGTCTGCTCCAATCATATCATCACTCTTACATCTTATCTCCCGCTCATCTGCCCCATTCCCCTAGTCCGGACATTTGGATGATCTGTTTGTGGGGTTACACCTTATCTCATGGGAAGAAGGGGCTAAAGGCCCAGAAGGTAAAAGCAGTTGGTAAAAGATAAAATCCATAAAAAATGAAACCTAGATATGCCTCGCCCAGGGATCCATGAGAAGGCAATAAAAATCCTCTCAACAAGAAACAAGAGGGGCCTGAAGAAAAATAACAAAACAAGACCTAGCCAAGAGGATGGGAGGTCTCATCACGAGCCAGTCCATTATGTTCATGGGTACCTAGCAGTATGGCATTGCCATTATCCGGTTACCACGCCAGGGCAGTGACCTTTGGTTGCATGGACAAGGGAAAGGGGGTCTCATCACGAGCCAGCCTTATCATCTCTGTGAAAGTGCTTGTGGGTAGCACTGTCAGCTCTGGTCACCACGCCAAGGCAGTGTCCTCTAGTTAGACCTTGAAATAAATAAGAAAAAGGAATAAAGAAAATAAAGAATAAAGGTAATAAGGGCTTGGAAAGAATTGCATCCATGACGGGTACAACTCACCTTCTACAAAGGCACCCACAGGTAATATCACCCCTGTCTTTCACTCTACCCGTATGTCTGGACATCCCTTGACCACATCACCTCGTATTACATGGCTTGGGTGATATCCTCTAGAAACTTTCCTTCTCCTATGGATGTTGGCCCAATAGAGTATTTTTTCTTTTTCTTCGGCTTTGTATAGTAGGTCATTGTAATGTCTTTGAGCTATTGGATGATGTATCAGGAGTTTTATGCATGTATTTGATAAAATTGATGATGAAATATGATTGACATTTCTATGATCCCTATGACTAATGAGCCCATCGAGGGCGGAGTTTTTTATGTGCAGCACTATGCCCGATGGACAGGTACCAGTTGGACCGGTACACATGGGGAAATGATTAGTTTGGACCTCCATTGGGTTGAAGAGCCCATCAGATGGTTGTTGGGACCCCATCAAGGGTAGAGATAGGACAATGGTTTGATGATCCTTTGCACATGAGAAGAAGAAGGAAGTTCCACCCAAGACACTTTGGTTGAGACCAGCCCAGGGGGTTGACCCACTTCAGATGGAACATTTTCCTTTTGATGGACAAGACGTCACCCAGGAGGCTTGGGCGTTATCTTGAGTGTGTGGCAGTTTGATGGGATGACTGGCACGTGTGGCAGCTTGGAGGAGCCTTAAAAGGGCTAACGTCTGACTTCTGGATGCTGGATTGGCCCCAAAAGGGCCTAACATCTCCCTCAGAGGGGCTTGACATCTCACCTTTTGATCATTTATGTCATTTACTTAGCAATTAATGCAAAAATAGTATGATTTTGGATATTAGCCTTGTCGGCTATTTTTAATGACCTAATTTTAAATTAAAGGTCATGAGATGCTATAAATTGAGGATGTTTTTCCCTCATTTGAAGAAAACACAACAACTCACACTTGTGAGGTCTGATTTTTGTGCCCTTATTGGGTATTTTGTCTTTAAAAGTGAGGTGCACTTGTTGATGGGAGGCTTTTCTTGGCATATTATGGCATTTCTCTTGAGGAAGGTTTACAACTAGGGTTTTCACATGCTTTTCTTCATGATATGTAAATGTTTTTCCTACAAAACTTCTTGATTGAATGGTTGTAGGTTAGTAATTCTTGCATTTACTTATAAAATTGATGATTTTAAAACCCTAGGTGACAAGCACACAAGTAGGTCCTTGTCTCATGTCCCCTTAAAGAGAAATTTCCATCCATTGGAGGAAGATAGAGCCTAGCCTTTGCTACACTCATCTAACTTCTTCCCTTAAGCTAGTTTTGATTTTGAAGGTTAAAAGGAGGGTGACGTCCTAGGCCTAGGTTCTCTACACCTAGGGTCATCCATATTTTAGGGTTTAAATGATAGAGCATTGTCTTTACAACACTCTCCCTCATTAAATCCTCTTGTTTTAACTCTCTTTTTATGCTAGCCATTTGCCAAGTTTGACATAAAGAAGGAGGAAAGAGCACGAGGCCTTGCTTAAGAAACACCGGAGTGAGCCTCTTTCCCCTAGGGTTTTGATTCTATGGACATTCCATTGTAGTACTTTAGAACCCTTCCCTCTTGTATTTAGCCTGTTACCCCTTCAACTTAGCGTCCTCTCCTTTATTGACTCCATACACCCTTAGGCACTGATCTTAGGCACACAACGTTGAGGTCATAGTGTCCAAAATCACTCTCAAAACTTTCAATTTTGAAACCCTAACTAAAAAACTAACCTAGATAAGGCTGACATCACCCTTGAATAATCCATCTTGACGCAACCATTTTTAATGATAAGAAATTGAATGATGATTTAAAGCATTTATTGAGTAAAGTGTTGGTTGCATCATTGTTAGCTTCATCATCTTGATAGTTATTGATGAATTGATGCTTTTGCCATAGCTAAGTGATAAAACGTTGACTTCATTGGTATCTATTGTTTTACATTTCTTATTAATTAATAGTAGATAGTCATTGAAGTACTAACCCATTGAGTTATAGCCTGCATATATACTGTATTATTGGTGTCTTGTTCCAGGCAGGTGTTTTCATTTGGGCATACACTTCTTTATTGGTTGATTAGCCGGATTGTCTGACCTTGGTGGTAACCTGTGAGGGGGAAACTTTAATCTTGACTTTATACCTTTGCATATTCAAAACCCCAGGTTATCGGGGACGTCTCCCCTAGGTTAACCTCCCTAAATAGAAATAACCTCCCCATTGAGGTGACATTGGGTGGGGAAGGTTCATGTTACACCAGTTTGACCTCTATCCTTTAGCCTTTGACCTAAACTACAAATTGTGCAATAACATGATGCAACAGGCTTAGATGCTTCAAAGTTTGGTCATGTTATCCCCACCTTTTAGGGATAACTAGGAGA
Organism: Picea engelmannii; assembly: GCA_009831015.1. Lineage (NCBI taxonomy): Eukaryota > Viridiplantae > Streptophyta > Pinopsida > Pinales > Pinaceae > Picea > Picea engelmannii. The sequence goes on from ML782213.1 coordinate 103,258, forward strand.
TCATGCCTTGAGGCCCATAGGTCCTAGACATGGAGTACCAAGAGCAGGATTGACCTGAACATGGCCCCGAAGGGCCTACCTTTTCTTCTTCCATCGTCCTTATCTTGTTAGCAACAACACCATCCATCACCATCGGTTTGGTCCTGTATCAAAAGAGGTTCTTGCTCCATGAGGTAATTAGTCCAGGTATCATGGTATGTGTCACTTTTGATCATTGAAACCTTTAAATATATGCATCTGATTCCTCTTATCTCTAACAACTTCTTAGATCTTACATTTTCTCACTTGACCATGTTTGGGGGGGTTGACAGGGTGCCCTACCAAGCCTGTGTCTGTAGGTTTTGGTTTTCCACTGGGGGATTTCTGAAAATCCATCGTCTGCTCCCATCATAGCACCACTCTTACATCTTGTCTCCCGCTCACTTATCCCATTCCCCTTGTCTGAGCATTGGGTTGACCTATTTTCAAGACTACACCTTACCTCATGGGAAAAAGGATCTAAATGACCAGAAGGTAAAAGAAAGCTGGTAAAAGATAAAATCCTAAGAATAAACCTCGAGATGCTTTGCCCAGGGATCCCCGAGAAAGAAATAAAAGACTTCTCAGCAAGAAACGAGAGGGACCCAGAAAAATAATAAAACAAGACCCAATCAAAGGATAGGGGGTCTCATCATGAGCCAGCCTACTAGGTCCATGGGTACCTAGCAGTATGACATTTCCACCAGCTGGTTACCACGCCAGGGCAATGACTTTTGGTTGCATGGCCAAGGGAAAGGGGGTCTCATCACGAGCCAACCTTCTCATCTCTATGAAATTACTTGTGGGTAACACTATCAGCTCTGGTCACCATGCTAAGGCAGTGTCCCTTGATTAGATTTTGAACAAAAAAAGGCAAATAAAAGAATTAAAAGAATAAAGGAAAGAATGGGGTTGGAAAAAATGCATCCATGACAGGGACAACTCGCTTTCTACAAAGGCACCCACAGGTAACACCTTTGCATCATTGGCCATCATTGCACCCACATGCTTGGACACCCCCTAACCACACCACACACTTACATGGCTTGGAAGAGGTCATTCTGGGAACTTTCCTTTTCCTATGGACACTAGCCCAATATGACACCTTGTCTTTTTCCCCAGACTTGTATTGCATGCTTGTGTAATGTTTTTGAGGTATTGATTGATGTGTTAAGGATTTTATGCATCTATTTAATAATATTAATGATGAAATGTGATTGACATTGCCATGATCCCTATGACTGATGAGCCCATGGAGGGTGTAGCCTTTGATGTGCAGGACCATACCCGACGGACAGGTACCATTTGGACCAGTACACATGGGGAGATGATTAGTTCGGACCTCCATGGGGCTAAAGATCCCACCAAATGGTTGTTGAGACCCCATCAGGGGGGAGAGATAGGGAAGAGGTTGATCAGAGTCTTTGCACTAGAGAAGAAGAGGATGTTCCACCAGAGGCACCCCGGCATAGCTTAGCCTAGGGGGTTGAGACCTTTTCACTAAGACATTGGCCTTGGAAGGCCTAGGACGTCACCTTTGATGACCATGATGTCATCCAGCCTATTGGACATCTTTGGAGGTAGACTGGGAAGCAGTGGCACATGTGGCATGTTGGAGAAGCCCCTAGAGGGCTAACGTTTTGCTCAAGGATGTTTCATTTTCCCTAGGAAGGGCTAGCACCTCTCTTAGAGGGTTTTTTACTCTCTTTTCTGCTTAATTAGAGTTTTTATTTGACAATTTAATGGAAAACAATATGATTTTGGTATTTTGGCCTTGTCATCCTTTTTATGACCTAAAAAGTGAATTAGGTCATTGATACACTATATATTGAGGATTTTGATGCTCATTTTATCATCACAACTCACTCACTCATTAGTGAGGTATGAAATTAGCGCCCTGTCTTGGGTTATTGGATAATTGGGTGATGCGCACTTGTTGAAGGAAGGCTATTTTGGCATATTTTGGTTCTCTCTTTAAGGAAGGTGTTACAACTAGGGTTTGCACATTTATTTCTTGGTGAATTGTAAGTATTTTTCTGCAAATTTTTTTGAATGAATGGTTATAGTTTAATTTCTTTCATGTATTTATGATTATTGTTGAACAAAAACCCTAGGTGACAAGCACACAAGTAGGTCCTTGTCTCATGTCCCCTGATAGAGAGATTTCCATCCATTGAAGAGGAAAAAGAGAGCCTAGTTGTAGCTACACTCCTTTCTCCTTTTCTCCCTTTGCTAGTTGTACATATTTGAGTTCAATAAGGAGAAGACGTCCCAGGCCTAGGTTATCTACACTTAGGGCCATTTTCTTCTAGGGTTTGATGATAGAGCCTTGTTGTAGCAACACTCTCCCTAATTTGACTCTCTTGTCTTGACTTTATATTTCATGCTAGCTGTTTTTCCATCTAAGGAAGGAGGAGAGAGCACGAGGCCTTTCCATAGAAACACCAGAGTGAGCCTCTCTCCCCTAGGGTTTTGTCTCTGAGGCTCTGCCATAGCAACACTTCATAGCTCTTCCCTCCAGTCCTTATCCATCCTCCTTCAAACTGTGCATCCTTCACTTATGACTCCATTAAACCCTAAGGCACTGATCTAAGACCTCAAACATTGAAGTAGAACTTGATCTAAACTCTCTCAAAGCCTTTGAATTGAAACCCTAACTACATTAACCCTAACTCTAGCTAACCCTACTATCCCTAAGTTGTTGATGTCATCCTTGGTTATTACATCTTAATGCAGCAACGTTTTACTTTATCAGAAATTGAATGGTAATTAAAGGCATTAATTAGGTCAAGTATTGATTTATTGCATTGAATTCCATATCGTTCTAGTATTTATTGGTGAAGTGACATTATCTTTCAGTGCTATTTTGTAAACATTGACTTCGTCAACATTTACTTTCAAATTACTTATATTGAATGTCAGATAGTATTTGATATATATGAAGTACTAACCAGAGCCTGCATATATCAGTTTATTGTTGCTTTGTTCTCAGGCAGGGATTCTACTTGGTTATCTTTGTTGGCTATAAGTCGGACTATCTGTTTTAGTGGTGATTTGTGAAGGGGGAAACTTGTCATTTTCTGATTATCCTTTAGCCTCTTCAAAACCCCAGGTCATTGGGGACGTCTCCCTTAGGCCTTACCTCCCTAAAGAGAAAGAACCTTCCCATCATGGTGACATTGGGTGGGATAGGTTCCTATTACGCCAGTTTGACCCTCTATATTCTAGTCTTTCTTCCTAGCTTCAAACTATGCGATAACATTTTGGCGCCATTGCTAGGGAACACTGGGTCAATTCTCCTCAAAACGATAAACCTTTTCGGTAAGCCTTGCCTCAGAGCCTTATCTTACAAGATTACCTGGAGACTCCACTAGGGTGTTTTCCCTTATCTTTTGATAGCTTCAGGCAAATTATCTGACAACTCCACTAAATTTTCCAGGGTACCACCTTACTTTCAAAATCTATGATATTTCCAAGTTATGGGATCATGGCACACTGGGAACAAATGTATCCAACTATTGATCTCAAAATTTTTTAAGGATACCCAAATTACTTTGATACAAAATGGTTGAACAACTCTCCAAGATTTTTGGGCCTCCCAACCCCTCACATTGTAAATTTTTTGGACCATATGAGCAAGACACAATTGGGAGGAGAGGATGCTATTATAAAATTGTTCTTACTCACTCTGCCATCCTACTTGCAAAATATTTTTAAGGGTTGTTGCCAAAATAGAGGCATATCATCTTTCATACACCTCATCAGTAGGTTTGTTGAGTTTACCAAACCACGTTGCCAAACGTATGAAGATGCCCTTGATAATCTCACAATAGCCTTGGAAGATGGAGGATTCACTACTGAGATTGTGGCAGATCTCAGAAATGCATATCATTTACAACATCAAGAATCCTCTGATGTGAAAGAAGAGATTCATGAAGAATGTTGTCAACCTCTTGAAGAGGATCCGGATTTTCCCCATGATTCAATAGAATGCAGTGAAGATACAACTAAAAAAGTGAATTATGAAGCACCAGTAACCACTCCTCAGTCTGATGAAGTTCTCCAAGATCATGTCCCTCTTGCACAAGATGAAGAGAATAAGGTAAGTCATTTTCCTTTCCAGTTCTTTGATGATACCTTGTTCTATGACTCAGAGAGTGAAGAGGAAATGGAACCCTTGGATGAGCTTGGTCCTCTATATCTCAAAGCTAAAGATGTAGAGGCAAATATTCCTCTTGATGAAGTTATCCAAACGCTTGAATCTCCTATACAGGAAGGATTAAACACGGTGAGTTATTTCCCCTTCCAAAATTTTAATTATTCTTTATCTTATGATGTAGAAAGCAAAGAAGTGTTGGATTTTCTAACCCCTTCATGTTTTGATAAAAATGAGGACTTTGTTGATAACATTGATGAGTTCATACATGTTGGGAAGCATAAATGGGATGTGATTGGATATGATGGGGATCCCATTTATGACACTGAAGGTCATCCCCAAAGGTTTCCTTTACATCTACCACATGAAGTTACTAATGATTTTGGCATTTGGCAACAAGAACCTGACCTTATTAAGACACCTAAGGATGACTTGATACTATTCTCTCCGAGTAATTTTCGGTCATACCTTGAGGACTTTCTTGACTATCCATATGAGCACTTAGATTTATCCTATGAAGAAATTTATCAACCTTCGCTTTGCTTAGATCTTGATAAGAGAGAAGAGGTTACTTCTGTAAAATAGGAAGCTTGTGATAAGGTTTTCTACCTCCCTTTGATTAGTTTACCTTGCTATGTCACTAAAGGTACGGTTTGGAAACATGTCCCTTATCCCAAGTCTTCTATAGGACAAAACCTCATTTTGGATTTTAGGGGAAAGTTCAGTACCTCAAGAAGAAGCTTATTTTCACAGTATTCGAACTTCCCCTTAAGGAATTGTCAGTCATCCTTTTAGATCTTGCTAAAGCCTCCTCAGGCCTTAACTCGTGAAGATGTCCAAGGTAGACATCATTCAGATTCCTCGAGTCAGTCTCCTGAACCTTTGAATTTTCACAATCCATTCATGAGGTGGATTAAGCACTCTCTTGAGAGTATGTATTGGGATCACTTTTTCCCTCCCACCCGCCTCCATGAGTTAGACTTTCAGATTTCCGATGATATGATATATATTCTAACTCATGAAATTTTTTATCTTGATTTATCACTATTTTAGTTTATGATGAAGCACAAAGACAGGTATTGTGGGACATTGCTGGATTGGCTACACTGGTCATTTGACTACATCGAACATCCAGCCAACAAGTAAGTAAAGGTAGGTACTTTGCTTTACATTCGCATATCGATTGTTTTATTTTCGTCT
>ML782213.1:108683-123747 GCA_009831015.1 Picea engelmannii
CCCAATTTTGTTACTGATGCTTCTATCGAGATTGAGAAGGTTTGCAAGTTATGCCATAGATGTTGAGGTTCTCATGTGCTCTACGGTGAGCACATATCCCCGAGTTGGAGCCAGATGTTAGGGATAACTAGGAGATCATGTCTTGAGGCCCACAGGTCCTAGACATGGAGTACCGAGAGCAGGATTGACCTGAGAATGGTCCTGGAGGGCCTACCTTTTCTTCTTCCATCGTCCTTATCTTGTCAGCAGTAGCAACATCCATCACCATCAGTTTGGTCCTATATCAAAAGAGGTTCTTTCTCCATGAGGTAATTAGTTCAGGTATCATGGTATGTTTCACTTTTAATCATTGAAACCTTTAAATATATGCATCTAATTCCTCTTATCTCTAAAAACTGCTTGGATCTTACATTTTCTCACTTGACGATGTTTAGGGGGGTTGACAGGGTGCCCTAGAAAACCTGTGTCTGTAGGTTTTGGTTTGCCACTGGGGGATTTCTAAAAATCCATCGTCTACTCCCATCATAGCACCACTCTTACATCTTGTCTCCCGCACACTTATCCCATTCCCCTTGTCCGGGCATTGGGTTGAACTATTTTCAGGACTGCACCTTACCTCGTGGGAAGAAGGGGCTAAATGTCTAGAAGGTAAAAGAAAGATGGTAAAAGTTAAAAGCCTAAGAATAAACCTGGAGATGCTTCATCCAGGGATCCTCGAGAAAGCAATAAAAGGATTCTCAGCAAGAAACAAGAGGGACCCAGAAAAATAATAAAGAAAGACCCAATCAGAGGATAGGGGGTCTCGTCATGAGCCAGCCTATTAGGTCCATGGGTACCTAGCAATATGACATTGCCACCAGCTGGTTACCACGCCAGGTGGCATGCAAATGACTCTTCGTTGCATGGCCAAGGGAAAGGGGGTCTCATCATGAGCCAGCCTTCTCATCTCTGCGAAAGTACTTGTGGGTAATGCTTTCATCTCTGGTCACCATGCCAAGGAAGTGTCCCCTAATTAGATTTTGAACAAAAAAAGGAAAATAAAAGAATTAAAAGAATAAAGGCAAGAATGGGCTTGGAAAAAATGCATCCATGACAGGGATAGCTCGCCTTCTATAAAGGCACCCACAGGTAATGCCTTTGCATCCTTGGCCATCATTTCACCCACATGCTTGGACATCCCCTGACCACACCACCCACTTACATGGCTTGGAAGAGGTCTTTCTGGGAACTTTCCTTTCCTGTGGACACTAGCCCAATAGGATGCCTTGTCGTTTTCCCCAGACTTGTATTGCAGGCTTGCGTAACATCTTTGAGCTATTGATTGATATATTAGGGATTTTATGCATGTGTTTAATAATATTAATGATGAAATGTGATTGAAATTTCCATGATCCCTGTGACTGATGAGCCCATGGAGGGAGTAGCCTTTGATGTGCAGGACCATACCTGACGAAAAGGTACCATTTGGACCGGAAGACATGGGCAGATGATCAGTTCAGACCTCCATGGGGCTGAAGAACCCACCAGATGGATGTTGAGACCCCATCAGGGGGCAGAGACAGGGCAGAGGTTGATCAAAGTCTTTGCACCAAAGAAGAAGAGGACATTCCACCAGAGGCACCCTGACATAGCTTAGCCTAGGGGGTTGAGCCCTTTTCACTGAGATGTTGGCCTTGGAAGGCTTGGGATGTCACCTTTGATGACCATGACGTCATCCAACCTATTAGACATCTTTGGAGGCAAACTAGGCAGCAATGGCACATGTGGCATGTTGGAGAAGCCCCTAGAGGGCTAACGTTTTGCTCCAGGATGTTTCATTTTCCCTAGGAAGGGCTAGCGCCTCTCTTAGAGGGGATTTTACTCTCTTTTCTTCTTAATTAGGGTTTTTATTTGACAATTTAATGTAAAACAATATGATTTTGGTATTTTTGCCTTGTCGTCCTTTTTATGACCTAAAACATAAATTAGGTCATTGATACACTATATATTGAGGATTTTGATCATCATTTTATCATCACAACTCACTCACTCATTAGTGAGGCCTAAAATTAGTGCCCTATCTTGGGTTATTGGATAATTGGGTGATGCGCACTTGTTGAAGGAAGGCTATTTTGGCATATTTTGGTTTCTCTCTTGAAGGAAGGTGTTACAACTAGGGTTTGCACATTTATTTCTTGGTGAATTGTAAGTATTTTTCTGCAAAACTTCTTGAATGAATGGTTGTAGTTTAATTTCTTGCATGTATTTATGATTATTGTTGAACAAAAACCCTAGGTGACAAGCACACAAGTAGGTCCTTGTCTCATGTCCCCTAATAGAGAGATTTTCAGCCAGTGAAGAGGAAAAAGAGAGCCTAGTTGTAGCTACACTCCTTTCTCCTTTTCTCCCTTTGCTAGCCGTACCTGTTTGAGCTCAAGAAGGAGAATACATCCCAGGCCTAGGTTATCTATACTTAGGGTCATTTTCTTCTACGGTTTGATGATAAAGCCTTGTTGTAGCAACACTCTACCTCATTTCACTCTCTTGTCTTGACTTTATCTTTCATGCTAGCCATTTTTTCCATCTAAGGAAGGAGGAGAGAGCACGAGGCCTTTCCATAGAAACACCGTAGTGAGCCTCTCTCCCCTAGGGTTTTTTCTATGAGGCCCTACCATAGCATCACTACATAGCTCTTCCCTCCAATCCTTAGTCGTTCTCCTTCAACCTGTGCGCCCTTCACTTATGACTCCATTAAACCCCAAGGAACCGATCTAAGACCTCAAACGTTGAAGTAGAACTTGATCTAAACTCTCTCAAAGCCTTTGAATTGAAACCCTAGCTACACTAACCCTAACTCTAGCTAACCCTACTAACCCTAAGTTGTTGACGTCATCCTTGGTTATTACATCTTAATGCAGAAACGTTTTACTTTATGAGCAATTGAATGGTAGTTAAAGGCATTAATTAGGTCAAGTATTGATTTATTGCATTGAATTCCATATCATTCTAGTATTTATAGGTGAAGTGACATTATCTTTCAGTGCTATTTTGTAAACATTGACTTCGTCAACATTTACTTTCAAATTGCTTATATTGAATGTCAGATAGTCTTTGATATATATGAAGTACTAACCAGAGCCTGCATATATCAGTTTATTGTTGCTTTGTTCTCGGGCATGGATTCTACTTGGTTATATTTGTTGGCTATAAGTCAGACTATCTATTTTGGTTTTGATCTGTGAAGGGGGGAACTTGTCATTTTCTGATTATCCTTTAGCCTCTTCAAAACCCCAAGTCACCGGGGACGTCTCCCCTAAGCCTCACCTCCCTAAAGAGAAAGAACCTTCCCATCGTGGTGACATTGGGTGGGATAGGTTCCTGTTACGCCAGTTTGGCCCTCTATCTTCTAACCTTTCTTCCTAGCTACAAACTGTGCGATAACAGGCCCAAACACTTGTGTCATTGTTAGTGAGAAACTATCTAGGAAATTTTCCACTAAAATTAGGGTGATTGATCCATCCTCTTGCAAGATCAAGATGAGGATTGATCAAAGATCCAAATCCTTTGAGTCTGATCTCATATCTCATTCCAGGGTTGTTCCTATGTGATCTCTTTCAAGGGGATTATAGTAGATGACATGGTGGGTCTCATGTGGCCAAGTGTGGAATCTACCATTAGCTACTCACTAGGGGAGTTATCCCAACTTATTGAGAATGTCAATTCATTCCCCAACATGGGATGAGGGTTTTAGGTCAATGTTTCCAGAAATAGTAATGTTAGAACATTGTCAGGTCAATGCGATCTTGGTTCATAGTAATATCATAAGCAAATGTTATCTTCTTCTTCATTGGTGGTGGCCTTGTCCTGGGTTTGATATTAAGATGTAATGGTTATCTCAGGTAAGAATGGAAAATTCTTAAAATGAAAATTAGATCCCACCATTTTGGAACCCTCCCCACCTCCGAGCTCCTGAACCAAAATCTTGATGAAGCATGGACAAAATTAGAACGAAATTTTTGGACTTGGTGCCCATTTGGGGATTTGGTTATGGATGGGATACAATTCCCAATCTTTGTTGATTTTTTTATGTCTTGTTTTGGCAGACTTTTGATCATTTGCTTTGGTATTATAGTTCAAGGTTCTCATGAGCCTGGTTTTTGGATTATGATTGGACGATCGATTTAGGATGTTAAAGGTTTTTCTATGATCTTAAAAAATGTGCAAGCCCTAGCTTGCCTTTTATTGTAGGCTCTATGGAGTGGATGTAATATGTAGATCATTTGAGCATTTTTACTTGATTAATGAAATTACCAGAATTTTTCTTCTGAAATATTTTGAAAAAAAAAAGGATATATACTAGGTCAAGTCAAATGGGAGTATGATATCAAACACACCAATTGAAATTCAAGTTAATCGTTGTTATACTTAGGGCCAAGTTTGACATGACAATAAGTTTATTTCAACAACCCTCCATTTATTTGTTTGTAGCTTTTCGATGTTTCTTTTATGCAAAACACATCCTGTAAAGTACAAGTATGACTCACTTTCTCTATTATTTGATTGAAGGGCCTATAGAGCTCCTTTAATGTACTTCACAGCTACAAGAAGCTATCATAATTTACTAAGAGGGAAAATAATTTGTATCTGTTACTGAATCCTTCCTTCCAAAGCCTTTATCCTACCTTAGAAAATATGGTTGCAATAGAAAGAACTTAAAATTTAATATAAATTTGATCCAATATGGGTCCATTGGACAAGAATAACTAAGTGAATTTCCTAGGCTGCCATACTTGTTAGTGTACAGAGAATCGAGATGCATTATATCCTAGGTTGAGGTGGAGTAATACATCAACTCTTCATGTCTATGTGTGCAGATCTGTGTATGTAACAACAATGGATTGAATATGGACACGAGAAAAGACCCATCTGATTCTAAAACCAAGGTTTTTTATGCACCTCAAAGGATATATATAGACTAGAGTTCATACAAATGAACAAAATAATAAATATTGAAACCAAATATATATAACCTCGTATAAGGCCTTAGGAAAGCATCAGAAAGGCTACAGTGGTTTAGGAAGTAGCTTCAAAACTTCAAATCCAATTATTGATTCATTGGTTTCATTTGACCCAATCCTCGTGGGTTATGCATATTAGCTTATACAGGATGCTCTTCTATCTGAAACCCTAAGGGGGGTCTTAATTCCAGTGGTCGCCCTTATCGGTATTGTGTTCACTTTGATTCCATGGTTTTTGGTGTGCCGAGTTAGGTTGGGGCCCGAGGTCCAGAATCACATCTCTGAAGGTATGGGATGAATCTGTCTCTTTTGGGTTTTTATAAGTTGTTCATTTACAGCTACAAATAATGATAATGTGTGTAAGCAATATTTTAGGTTGTTGTACCTGCTTGCCTACATGAGCTTCATTAGCTGAAAGGAATATATTATTGTTGTGTTGTGTGATTTTCATAATGATGCAGCATCCATTATGTATAGATCATGATTGCATAATTATCTCTGTGGAAAGATGTTATGACTCTCCAACACAGAAACACCCAAATTCATTGTTTTCTCTTCACTTTGAAGGCCAACACAATTCCATGACAATAGTCAATTTGATACTACCTATTTAAATTTTCACAATAGGATGATGCATTCAGTGCATACACCCTTTAACGCTTTTGCTACCTGCCCTTCCACATCCATTGCATTTGTCATCCTAGAATGACATACTGAAAACTTGTTATAGCATTGACAAATTTGGAATATAGTGCATATATTGGGGTTTAATGATCATTCCATACTTATTTTGTGTTGCAAACTGAACATATAAATTGTGTTTCTACAATAATGATCTATTGTGTTCAATCTTTATTTAAATGAGATAATATCTATCATGTATACTTGATTTAAACACTACGATTTTGTTATACATGTGCATTGCATTCAAACTTTGAATTTGAGTTGTTGGGTTACCTGTTGAGCAGAGTTACTACAACAATGCAATATTTTATTTCTATGTATATGTGCTTAAATCCCCCATCTCTTTTAAAATATGAGATAAATTTGCAATCTAGAAACTTTTTACAACAATAGCATGCAATTGTTATGATATGCATATGTTGATTTGATGGTGTAAATCTATCCTTTGTTGTCATATAAGTTTAGTCCAGGTTTAAAGTGTTATGCATTACAATACTCCTGACCACATTTTGTGATTGATACATGCATCAATTTTTATTTGGATAGGGCACATTTTGTGATTGATTGAGTTCTGTTTCCCCAAGCTCTCACATCCCAACATTTACCATCACCATTTTTGTAACAAAACAGTAACGTGCAAAGGAATCATGGCAAATATTTATGGGATGTTTCATGCTTCTGTCAAAATTTTCATGGATTTTTGTTATTGTTGTGTATAATATACAATGAATTTTTGTTATTCTTGTGTATTTGAAACTGCCATAAGAATTCAAAGTCGAGCAAGTGAATTTGTTGCCTTGCAACATATGCCTTCCTTACCTGTGCATTTATTCCATCTCCAACCCGGCAGGAACTACGTTTCCATGAAACACTTGTTTATGTATGTCATGTAGTGCGAGTTTTTCCAACATTTGTTTATTGAGTATTCTATGAGCGTTTTGAAAGAAAGCATGTTGTTTTGAAGAATATTTCTTGGTTCTTATTGATCATTCAAAAATTTTAAAAATTAGTTTTCTTATAACACTATCTAATTGTAAAGTATGTTGTTAGTTATGTGAAACAAAACTCATGACTTATAAGTTACTTTCACGGTGTTTTATGATAGAGAATATAAGTAAATGGTTAAAGTGATGTATAATTAATTGTCAATGGAGCACTTAGTCCCTCCAATCTACATTTGTTGTTTTGTTACTTAGATGTTCCAAATATACTTACATAATGGATGTGTTTATTAAGCATCAACTAAAAAGGGAAATAAACTAAAAGTCCATGCACAAAAGAGATGATTCTATATTCTACCTCATGCAAGAGAAAAGAAAGTAAACCATATTTTATTATCTATATGCTATAATTATTTAGGTGGATATCATTGGCCACCCACCTTTTCCAACTCACTCAAAATAGTTTTCTGGCAATTTTGGCAATTTACTATTTTTAGTAGTTTTTAACTTCCGGGGCCATTTTGAGGGCCTAAATGAATGTTTTTCAGGATTGAGCTTCTCAATAATATCCAAAGGATATGATATGATTGAGCCCCCAAAATGAATCTCCTCGAAGATACCTTTCCAACGGGCTATCGCGCTCCTAAAATGAAGATTGTATGCAAAAGTTACGACCCAGGGAAGTTGATGTACTAACTTACCCAAATGGGGCCCATATGAATTTTGGCGCTTCATCTCCTAGGGTTAGGTTTTTGGATGTCTGAGGTTTTTGGAATTCCTGTTTATTGTAAAAAGGCCTTCAGAGCCTCATTGTAATCATCTTCTTGTGAATGAGCGCAATCGTCACATATCTTCTCAGAGATAAGCCGCCACCATTCCAGCAAGATTGTTTTCCGTTGCATATTACAGTTTCAGCTTATTTCCTTATTGAATAGAAAACTAGTTTTGTTGTATCTCTGTTATTATTTGTTAAGCATATTTTAATAATTTGTATTCATTTAGTTATTCTCATAAAATATAGATCAGTGGTATCAGAGCGGTCTACTCCTTGTCGTCTTAATGCATGTCCCCAACGAGGTCAGGGTACAAAGAATTGGGTCTTGAGCTTGTTTCTCTTGAGGATAAAATCTCTCACACACCCAAGTGACCTCTCATGGCAGGAGAAAAGAAATATGATGAGACAGGATATCCTTTCAAAAAAAAATTTGACGAATCCCTCACGCAACAGAGGAATGAGATGATGGATAGTTTCGCGCAAATCCTTCAGCGGCTACCAACATGCGACGCATATTCCCCGAGCCGAGGTGTCGCCCCTTCAATATACAAATCAACTTTGATATTCCTATATTTGAAGGTCAAATAGACAGAGATGTTGTAGACAAGTGGTTGAATCTACTAGAAGGGTATTTTTTCCGTCCATAACTTTTCGAATAGAGAAAATATTACTTTTGCACTCCTCAAAGTCATTCCCCATGTCAAAGATTGGTTGGAAACTTTCTTTGAGAAAAAGGAAATAGAGGAACCCTCATTATTTATAGTCACGGCCACTTGGGAATCCTTCAGGGATGTTATTAAGGAAAAATACTATGTTGTCAGAAGTTATGATGACTTGTATACCAAATGGACCACACTGCGGCAAGAAAGAGACCAAGAAGTGTCAGAGTTCACAAATATCTTAAATACCTTGCGCACCAAGATGGATATCAAAGATTCAAAGCAACATATGGTGCTTAAGTATCGTGGTGCTCTGCATAGATACATCCAGACCGAAATGGAATTTCTGGACATCTCATCCTTGGGCACGACCTACCGATATGCCGTTAAAATTGAGCAGAAGCTCAAATAAAAGATGTGGCAATTTGGGCCTGGGAACCCCTCACAGCAAAATCTAGGAAGGGGTGGCCCCAACCCACAGAACAAAGGAAAGAGAAAATATGAACAGTATCAGGACAACCAGTCCAAGCCACAAGCAAAGAAGGACACCAGAAAGACAAAGAAAGATACCAGGAAGTGGTGCGACTTCCATAAGATCCCTTGGCATAACACTGTTGACTACTTCTCAAAGAAGTTGTTGGTGGCCAAAGTGAAAGCCTCTGAATCAGATGTGGGTTCTGACTCTAATTCGGAACCAAAAAGGGGAAGATGGATCATTGACGTGGAACCCAGTGCCACCGTTGCTACCACCAAGCTCCAGCTTGGTGAACCAAATGAGCCAAAAGAAGGTGAGTGCCTCTTCCATTCATAGATGTGGGTAAAAGGCACCCCGTTACACTTCATCATTGATAGCGGTATCCAAAAGAACCTCATCTTAGCAAAGGTCATCAAGCGGCAGGCCCTGCTGACAACATCACACCCACAACCCTACACCATTCAATGGATTTTCCAAGGAAGCGATCTTCGCGTCAGCCAATAGTGTCGACTGTCGTATGTCATCAAGCCCTTCAAATATGAGGTATTGTGTGATGTTTCTCCTCTCAAAGTTTGTAATGTTATGTTGGGACAACCTTATTTATGTAAATTTCATAATGTATATCAGTCTAGGCCTCGTAGTGTTATTATTACTTTGAACAGGAAATTGTACAGGATACCTGAGGCAGTCCCTCCTAGTGTTATTTCCTTGATCTTTTCCAAGCAATACAGGAAGGTCATCTCTCAGACTGGGAAATTTTTCTTCTTCGTGATTCTCTCTCAGAGTGAACTAAAGATCGCAGCCACATCCAAGGCCTTCGTGACCGATATCTCCACACAACAAAATAAAGTGGATAAGTTCATGGAATAATACTCATATATCTTCTCCTCTCCTACTGAGGTACCTTTGCACTGCCAGGTCAAGCATCCCATCGATCTGACCCCAGGCGCACCGCTACCCAATGAGCCAATCTATCGCCGCTCTCTGTTAGAAAATGAGGAGATCAAAAGGAAGATCCAAGAACTTCTCCACAAGGGGCACATACGTCCCATATCATCACCTTCTGGGAGCCCAATTGTGCTGGTGCAAGAGAAAGATGGGACATGGTGACTCTACATTGATTATCGGTCCCTGAATAAAATCACAGTCTGAAACCAGTACCCGATTCCCCGAATCAATGACCTCCTTGATCAAATCATGGGGGGAAAATACTTCAGTAAGATTGATCTGAAGTCTGGCTACCACCAGGTCCGGCTACCACCAGGTCCCAATAGAACAAACAGATGTATGGAAGATCGCCTTCAAGTCAAAAGAAGGTATTTTTGAATGGTTGGTCGTGCCCTTTGGTTTGACAAATGCTCCAACAAATTTTATGAGGATGATGGACAATATCATACGACCTTTCACCAATAATTTCGTAGTGGTGTATCTGGATGACATCTTCATCTATAACAAGACTTGGGCGGAACACTTGCAGCATATTCAGCAGGTTTTGCACACCCTGCGACAACAAAAACTATATGCAAACTTGAAAAAATGCTCCTTTGGCATGGACAAGGTCCATTACTTAGCCTACATCATTGATCAAAATGGTGTGCATGTGGATCCATCCAAGATCCAAGTCATTCATGACTGTCCATCCCCAGCCACACTCACTGAACTTCAGAGCTTCTTGGGCCTCACCAATTTCTATCACAGGTTCGTGTTGGGATTCTCTCATATCACATGGGCCCTCAGCCAAGTAACTACAGGTGGCGGTAAGGAAAAATTTGTGTGGGGACTGTCCCAACAACAAGCCTTCGATGACTTGAAGAATATTTTTTTCTCATATTCAGTACTTTCATTACCAGACCTGCAACATCCCTTTGAGATCGAGACAAATGCTTCAAACTATGTTTTTGGTGCCATTCTCACTCAACACAACCACCCTGTGGCATATCATAGTGATACACTATCAGATGTTGTCTGTAAGTAGGCTACTTACAACAAAGAAATGTAATCCATTGTGCAAGCCTATCGCTAGTGGAGACATTACATTCTTGGGAAGGAGACAATTATCCAGACTAATCACAAGCCACTACAGTTCATGCAGACCCAAGGAAAATTGCAGAATGACCACCATCAGAAGTGGTCCACATAATTACAGTAGTTCCACCTCAACATCAAGTATAAAAAAGGAAGTACCAACCGATTTGTTGATTTCCTCAACTAACCTCCAGTTGCAGCACTCACCAGGGTGCTACACTCTTGTGGCCATGAGACCTCTAGAGGGCCCCACCTCTACAAGATAGACCCTAACTTCTCCACCACCTACCAAATGTTGGGCGCCAACTCAGTGGTCGCTAATTTCCATATTCAAGATGGGTTGTTGTGTCATTTGGGCCATCTCTGCATTCCATTAAGTGAGTGTGTGAAGTTGATTTAGGAAGCTCACTATAATCGAGTGGCAGGACACTTTGGCGTCAAAAAGACAGTGGCATTGTTACATAAAAATTTCTACTTGTCAAAACTTCGACAGGATGTTGACAAGTATATCAGGTCTTGCACCGCCTGTGTTATTTCCAAACAAACCACTAAGAAAAAGGGCCTACACACCCATCTTCCTACTCCTGAAAGGTTGTGGGAATCCATCTCAATGGACTACATGTTGGGCCTCCCGTCCACCAAGAGGCGAAATGACTTTTTTTTGTGGTTGTTGATCACTTTTCCAAGATGGTGATTCTAATCGCCTGCAACAAGAACATCACAATAGAATCCAATGCTAATCTCTTCTTTGAATGAATATGGGTACATTTTGGGATCCCACAAACCATTATCTCAGACTATGACAGTCGATTCCTCAACACATTTTGGTTGAGCCTCTGGTCACTGTTGTATACCAATCTCACCAAATCCATTGCCTTCCACCCCCAGACAGATGACCAAACTGAGGTCATCAATAGGATGATCGTACATATCCTGCACATGTAAAATTAAAAACACCCCCGCACATGGGATGAGAGTCTTCCCTATTTCTAGCATAGCTACAACCGAGCCCTGCATAGCTCAACTGGACACAACCCCTTTCAGGTGGGGTTTGGATTCCAACCATTGGGCCCCATGGATGTTGCACTACCCCTGGTGACCACCTCTGCTGACTCGTCCCCTGCTCCACCAGAAGCTAACAAATCCACCTGGTTCATTGAGCGGATCTAGCACATCCGCCAACAGGTTCAGGATATTCTACAGAAGTCTAATGCCAAGTACAAGCAGCGCCATGATCAACATCATGTGCCACATAAGTTTCAGGTGGGAGACAAAGTTTGGTTATACTTGCAGAAATAACACCTTGTAGGGCCCCATCAGAAGATTATCCCACTCCATTATGGGTTGCACACCATCACCAAGGTTTTGGGTGACAATGCTTTTGAGCTCAACATTCCCCTTTTCCTTGGCCTACACTCAGTCTTCAACGTGGCTCTCCTTCGACCATATTTCCCACCATTATTGGACACCTCAGAGATAACAAAGAAGTTGACACCAGCAGAGCTCAACCCTGACTGCATGCAACAAAAATCAAATGATAATAGTGTGTAAACACATATCAAGGGCACTCAAAAACAAAGGATCAAACTTTATCAAGTCGTCAAAGCAGGGCAGCTCCTGCACCAAGGCAAGTGGCTCACCCGGGGCCAAATTCAGTAGAAATTTCCTCATCTAATGAGGGAAATAAAAGAAATGGATACCATTGCTTCCTAAGGAGGAGGATTTATCCAAGTGGATATTTATGGCCACCCACCTTTTCCAAATCGCTCAAAACAGTTTTCTGGCAATTTTGGCAATTTACTATTTTTGACAGTTTTTAACTTCCGGGGCCATTTTGAGGGCCTAAATGAAGGTTTTTAGGGTTAGAGATTCTCAATGATGGCCAAGGCTTTTATTTATCCCTCAAAATGAATATTCTCGATAATACCTTTCCAATGGGCTATCGTGCGCCTAAAATGGAGATCGTATGCAAAAGTTACGACCCCGGGAAGTCGATGTACTAACTTACCCAAACGGGGCCTACATGACTTTTGGCGCTTCATCTCCTAGGGTTAGGTTTTTGGATATATAGGGTTTTTTTCATTCCTGATTATTTTAAAAAGGACTTCAAAGCCTCATCGTAATCATATTCTTGCAAATGAGCGCAAGTGTCACATCTCTTCTTAGAGATAAGTCGCCATCATTCCAGCAAGCTTGTTTTCCACTGCATTTTGTAGTTTCAACTTATTTCCATATTGAATAGAAAACCATTTTTACCGTATCTCTGTTATTCTATGTTAAGCATATTTTAATAATTTGTATTCATTTTGTTATGCTTATAAAATCCAGATCATATAATAAAGAGTATAAATGACTTCATTGCCCAAATGGAAACATTAGGACTTACAAGTTATACACCTCAAAGCAGTAGATGAAGTGAAGCATGATCCAATCCACCTTGAAGGAGGGTCCTTTTTCCTCCTTGTATACTCCACTCCAAGCTTGTGATGGTATAAAGGATATTCCCTAATGGTGGAAAAAAGTAAGCTAAGGGTGCTTTGCTTTTTCTAGAGGAATATTTGTAGCATAACCTTGCAATGTATGGATGATATGGATGAGTGATCCCAATGGATTTATTTATAGTATAATAGGTGGATGTTTTCTATATCTAACTTCAATTTGAATGATCCCAATGTATTGATGAAGTAGTGAGATGAGGATAACTATCGAAGACTACATTAAAGGATATTTTTTGAAATAATGGGTTGATAAGGTTCACTTTAGGCCACTATGCCATGTTTGGAAGGCACACAACACTAATGAATAAAAAATAATAATAATATATTATATTTTGGGGATAATGCATGTATTTTTAAGGGATAAATGCATGTCTCGTGCAAAAAAAATGAGGCAAATATTGTGCGCTAGCTTTTTGGTCAAACTTAGATGTTTGACTTGATAAAATGTAGAAAAATTGAGATCATTTAAGGATATAAATGATGGAAATGAGGGTTGAAGGATTAAAAGTAATTTAACACTAAAAATCCTTCTAACAAAGTAGGTGAGAAAAATTGAGTTGATAATAGTTGCCCCCTAATGTGTGAGGTCAAGAGCACATCATATGGATGAAATATGTCACAAGTTTGTTTTGATGATACCATGGGAAAATACCACTTAAGAAAAGAGTGAGAGCAATCAAAGTGAAATTATTCCCCTTGAAGTAGTCTTTGGAGACCCACCTACAACCAACCAAACAATGGGGTAAGGTGTTTACATCATATTAATATTAATGAGGCAGACATTGCCATGCTTGTAGAATTGTCTCAATACAATATGGGATCATGGTGTCATGGGGCGAGATCTAAGTAGAAAAAATTACTACAATATAATACAGCATAAAGTAGGGTCAAGAGGGACCCAATCCAAGTACATATGTGGTAGGAAAGAGTAAATTATGTCCAGGGTCTTCAAGCAAACTAAGATATTGGAACCAACCAAAGTATACGATTCTTCATAATACGATAATTAGCCGAGGTCGAGCGCTTCAGAACCAACTAAGTCAGGGGGAAATAAAGATTCACCTTGCTTGTTATAAGGTATCCCATCAATAATGTATATGGGACTAAGATATATATGGAATCTAGACCAAACCCTTAGAATATAAGTGTTGAAGTCAACAGGGGGAGATTCGCTAAAAACAAGTTATGGGGGAAACTTTGTATCATAGCTTAAGGGTTGATACAAGGATAATTAATAAGAGTGACTGGGACTAATACAAGAATGGGAAAGAAAGGAAACTGAGTAATAGAATCAAGACTTCCTTTGTTTAGAGCATGATGGCAAGGTTGGTTGGGAAACACAGGAATAAGTACAAGAATAGTAGGCTACAATAGGGAAAACAACCAATGAAGACAATATTGGATGATGGAAAGATGTGATAACTAGGGTCATGAAACTATAATGAGGAAGACTCAATGGGATCAACAACTAATAAAATATCATGTGGACACCAAGAAAAAGGGATTCTAGGGGTGACTCATTTCACAATGCTTTGAATAAAGGCGACTAGGGATGTTTCCAGAAGAGATCATATACATTTGGAAGTGTTATAATGAGCACTTTTATGGGTTACCAAAGAATAAATGAATTGGTAGGATGTTACATGCAAGGAGATAAGTGTCCCAAAGACAACCGTGTGGATCAATTTGGAGAACATGATGAAAAATGGAATCAACTGATGGGTACAGATTGTAATATCTTTGAGGGTAAATGAATGGCGGAAAAAATCACAAAGGATATTCATAGTATGGATGAGGGGGAGGGACAATCTCATATAGTGAAGTGTAGAAAATATTTCCAATAACACTGAATCACTTGGGAGTTCGGGGAAACAATCCAATGATCATGGTGAGATTGAGCATGAGGATAAACTTTGTGGCAAGGACTATACATACTCCTAGTCCTAAAGGGGGGAAATTGCATGGGTTCCATACTAAAAAGAGTAATTAATCGATATAAACTCATGTAGG
>ML782213.1:139716-157513 GCA_009831015.1 Picea engelmannii
CAAATCTGGCTGAGAAGAAAAAGTGGGTCCTCCAGGACCATGCTCAGGTCGCTCCTGCTCTCGGTACTCCATGTCTAGGACCATGTGGGCCTCGAGACATGATCTCCTAGTTATCCCTAATATCGGGGATAACAGGGCCCACAGTATTTCTGAGAAGATCTCAGTCGTCCATCCAGAAGGACACGTGGTGCACGATCAAGCTCCTCGCCTCCTCGCCCCTCGCAACTCTGAAGATCGAGGACCAGCCTCCTCCCAGCCGCGAGACACGAGGCATCGAAAGCACCTTTGAAGATAGGCACAAGGTCAAAGCCCGTGGTCACTTGGGGGTGATAAAAAGAGCTGCGCAAAAGGCCGAAGCATCGGGTTTAGCTGCAGAAGGGATCACTGTGTTCTCCAGGTGTCAGTTCAACTTGATCTCCATCCCGATACCTGCTCAGAGTGAATGAAGAAGAGAGAGGGTGGTTGAAACCTCGCCTCACTCATTAATTGCAAGGTATGGATGTCCCGGCAAGAAGTCTGCCTGAGGTGGTCCTCTGTACTGGTTTTCCCATAGAATCCATGCCAGTGTCCTCGACTCACCAGGGAAGTCTGTGCACGCTAATTCAGCATTCAAGGGGCTCAACTACCCCTTAGCATGAGTCGTGTAGAGTTAAGGTGGCGTATGACAGACGATTGCATACCAGATTTGATTGAATAGACGCCCCATCCTGAAAGTCTAAGACGTCTCTGTTGGGAAAATGTTTGAGGAGTATATAGACTCAGTTTTTGTATTTTTGTAAGGATCGATGGTTGAGCAGAGATCACGGTTGTAAATTTTTAATGAAGCACTGTTATTCTGGTTATGTATAGACTTTTGAGACTTATTGCCTTATGAACACCAGTTTCTTTTACATCTTTGTTATACTGTGTTAGAACAGCTCGGAATTGGAGGATCCAGTCGAGTTGTAGTTGTTATAGGATGATGTTGTAATGGATCACTGTAACAGTTACGTTGTCTCTGATCAGTCCTTGTGATTTTGCTTAACGCTGAGTGACTTGGAATTGTAGGATCCAGTCAAGTCCCCTTTCGGTTTCTTGAGACCCTGAACCAAGCAGATCTTGCATTTAGAGTCTTTCTTCTGCAAACTGCCGAAAGCCTGTTGCCCAAAGTTGTTTGTTCACTTTTCTTATCAAGTCTTCCACCTGATCATCTTTTAATCAACCCACTGGCTGAAGTTAGATCAAGACCTCCTTTGTCTCATACATGCTAGACCCAGTCCCTGAGTTGGAGTAATATTTCCTCGAGTCTTTATCTCCATTTGATCACCCCCTTTATAAACAAAACGTGACATTAAACTGATGGGTGTCGAGCTCTGCTCATGTAAGCACTCCAGGAGTGACTTCCGACGCTAACATTTCTGGCGCCGTTGCCGGGGACGAAGTTGAATATTTTCCCCGGGATTGAACGACAACGATCAACTGATTCTGAAGGTGCATCAGATATCAGAACTATTGAGATTGATACTGTGCACCTGGCGACTCCATTGTGAAGACTCCACTGGAGCGAACCCGTCGTTTTAATTGTGGCTTCCAGAGGAAGACATACGCGGTCACATCCACAGCTGCCTCTAGCTACACCTGTAACTGATCCGAAGGTGGTTCTCAGAAAGGGAAAGGCCCCTGAAGAAGAAGCTTCCACTGCCGAACAGGTAATCCTCCATTTCCTTCTATAAGAACTCCTTTTTACCCTCCTCATTTTCTTGATAGACCTCCTTCAGAGGTTTCTCGTTTCCTGAATTTTGGGAGTGTTCCTGCTGAGTTTTCCCCTCCTGGTCCGAGACTAGAGGAAGAAATCCTTGTCACTCCCCTCTCCTTTGAATTTTTTTATCGGTGAAGACCCATGACTGCAGAGGATTTTCCCACTCCTGCACGAAGAAAAGCACCGACTGACTTGAGCTCGTTAGCCTTTTCCTCAAATCCCCTTTCATTTCCCACTCCACTTCGGGACTCATTCCCAGTAGCCCCATCACAAACTCCTTCTCCTCCCATCTCTCCTCCACCTAATATTCCTATGGCTGGTGCTAATCCCCCTCCAAATAGAATGGACGCCATAGTCGCTGCCAGATATGCTCCCTTAATCCTACCCCATCCTGTGAATCCTCTTCCTGCTGGGGATTACTTGAAATACATGCCCAAGTTCACTGGGGAAGGAGACATAACTGCTAAAGAGCACCTGGCTGCTTTCTACAGTTATGCAGACAACCTCAACATTGAAAATGAAGATGTCTGGATGAGAGTCTTTGTCCAGCGCCTGGATGGCGAGGTGAGAAAATGGTTTAGGGGACTGGCCCCCGAATCTATTGCTGGAATCGAAGCCCTGGATAATGTTTTCCTGAGGCAGTGGGGAGATAGGAAGGATTACATGTATTACATGACAGAGTTCGGGTCTCTGAAGAAGATGGAAGGAGATTCTGTCTCTGACTTCTCCAAAAGATTTAATAAGATGTATAATAAAATTCCTGCCAAAATAAATCCTTTAGAAGCCTCGGCCAAGATTTCTTACGCTAGTGAGTTTGGCCCCGACTTCTGCCTGTTATTGAGAGAAAGAAGAGCCACCTCCTTAGCTCAAATGAAAGATGCGGCCATAGAAGTGGAATCCAATGTATTAGTAGCTGAAAGACTAAGGAACAAGGCCGACGCAAACAGGAGAAAGGGAAGGACGGAAGCCTCAACTTCTGGATCATTGGTGCCTCACCCTCAAGTGGATGAACTGAATAAGATGGTGAATTATCTTTCTGTAGAGATGGAGAGGATGAGGGTGGAAGGAAGGCAAGCATATAAGGGCCCTCAAAACGCTGAAAAACAAAGGAGGTTTCAGGAGGCCGAACAATTTTACTCCCCCGAATGTGCAAAAATAAAGGGGAAGAGACAGAGAAGATCAGAAGATTCAAGCCCCTTTTCAAAACAATTTTGTGACCAAGGGAGAAGAAGGGGAAACAGACGAACTTGAGCCTGAAATCCATTGCTTTGGAGATACTCCTCCTTTTCCTCATCTCACTCAATCAACATACGAAGAGTCTCTCATGGACAGTCAGCTAAATGAATTGAGCAAGGGAGAAAAGGTTGGCGGCGGTCAAGGAAAGTACAACCTGAGGTCCAGCAAAAGGACAACAACACCTGATATTCCTGAGCAGACCACTAGAACAGAGAAACCTGCTAACGAAGTTGAAAATGGTCACAGAGGTAAGAAGGCTCAACCCCTCTCTCCCATTGTCCACAATCATGCCCCTGAAATAAGAGAGATTCCAAATCTTACATCTTCTTTTAATTTTGAGCATGAGATTTAAAAGATCAGAATCCCTGTGCCCCTCACTGAGCTAATTAAACATGGAGAATTTAAAAAATGCTTCTCTGAGATTTTACAGTCTGAAACCTCATGCCTTCCCACAGACTCCATAAACCTCCAAGATGAAAAGCCAGCAATTGTCCTAGGCCCCATGGTAGAAGATAGAGATGATTCATCCCCTCCCTTCTACACATCCCTAAACATACATGATAAAGTGTTGCACAACTGCTTGATGGATTCAGGGGCTTCTCACAACCTCATGCCCAAAACTGTCATGGAAGAGTTGGGATTAGAAGTCACCCGAGCTTATCATGACCTCTATTCTTTTGACTCTAGAAAGGTTCATTGTCTAGGATTCATCAAAGACCTGGTCGTGACCTTGTTTCAGCTGCCATGAAAAGTGTGGTCATGGATATTGTAGTGGTCGATGTCCCCCCCAAGTTCGGTATGTTGTTATCGAGATCTTGGATAAAACGATTGGGGGGAACCTTGCAGATGGACCTCACGTATGCTACTATCCCAATGTTCGGAGGAGAGCATAGAAGACTATACAGGGAAGCCCAACTGGCCTACATAATCAGTGATGAAGCTAACCCCACCAATCATCCTATCTTTTCCTTGGACACTGATTTAGGCTCTAGTTTACTACAGCTCACCCATGCTCTCGAGCCTCCTCTCAAACTCAGAAAGCAGTCCACCATTTCCCCTAAACCTCCTCCCTCCGTCACCCCCGTCTGGAAAATGTTCTTTGATGGAACCTCTTCCAGGGAAGGCGTTGGAGTTGGGGTGGTTTTTGTGTCACCTGCTCAGGAAACCATATCTCTATCATACAAATTAGAATTTGAGGCTACCAACAATGTGGCAGAGTATGAAGCTCTTATCATGGGATTAAGAGCCACAAGGGAAATGGGAATTCAAGAGGTAGCAATGTTCGGAGATGTCGAGATGGTAGTCTAGCAGATTATAAGCGCTTATCAGGCCAAGCATCCTCGACTCGGGAATTACAGAAATGAGGTATGGGACCTAATTGACAGTTTCTTCTCAGCATTTAACATTTCTTTCATCCCAAGAGAAGAGAACACAACGACAGATTCCTTGGCTACATCAACAAGCACTTTCAAAGTACCCTTGCCCCCTAAACTGAGGTATGATGTAGAAGTAAAATACAGGCCCTCCATACCTGACAACGTCAAACATTGGAAGGTGTTTGAGGATGATCTCGAGATCAAAAAGTTCTTGGAGACTATCGAAGAATTTTCAGAAATGTATATCGACCAAGATTCTGTTTCTGAGGAAGGGTCTGATGGGGGTAAGTTGCTGAGTAAAATAAAAAAAAATGACATTATTCAGTTGCCTATCAATCACATTCCGAAAGTACTGGTCCCATTAGAGAGATTGTTCGATGGGAATGATGTGGTAGTAAAGGGCATAGTTTCAGGTGATGATGCTGACATAGCCGAGTGCAACATTGGCGCACCAGGGGAGCCTAAGTTTGTCAAGCTGTCAAGGAGTTTGACCGAGGAGCAGAGGGTTGAATATACCAAGCTGCTGAGAGAGTTTGCCGATGTGTTTGCATGGACCTACGAAGACCTCAAGACATTTGACACATCAGTCATTGAGCACAAGATCCCACTGAAAGAAGAGGCTAAGCCATTCAAGCAAAAACTGAGGCAAATAAATCCCATGTTGCTACCTGTCATGGAGAAAGAAGTGAAGAAGATTCTGGATGCCCAAATCATTTTCCCCTTGAGATATTCCAATTGGGTGGCCAATTTGGTCCCGGTAAGGAAGAAAAGTGGGGAAATCAAACTCTGTGTTGATTTCAGAAACCTGAACAGGAGCTCAAGGAAAGACAATTATTCCCTGCCCAACATTGAACACATATTGCAGAAGGTAACTGGGGCATCTAGAATATCCATGATTGATGGCTTCTCTAGTTACAATCAGATATCAGTCATGCCTGAGGACAGAGAAAAAATGGCCTTCACCACTCCTTGGGGCACATTCATGTATGCCAAAATGCCTTTCAGATTGATGAATGCAGGAGAAACATTTTAGCGGGCCATGGACATAGCTTTCATCGGAGAGAAGGACCGGTTTGTGGTAATATATCTGGATGACATCACCGTCTTCTCCAGAATAGACAAGGAGCGTTGATGCCACTTGAAGAGGGTTTTCCTGAAGTGTCGAAGGTTCGGCCTATCTTTAAACCCCAAGAAATCTTTGTTCGCCATGAAGGAAGGGAAGCTATTAGGCCATATAGTGTCAGCAGAAGGAGTAAGGATTGACCCTAGCAGGGTAGAAGCACTTCAGACCTTGTCACTTCCCAGATCTAAGAAGGAAGTTCATGCCTTTTTGGGGAAGATAAATTTTCTGAGGAGATTTGTCTCAAATTTTGCTGAGTTGGTGAAACACATTATGGCCATGCTCAGGAAGGGAAATGAAATAAAATGGACTGCTGAACCCAGGGAATATTTTATCCAAATAAAGAAGGCGTTGACTGAGGCACCTGTGCTGATCAGCCCTGATTATTCTAAAGACTTCCTGATTTTTTCTTTTGCTTCTTGTGATACAGTAGCAGCAGTCTTGTTGCAGAAAAATGATCAAGGGCAAGAGCAACCTATTGCCTTCTATAGCAAGGCATTGCGAGATGCATAAATCCGGTACGAGATCATGGAGAAGCAGGCCTATGCCCTAGTGAAAGCTCTCAAAGATTTTAGAGTCTATGTATTGCACTCAAAAGTCACTGCATACGTTCCTTCAGCCTCTGTGAAGGAAATTCTTATACAACCTGACATAGACGGAAGAAGGGGTAAGTGGATCGCCAAGATCCTAGAGTTTGATTCGGAAATCAAGCCTACCAAGTTGATAAAGGGGCAGGGTTTGGCTAAGTTGTTGGCTGAATCCAATTGCAAAGCCTTAGGAATTAGTTTCATCAATGAGCAAGCTGAGTCATTCAACCAGAATTTTCAGGATGCCTTGTCTCTAGCAACATGCTCCTGGTACAAGGATATCTTGTATTTTCTGTAAGAATTGAGGCCTCCTGATGGAATGGAAAAGAGCAAGGTGAGAGATTTAAAGCTCAAGGTGGTCATATATTGCCTCATTGACCAAGCCTTGTACTGGAAAGACCCTTCAAGGGTATTTCTAAGGTGCCTGGACCCACAAGAAGCCCAACAGGTTATTTTTTATTTTCACAGTGGCCTTTGTGGGGGTCATTATTTCTGGAAGACCACAGCCCACAAGATCCTTCGAGTTGGGTATTACTGGCCCACTTTATTCCCTGATGTCTGCAGAGAAATCAGAGCTTGCATCAAATGCCAGAAGTTCTCAGGTAAGCAACAGCTCAAATCTCTGTCATTAAAGCCTGAAGTGGTTTCAACACCCTTTCAGCAGTGGGGATTGGAATTCATTGGAGAGATTCATCCTCCCTCAAGTGGTCAGCACAGATGGATCCTGACTGCAACAAATTATTTCACCAAGTGGATAGAAGCTATCCCCACCAGAAGCACATCACACAAAGTAATTATCAGCTTCCTGGAGGACATCATAACCCGATTTGGTTGTCCCAGCAGGATCGTCACCGACAATGCTGCTTCTTTCAAATCTGAACCTCTAATTAAGTTTTGTGAGCAGTTCCAGATCTCACTAATTCACTCCACCCCCTACTATCCCCAGGGTAATGGTTTAGCGGAATCTTCTAACAAAAGCCTGATAAAGATCATCAAAATATTGTTAGAGGATAACAAAAGAGCCTGGGATTCAAACTTGAAATTTTCTCTGTGGGTCGATCGTGTCACAACGAACAAGTCTCTGGACACTTTGTTGTTTCAACTAGTCTATGGAACAGAGGCAGTTTTCCCTACTTAGCTCGCCTTGCCTGTGGCGAAGTTCTTTCAAGACTACGAGGGAGAACCAGATCATATGATCAAAAAAATTCATCAGATAGTGGAAGCGCAGCAGATCAGAGAACAAGTGAGGGACACAGCCTACAGTCATCAGCAGAAGATCAAACATGCTTTTGACAAGAAGGTCAGGAAAAAGGAGTTCGAGATCGGGGGCTTGGTATTTAAATGGGACGCACCCAAACAGGATAAAGGCAAGCACAACAAGTTCAACGCCCTCTAGATCGGCCCCTTTAAAATCTCTGATATTTTCTCTAACAATACATATGGGTTGCAGAATCTGAAGGGTGAAGAAGTTTTCAGCATCCCAGAGAATGGGCATTTTCTGAAAAAATATTTGTTTTGAGCCTTAGACGGCTCCTCTATTGTAAATATTGTCTTTTAGTTTCTTTTTGCATGTTTTCGGCCTAATAGGTGACTCCATAGCCCAATAGCAAGGCACTGAAGCTGCAGAAGGAGTTCTTAGAGAATCACAGGGACGACTCTATCCCCCATGGAGCCTAATGTTAGCGATAATTCTTGTCATGGGTTCGAGAGCATTCGGGTCTGCGAGTTGCACGAAATGCTTAAGCGCAGCATGGGAGAATTCCTGTTTTTTTTCCATAGCAGAGTCGGCGAGTGGAATACAGGTGGCACGAAGCCTCGGGATCTCGCCGTGAGAAGTCCCGAAGTATTGGTGTTAGGATCCGTGAGACGCGAAGTGCCGAGAGAATTTTGGGCCCGGGCCCACGACATCGTCGGGAGAAGTAAGAATCGTCCATCAAAGAGGGACACGTGGTGCACGATTAGGTTACTCGCCTCCTCGCCCCTCGCAATTTTGAAGATCAAAGACAAGCTCCTCCCAGCCACAAGACGCAAAGTGCCGAGGGCATCCAGGGCTTGGGCCCACAGTATTGCTGAGAAGATCTCAGTCGTTCATCCAGAAGGACACGTGGTGCATGATTAAGCTCCTCGCCTCCTCACCCCTTGCAACTCTGAAGATCGAGGACCAGCCTCCTCCCAGCCGTGAGACGCGAGGCGCCGAAAGCACCTTTGAAGATAGGCACAAGGTCACAGCCCGTGGTCACTTGGGGGTGATAAAAAGAGCTGCGCAAAAGGTCGAAGCGCCGAGTTTAGCTGCAAAAGGGATCACTGTGTTCTCCAGGTGTCAGTTCAACTTGATCTCCATCCTGATACCTACTCGGAGTGAATAAAGAAGAGAGAGGGTGGTTGAAACCTCGCCTCACTCATTAATTGCAAGGTATGGATGTCCCGGCAAGAAGTCTGCCCGAGGTGGTCCTCTGTAATGGTTTTCCCACAGAAGCCATGCCGATGTCCTCGACTCACCAGGGAAGTCTGCGCATGCTAATTCGGCATTCAAGGGGCTCAACTACCCCTTAGCATGAGCCGTGCAGAGTTAAGGTGGCGTATGACAGAGGATTGCATAACATATTTGATTGAAGAGACACCCCATCCTGAAAGTCTAAGACGTCTCTGTTGGGCAAATGTTTGAGGAGTATATAGACTCAGTTTTTGTATTTTTCTAAGGATCGATGGTTGAGCAGAGCTCCCGGTTGTAAAGTTTTAATGAAGCACTGTTATTCTGGTTATGTATAGACTTTTGAGACTTCTTGCCTTATGAACGCCAGTTTCTTTTACATCTTTGTTATATTGTGTTAGAACAACTCGGAATTGGAGAATTGAGTTGAGTTGTAGCTTTTATAGGATGATGTTGTAATGGATCACTGTAACAGTTACATTGTCTCTGATCAGTCCTTGTGATTTTCCTTAACGCTGAGTGACTTGGAATTGGAGGATCCAGTCAAGTCCCCTTTCAGTTTCTTGAGACCCTGAACCAAGCGGATCTTGCATTCAGAGTCTTTCTTCTGCAAACTGTCGAAAGCATGTTGCCCAAATTTGTTTGTTCACTTTTCTTATCAAGTCTTCCACCTGATCATATTTTAATCAACCCACTGGATGAAGTTAGATCAAGACCTCCTTTGTCTCATACATGCTAGACCCAGTCCCTGAGTTGGAGTAATATTTCCTCGAGTCTTTATCTCCATTCGATCACCCCCTTTATAAACAAAACGTGACATTAAACTGATGGGTGTCGAGCTCTGCTCCTGTAAGCAATCCAGGAGTGACTTCCGACGCTAACAACACCAACTTAGGCATATAGAGGGTGAATATTCCCTACTTTAAGTCACCACCACGTAGAATGTATATAAATATAAATAAGGTGTGAAATATCTAATGTTCTTACCATGTTAACCCTCAGAAGTAGATGTCATATCTGCATCTTGAATCGATAATTTCATACTCCTTGATTTGTTGTTTTGTGATCCTTTGTGTTTGCTTCTAAATGCATGTCTTCATTGTCATTTATGTCGAGCACCAATATTCCTTTGATATTCAAATTGACCTATAAATATCTTCCTATATAAAATGATGATAACAACCAATTGAGTCCATTTTCTTAGATCGATTACTATAAAAATGGAAAAAATAATTGGTATAAATAATTGATCCTATAACTTGATTTATATGATTTATAGTGGTATAAACTTCAATTGTGAATATATTTGGTGTATTGATAATCCATTTTTGACAAAATTTGGCATGTACTTACTAAAGAAAGGAACTATTCTTCCCTCAACATGATTTCTCATGAACTGTTCATATCTCATATCAAACAAACACCAACCATTTGATTCATTGGAAGATTGGTCAACGATCGGAACAATTCGTGACCGTCAGATATACAAGCGCCAGATGAAGGGTTGGGAATCATTGCAGATATCAAAGGTGAAATTAAATGGTGTGCTATTTGGAGTTTAACAATCAGCCAACATCGTTGATCTCGTCAAGGTGGATGATCAACGACCACGATAAAAATGAGTCAAGAGAGCACCTTTCTGATTATAGGGATTGAGTTCTCTAATAAACAACAAGCAAGTTGGATCTCCACAATCCAAGGAGGTCGTTGATCTTCGTCCATCGATTGATCTAACGACTGGTAAGGCCTATGGGGTTTCAAATGCGATAGTGTTGATTCTGAACCAGACAAAGGAGGTTTTGGATCGAATTCATACACGACTTGCATCAGTCTGGTATCAGAGTAAAACTAATTTCTCTTGATAAGTGAACCATGCCGCCAAGGAGGCAAGGTGGAGTTCCTCTTCGTAGAGGTCAAGATAGAGCAACAGGAAATGACGTTGTATTAGAAGAATTGAGGATATTGCATGTTAGAATGGATTCCATGGAGACGAACGAGAGAAGAAATCTTGAATCTGGTTATATTAGTGATGAAGCAGAGGTTCAATCTTCTGAAGAAGAAGAAAAAGAAACACAAGATGAAATAATATTTAGAATGTTGGCAAAGGCTAGTAGCATACCAAAAGTGGAAGTTCATGTGTATGATGGAATTATGAATGTGGCTGATCTAATGGATTGGATCAACACCATGGATAAATATTTTGACTTTGAAGAGGTTGAAGCTAAGAAGAAGGTGAAGTATGCAACTACCAGACTAAAGGGACATGCAACCATCCGGTGGGATGAATTGCATATACATAGACAGAGGAAAGGAAAATCAAATATTAATCAATGGGATAAGATGGTGAACAAAATAAAAAGTAATTTATGCCTAAATACTACCAGTTGAACTTCTTTAAGAAATTACAGAACTCGAGGCAGAAAGGAATGACAGTTAAGGAGTATACAGAGGAATTCTACAGGTTGAATATCAAGGCTGGACACATAGAAGGAGATATGGAGAAGGTGGCCAGATATATTAATGGTATCAGATAGGATATCCAATATGAAATAGGGTTGTTGACTCTTAGGACTGTCGAGGATGCATATCAAGAAGCTTTGAAAGTTGAGGAGAATATTGCAAGGAAGCAAAGT
Source organism: Picea engelmannii (assembly GCA_009831015.1). Lineage (NCBI taxonomy): Eukaryota > Viridiplantae > Streptophyta > Pinopsida > Pinales > Pinaceae > Picea > Picea engelmannii. Next base: position 150,838 of record ML782213.1, read on the forward strand.
CAAATGAATAGAGGAAGAGGTGCAATTTGTGGCAAAGGATCTGCTAGTGGAGGAAGAATCCATATTACTAAAAGTCAAGGAGAAATCTTAGGCAACCAATCACCAAGAAGAGGTGATTCCAGGGGTAGAAGATTTTTCTTCAGAGGAAGAGGTAGAGGAAGAGAAATAAGATGATACACATGTGGATAAGTAGGAAATGTGTCTTAGGAATGTCCTAAGAATAAAGAAGCAAACCAAAGGTATCTAAATGTAGCAGAAGCAAGGGAAGAACCAGCAAATGTAGCAGTTGAAACATAAGCTCCTGAGGTAGTAGAGTCATTGATGTTGAAAAGGGTCTTAGTTAAGGGGAAAAAGGAAGTGATTGAACCATCTCATAGGAAAATCTTGTCCAAGACTGTATGTAAGTCAGGAGGGAAGTGTTTCAAGGTGGTCATAGACAGTGGGAGTACAGATAATTTGGTTTCCATAGAGATGGTAGAGAAGTTGGGATTGAAGAGGATGGCACATCCCACTCCGTACAGAGTGTCCTGGTTATAGAAAGGACATCATCTCTTGGTGAATGAGCTGTGTAAGGTGGAAATACAAATTGGTAACTATAAATATGTGGTGTTATGTGATATAATGCCAATGGATGTGTTACCACCATAACAATTTTTTTATGGAATCCAAGACTCAGGACTTGGCGAGGGGATAAACCGATGTAGAGATGTGATAAACGAGAAGACGGGGCCACGTCTAGCGGAATAAGTCTAAATCTAGCGGGGGCACGGAGTTCATGGGACCCAGCGGGTCAGAGATCTCAGGCACCACAGATCAATGGTTAGAGGCCATATCGGGTGGAGAACTAGTGCGGGGATTAATTATTTGAAATCAGGTTGATGAAAATACTGTGGTTTCGGCTAGGGACCACATGGCACCACAAGACGCATATTAGGGCGAAAAGAAGTTACCCCAAACCGCTTTGCCTCATCCGTGATATCAAGAAGCGTATATAAAGGGGGGGACCCTTTTCATTATTTTATGCTTTTTCAAATCATTTGAACATTAAAAGTGGCGCGACCGCTCCAGTCGAACCTAACCTCAACAGTGCATCAAATTCATGTGTCTTCCACTCATTCGCATGTATTTTTCATCATCACCATGGATCCTATCGTTTTGTCTGTAAAAGAGCAAGATCCCTCGCCAAGTGAGGAATCCCTAATTGACAAAGACTCTGATGTGTTTGACACTGAAATAACTGTCTCACCCGTCTCTATGTCCAGAGCCAATTTGCCAGATCATGTAGGGAGACAAATACCCTTTCTTGAAGCGATCCAAGCCTCCATAGTCCCTTACGCCATCGAAGTCGCATTCCCTTTCCCGGAATTCATAGGCTGGTGCGCTAAACAATACTCACAGGAAGAGAGGGTCGTTTTAAATAGGTTAGGGTTAGAGGTCCTTTGTAGAAGAGATTTCCCGTCCATTCGATATGCCCTTGACATACTAGAGTCCCCTTCCACAGCGTCTGAACCCTTCGAGGAAGAAAATCTAGTTACAGTTTACAGGGAATGTCCCCCCGAGGTCAAGAACCTATTTTTGCAGAAAATTGTCAAACCCGAGTAGTATTCTAAGATTATGTCCCTACCAATGAATGTAAATGCCATGGTTATCGAGATCTAGTGGGTCTGTTCCATACTCAGTCAAATTTTAGGTCTAGATAATGAAAAATATGTATTTGAGGTCATGTTAGGTTTTTTGTTAACCTTTTTTTCAGTCAGAGTCCAGTCAGTCACTCTGTATCAATTTTGATAAATTCATAGTTGATAATGTACACAAACAGCTAGTGAACTTCCAATCACTAAGGCACTTCAATTATTACACATACTTGTTGAAAATGTTCCTGGAGACTAAGAAGAAAGAGTTCCCTGAAGAATAATTAATCTCCATGGAATGCAAAACAATCACAATACTCATTTTCATAAACAATATCATGTCCAAATTTTACAGCTTGATCTTCAACACCAACCTACCAAGAGTCCTAGAGGACATGAAAAGCTACTTATAGCCAAATTCAGAAAATAAAGTAGGAGATTGGGTGTTGTTCATGTATTCTACAATAATTTGGGTATATGGTTGTCAAGAGGCACCTTATCTTCTCCCTATCTTTCTGACACCCAGAGTCTCTGCCCTGGATTTCATCAGGAAAATAATCATCTCAGAGACAGAACATTTCCTGAAAATGCACAAGGTGTCCAACCTAAAATTTCCTTTTATCATAGGACCATTTGTTGTGAAGACTAGATCTTGCTTATCTCAGATCCAGGCCAAACTCAAGGAGTTTGGATTTTCATAGATACAAGGGAGAATATATGATCCACATCAGGTCATATCTAAAAGAATATTGATGAGCAAACAAGGCCCTTATGAACATGAGTATGTTGAAGGTTTTGACAAATTGGCTAATTTGAAACCTATGTTGATATGGAAGCCATATTGCAGCTTGCTCAAACACAACAAGTGGAGCCAACCCTACAACAGACTCAGACACAACAGACCCCTCAGAAGCTGACATTCCAAGTTCCCAAAGTAACTTTATACACCAAGAGAAGCAGTTCGGAGGCCCTAGGCACTAGTAGTCAGTAAACTGCTCCCAAGAAGATAAAGATCAAACAAACTCCACAGATAGTAGATCTGGAGGAAGAAGAGCCTAAGGATCAAGTAAGTATGGATATGGTGGAGAGTGGCACCAGCAAGGAAGAATCTGGTAAGAAAAGCATGCCCCGAAGTGAAAGAAGCTCAAGAGCTTTCAGCAAAAAAAAACACATTTTTGATAAAGAAACTGGAGCAGTCTACCAATCTAAAGAACATTTAGCAAAGCAATATGTTGTGAAAGGAAGCTTGTCCATGAGAAAAATAAGGGAGTTGATACCTGATGTGGAAAATATTTCTCAACATAGATCTTCTCTGTTCTCAATCATGGATATAGAGAAGAAAACACTCAACATAGCAGTTGCAGATGAGGATAAAGTGTTTGAGGTCAAGCTGCATTATGAGAACATCAGTGCCCCAGACAAGGTGAAATTTTATAGAAACACCAGTGACATGCTATATTCGGACTACATGGGTCTAAGCTTAAGGGTTTCAAGCTTGAAAACTCATGAACTTAAGCTGGAGGGACAATTGAGACAAGAGAAAGCATCCAGCAGAGCTTGGCGGACTCAAGTCAAGAGATTAGAATATGAAGACCCTCAGGGGGTAAAAGATTCCTTAGAAGAGAAAGACAAGATGATTCAAAGCATGAAGAAAAGGATAAAGATGTTTTCCACAGAGCATCAATAAACAACAGATTTGGGTGCTCTAGAGCAAGAGAAAGAGACATTTCTACAAGAAGCATTGAATTACAAGGTAAAAGTGTTGCAGCTGGAGAAGGAAAAGGTGAATTGGTCACAAGGATAGACATGAGCATCATACATGGTTGTTGTCGCACCTTCTACTGTAGAAACTGAGCAAAGCACTGATGGATTGGTTTAGGATATGTCCCAAGTTATCCTGAAATAAGAAGAAATCAAGAGCCTTAAGGGAGACATAGAAAAGATGCAACAAGAAATAAGAATAAAGGATGAGAAGATGGCCTAGTTCCAGAAAGAGAATCAAGCTTTGTAGGAAAGAGTAGACAAGTTGAAGACAAGGTTGAAAGGAAAAGGACTGTTGCAAGGGGTCAAACACGTCATCTGGGACTCTATTGCTGTTGAAGTTGCTAAGTTTAGGGTATACTTAAATTTCATCGATGACAAAGATAGCATGGCCATCAAAACGAGAAGTAGATGCAATGTTGTGAGTGAAACGATGGAAAAGAAACCCTCAAAGTGAGCCTAGAATGCTATAAATCTGTTGAATTACATTCCCACTATTGAACTTCAAACCATTGGGGTCAAAGACAGGACCACATTGATCATTTGGGCCAAGAGAGTCATTTCCAAGCATAACTTGCTTAAATCGGTCCAAACCAAGGCCATGCAAATGGAGTAGAGCATACAAGAATTCAAAGATCTATTTGAAGAGTTGTTCATCAAAGGCCTCCCACCATTTTGGAATGGAAAAGGGAAATTGTATGATCAGGAGGAGTACAACTCTCACCTCACCCATTGTAGAATGGATCACTCCAAGTTTGAAAGCCTGGAGGAAAATTTGATGGGGACAAATTTGGTGGAGTATCTAACCACATATTTTGAGATCCTGAATCAGTTCAAGACAGTGAATATCGAACTGCCAACCATGACTTATGCCTCTTGCATTGACCTGGAGATCCCGATAAAGGAAATCATGGATTACGAGATCCCTTCTGACTTATAGTCAAAAGAGATAGCGTGGATAGGCAAGACAAAATGCAATTTTCCAGGAATCAGCAAATAGCTTCCAAGTGCCACCAAATTTGTGAGTCTGATAGAGGACCAAAGTGAGACAGATGGCGAAGATAGAAGTCGAGAATTCATAGAAATCAATCGTTAGTTTATGAAGCATTTTTTATTAATCATTGTAAATCAGTTCACATACCGACACTGTTAGTTGAAATTATTGTAGTCGGTTTTAGAAGTTGAAACGTTTTAGTTTAGCTATTGTAATCGGTTTCTAATTGAAAGGAACTTGAATTGTATAAATGATAGAAGTTTTGAATGTATTAATGTTGGCATAAGTGCAAGGGCACCTTTTAGTTGTTTTCTGAACTCATTGTAAATTTCTGGAGTTGAATTGAATAGATATGCAGAAGCTTTTGAAGTCTCTATGAAAAGATTCTAATGGCGGTGATATGAGTTTTGTCTCCTTTCATTGTATGCATTTCCTGTGTTCTTTAATTCCATTTGCATTTTCTTTTGTTTAAATTGGATATTTAAAAGCTCACAATTCATCTCGTGATGCTCTCAGCGTAAGCGATTTAAACTGTGTAATCTTCTTCTTAACTAATTCAAAATTCATTTCAGTAATGCTCTGATGTAGTTATTTGTTTTCCCCTTCTTCTTACACTCTTCTTAAATACAATTTGTAAATCAGATTCATTGCCTCATTTAGCCTTTATCCTCTGGATATTTCTACTGGCTAGTCATTGTTTTCATTCAATTTCACAATTTTGACTCCATATCCCTAAGTGTCCCTCCCCTTCCTTGCCAACAACTTTATAAAAAAACCCCAAAATAAACCAAATCTAGCCATTGATTTCCAAAGAAACATCAAGTGACACGAGAGAGTCCTCTATGAGCTGAGCAAGCTAGTACCCAGCTCTAAAGTTGGTTGAAACAATTACCTCTGTCATTTTTCTATCAGTCAGACAAAATTTACAAAGTCCTAACAGGATGTATGCCATGTTATGTTGGGAAGACCTTGGTAATATGACAAGAAATTCATTCATGATGGTAGAAGGAATACTTACTCCTTAGAGAAAGATGGGAAGAAACATATGTTGTTGCCTTTGAAAGATGAGACAGTTAAAGGTGAGTCAGGACCTAGTATTCTATTGATGAGTGGAAAAGAATTGTTGCAGGGAGTTAAGAAAGCTGAGGAGTTACATTTTGCTCTAATTGGTAAGCCAAAGGTAATATTTACTTCTACAAAATTAAATGATGTACCTGAAGAAGTTCAAAGTATGCTTGATGATTTTGTTGATATTATAGTAGATGAATTTCCTAATGCATTACAACCTGTGAGAAGTATCAGTCATCATATTGATCTGATACCTGGAGCAAGTTTCCTAACAAAGAAACTTATAGATTGACCCCTAATCAAGAAAATTAGGAAATTAAGAAACAGGTGCAGGAATTGTTAGATAAAGGACTGGTGAAGGAAAGCTTGAGTCCATGTGCAGTACCAATAGTTCTTATCCAAAAGAAGGATGGAAGATGGTGCGTGTTTATTGATTCCATGTCTATCAACAAGATTACTATCAGGTATAGGTTTCCCTTGACCCGAATTGATGATTTGATGGATTATTTATCTGGTTCAATATACTTTTCAAAAATACATTTAAAAAGTGGTTATCATCAGATAAGGATTAGAGAGGAGGATGAATGGATGAATGCATTTAAAACAAACAGTTGTTCGTATGAGTGGTTAGCCATGCCCTTTGGACTCTCAAATGCACCAGGTACATTCATCAGGTTAATGAATGAAGTGCTGAAAGAATACATTGGGAAATTTGTTATTGTTTATCTTGATGAAATTATGATTTACAGTCAGATTAAAGAGGGGCATTTGAAACATCTTAAGATGGTTTTGAGAAAACTGCAAAAGGAGAAGTTGCTGATAAATTTGAAAAAGTGTAGCTTCATGAAAAATGAGTTGATATATATGGGATTTGTAGTCTCTGAAGAAGGATTGAAGATGGATCCAAAAAAGGTACATGCAATTGTTGATTGGCCAACTCCAAGAAGTGTATATGAGGTAAGAAGCTTTCATGGTCTTGCAAGTTTTTAAAGAAAATTTATTAGAAGTTTCAGTCAAATTTTCACACCCATAGTTGAGATTGTCAAAGAGAGTAGAAAACCATTTAAATGGACTGAATGAGATGATAAGAGTTTTAAATTATTGAAGAAGAAGATCATTGAAAAACTTGTTTTGGCTTTACCAAGTTTTGATAAAACTTTACAAATTGAAATTGATGCTAGTGGGACAGTAATAGGGGTTGTATTGAGTCAAGAGCAAGGAC
>ML782213.1:183147-195309 GCA_009831015.1 Picea engelmannii
GAATGAGTTTTGGAGTTTCCACAACGTAATTCTCAATATGCCACTGCAATCTGAACATGGAAATCACAGTGGCCGCAACATACTTCATCTGTACCCAACATATTCCATCTGAATAAATGCCATGTCTTTGCCCAAACAAACCCGTGGGCCACCACCATGGAAGACTGCGAACTTGACTCTGCGAGATGAAATGACCATCTTCGTTTACTCACTTCTTCAACTTGAATTGGAGGCATTTTGCGCCCCAAAGACCGATATGGCACATGCAGTTCCACTTTGCAGATGAAACGTTACTGCATGTAGGTGGGAGTATATGAAACTTTACATGGTAAAGATAAGTCACCCAGTGCACTAATCAGACGGTTAGTGGTGGAAGCAAATAGAGCAAACGCAAGTGTTAAAGAAATGCAGTAAAAATCTTAAAATGGACATAGTAAAAAACTCTAAATGTGTGTATTATTCACGGTATAATCTATTGATGAGTCATTATTATGCTAATCACTTTAATCACCATTTTTAAAGATTAAGGATAAGTTTTGTCACCCAAAAAAATTAATGGTAAAAATCATAACCTTTATTTAGTGTGAAGACTATAAATATTCTTATTAGCATATGAAATCATATCCATTAAAAACCTATCTATAATTAAAAGCTTATTAAATTTGGTTTTTTTCAATAAGTGTACGCATGGCAACAATATCTTATTAAAGGGTGAATGGGTCAAGGTGAAGCAAATTTGAAACTGATTTATGGTGTAGCGGGTAGAGGAAGAAAAGACCATAATGTGAAAGGCATTTATAATAGGAAACTCCAGAACCAAGCTCGACATCCTCCATTACCATGTACATGTAGAAAATGAAATACATAGACAATATGACATCTATACTTTGTAGTTGTATGGGAGATACGGTTAAACGTGGAAGAAATGTAAATCTGATGCTATAGTAAAAGTTAAAAGGTTAATAGTGAGTAAATTTTAAAAGTCAATTAATTTTGCTAATTACTTAGATTATATGGTGAGATAGTAATATCTTAATATAATTAAGTAAATCTAAAAAAATAAATTAATTAAAGGATGTTTTTAAAATTGCTAATAAATTATCCACATTAAATTTTATTCATTAATTTAAAAAGACTAAAAAGAATATGCAAACATCTTCAATTATTAACCATAAAATTAAAATTTATAATTAAAATATCATTAAACATACCCAACAACTATAGTAAGCTCCATTTGTAACAATGCACTCAGATAACATGGAGTGGAGTGATAAACTTAACCCCAATTTTCTTGAAAATAAATGATTGTCTTTCCACGGCGACGGTTCCCACTTGCACCGAACTCCAGCGAGGACAGCATTGAGCAACGGCGCAGAAGAGTGCATCAGAACTTCCCACCTGTTTATACTTTTCCCAAAAAATTCTAGCGAATTCCTGTAATTGAGAAAATAACTGCCGACTACCCACTTCGCCCAAACCAGTATTTGAAGAGCACCGTATACCCATCTGCTAAAACCCCTTGTACCCAAAGTTCCGGCAACTGCGCTCCCTGCTACGATGCACACTGTCTCCAAAGTTACAGCTGTCCGTAACATTATCCCACAAAAATTAATCTCAAGCTCGGGCCCGTTTCTTAGCTGCATGAATAGGATAATTGGGAATGTAACCGGCCATAACGCGCCAAGTAAAATCGAGTTGGGGTTGAAACGACCAAAAACGACAGACGCTACGTACATTCCCCAAGCTGCCCCAATGGCTGCGATTATCAGTACAATTACGTCCATTCTGAATAGCATAATTGGGAATGTATAGCATAATTGGGAATGTATAGCATTCCCAAAGCTGCCCCGTTTCTTAGCCACATGAATAGCATAATTGGGAATGTAACGACCAAGCTGAAACGACCAAAACCTACAGAGGCTACGTCCATTCCCAAAGCTGCCCCAATGGCTGCGATTATCAGTACAAGTACCATCAGCCCCACCTTCAAATGAAATAAGCACAGCCCAACCAAGAGAGCAAATCAAGTTGGCACAACCCGTGGATACAAAGGTTATGATACATAGAACACTACCTCTAAAGAAAAGAGCTTGGCAAACCTGGTTGTTACTTGACCTCAGCTTTGGTTAGAAATTCATTGGCAGCGAACCCACTTCCTTTACTGTCCACCAGGTAATCTCTTACCGTCCTCCTTGCTACCAGAGCGCTAGAGAAGCCATCCACTCCGAACCAGAAAGTTAGTACAAGGTTTATTACGCCGAAAGGCGTATACCTATTGACAATGAGCACAATTAATCAGCTTTTAATCTAAAATTGTAATCTGATGGTTAACAATTGAAGATGCTGGCATATTCTTAGTCGTCCTCCCAAATCAATGAATGTGATTTACTCTTCATAACTTCCTTGTATTTCTGAATGCATCCGTTACCCTGTTTACTTTTTAACATTTACCTAATCATATTAAGAAATTACTGTAACACTATATGATTGCCACGTTTAAATGATTAACCTTTCAAATTACCATTTAGATTTTTTCAATTGTCCAGGCGTTTTATTTTCTGACTGCCTGTGCGTTTCATTTTCTGTCTTTCCTCATCATTTTCACCACAGATTACCACGGATTTCAGCTGTGCGCCCTTTCGGCGTTCTCAGCCGCCAACTCGCGGCTGTGCTAGTTAATATTTCTGTCAACCTTGGTACTATGAACGACAAAATATGGTATTCTACAGTTCCCTCTTCGCCTCCTCTACCTCTAGCCAAGTAGCCTTCCAGAGCTTCTGAAGCCATGACTGTGACTCCTCTGCCTTCCGCATCTTTAGACCTCAAAGATCTTACCAGTAGCTTTGTCCAATTATCACGGCGGGCATCATATAATGGAATGCATATGCAAACATGCTCCCCTGCGCGGATGGATTGGTACCGATATTTTCAACCATATCTGCCCCGCGCAACAGACTTTCCCGGTGGCACTCATGGCAACCATTGCTCAGGCATTGCCGACATGGGAGTAGGCACAGGGAATTCGAGAGTAGTTTCAATGTCCCAGGCATCCGACGAGCAAGCATGGTCTTCACTTATTGCATCTTTGAAGAGAAGGAATTGCAGTAGGATGGGCTTCACAATAGGGGCATTGAATTTCATAAATTGCCTCATGGACCAATTCAGTGTGTCGTTTGACAGCATTACAGCAGAAGCAATCTGCAGATAACCTGTGGTCAATCCACTTCCATGTTTAATCCCATTTACGATCTCGAGTTTGGGACTTGATAGAATGTCAAGGACATCTCGGGCACCTATCTCTAAATCAAGGCGTCCTCTTATGAGGCTTGTAACAAAAACTGCTAAATTACCTAGGCACGTAATTCCGAGAGGAGGAAAATTAACGGATCTCGTTATACCTTCACTTATGTCTAATTGTGCCATAGTAAAGCATGACAACCATCCAACCAGCAAACCAATTGTATGATCAGCAATCGCATGATGCCTCAGCTTCGTTGCCAATTCTGGAATAAACCCATTTCAAAATACAATCCAAATGGAACGTCTACAGCACTTTTATTTCTCCACTCAATCTATATTGTGTGTCTGCAAACATTTACATAACAATATTGTGCCTACGGATATTTATGTAGTAAACTCGGAGGCCTGGAATTTGACGGGCTGTAACACGTATTTGGAAATTGAAGTACATCTAATTCAGACATCCGTCAAAGCTGTAGCACGTATTTGAAAATTGACGTACAACTAATTCACCCGTTAGAAATTCGAATGGGTACTTACTAGCACAGCCACTAACTCGCGGCTGATGAACGCCGAAAAGAATCGGCTGGTAATCTTTGCGCAGTAAAAATTTCCCGTGTAAATTCATGGCGTAGTAAATAGTTAAAAAATAATCTTAATTGACACAGTAATAATTAACAGTCATATTTTCACATAAACTGTTGAGTTTCATTTATCTTGTGTTAATATTTTAATTTTTGTTAATTACTTAGTGGCAATCAGTTAGCTATCAAAGTAATTTTTAAATATGATTAGGTAAATGTAAAAAAGTAAACACATAAACGGATGTCTTTATAATAGCTAGAAAGTTAATGATTGAAATCACAGCCATTTATTTTGTGTGACTACTAAGAATATTCCAGCCATATTTAATCTTGTCCATAGAAAACTTATTAAGCACTAAATCCCTATTAAATCTGCCCATTGTCAATAGGTGTACGCCTTTCGGTGTAACAAGTTATACTATAAAAATTCGGTACATGTAGGCCTTAAGAGTTATAGAGGTACCACTGCTTTGAAAGCTATAGGGAAATGACTCTGCTAAGACCTATAGGAGAATGATAGTCTTAAGAAGGGGAATGATCATGTTGAAAGCTATAGGAGAATGAAAGGGTTTATAAGGGTGTCTATAGTTTCAATAATGAGACTACCCGATAAAAGATTAACAGTGTTGATTTTAACATTATAAAATGGCTTAACAACACACTCTGTTACTCACTATCCTACCCCTCAAAGATATTTTAGTTTGAAATATATAATTTTTAAAATAAATCTAATTTTTTAATATTTTTATTATAAATAGTCTGTATTTAAAATAAATTTTTAATTAAATAAATTAAAATTGATTATTTAATCAATTTAAAATCTATATATAAACTTTAAACTTAATTTCTCATATATAATTTTAAAAATAATAAAATTATTATTTAATATTTATATATAAACTATTAATATAAATTCATTTTCACTAAATAAAAAAACAAAAATAAACAACTAGTTAAATTCTATTCATTATAAAAACAAAAGCGATAAGAATTTCATTATTATAAAAACCAAAAGCTATAATAAACAACTAGTTAAATTCTATTATCGCACAGTTTGTAGCTGGGTCAAATGGCTATAAGATAGAGGTTCAAACTAACTTAACAAGAAACTATCCCACCCAATGTCACCTCGATGGGAAGGTTATTTCTCTTTAGGGAGGTGAGACCCATGGGAGACGTCCCCAGTGACCCGGGGCTTTGAAGAGGCAAAGGTTAAAAGGACAAAGGTAAAATTCCCCCCTTCACAGGTCACCACCAAAACAGATAGTCCGACTAAACAACCAATAATAAAGTGAATCCCCAATGAAGAACACTTCCCTGGAAACAGAGCAACAACAAACTAATATATGCAAGCTATATTTCAATGGGTTAGTACTTCGTAAGACTATTTGGTAAATATATATGAGCAATATGGCAATGAATGTTGACGAAGTCAATGTTTATCAATAACAATAAAAGATATGACACTCCACCAATAAATATTGGAACAATGTGGCATTCAAGGTAACCAATTAACACTTTATTCAATTAATGCCTAAACCACCATTCAATTTCTTTTAAAACAAGACGTTGTTGCAGTAAAGATGAAATATTCAAGTATGACGTCAACAACTTAGGGTTAGTGTAGTTAGGGTTTCAATTTTAAAAGGTTTGAGAGTGTTTTAGATTCAATTCTACTTCAACACTGGAGGTCTAAGATCAGTGCCTTGGGGTTAATGGAGTCAATTTAGTAGAGGACGCAAGGGTTGAAGGAGGATGGATAAGGACTAGAGGGGAGAGTTCTGAAGTGTTGCTATGGCAGGGCTTCAGAATCAAAACCCTAGGGGAGAGAGGCTCACTCCGGTGTTGCTAAATAAAGGCCTCATGCTCTCTCCTCCTTCCTTAGGATGACTTGGAAAAAACGACTAGCATGAAAGATAAATCAAGACAAGAGAGTGTTGTTACTGCAAGGCCCTATCACCAAACCCTAGAAGAAAAATGGCCCTAGGTGTAGATAACCTAGGCCTGGGACGTCTCCTCCTTCTTGACCTCCTGAAAGTATGGCTAACTTAGGGAGAAGAAGAAATGAGAGTGTAGTTATGGGTAGGCTCTTTCTTCCTTCTTCAATGGCTGGAAATTTATCTATTAGGGGACATGAGACAAGGACTTACTTGTGTGTTTGTCACCTAGGGTTTTGATTCAACAAATTATAAATACATGTAAGAAAATAAGACTACAACCATTCAATCAAGAATTTTTGAAAAAAAATACTTACAATTCATCAAGAAATAAACATGCAAACCCTAGTTGTAACACCTTCCTTCAAGAGAAACACCATAAAATGCCAAGAAATGTCTTCCTTCAACAAGTGTGCCTCACTAAACCAACAAAAATACCCAAGTAGGGCGCTAAAATCAAACCTCACTAATGAGTGAGTGATTAATCATGATAAAATGAGGCTAAAACTCCTCAATATATAGTGTATCAATGACCTAATTTATTTTTTAGGTCATAAAATGGCCGACAAGGCCAGAATATCAAAGTAATATTGTTTTTACATTAAATGTTCATTTTAAAACCCTAACTGAGCAAAAGTAAGACGTCAAGCCCCACTGAGGGAGATGTTAGCCCTTTTTTAGGGCAAATGCAGCACCAAAGGGCAAAACGTTGGCCCTCTTAAGGCTTCCTATTCATGCCACACGTGCCAACTGCCTTGTCAAACTGTCACACACTCAAAGTGACGTCATGAGCTCATAGGTGACGTCCTAGGCCATCCAAGGAAAATGTTTCACTGGAAGTGGGTCAATCCCGACTAGGTTGGGCTCTGCCAAAGTGCCTCTGATGAAACATCATCTTCTTCTCCGATGTAAAACCATGATCAACCACCGTCCTATCTCTGCCCCCTGATAGGGTCTCAGCATCCATCTGGTGGGCTCTTCAGCCCCATGGAGGTCCAAACTGATAATCTCCCCATGTGTACTAGTCCAAATGGTACCTGTCCGTCGGGCATGGTCCTGCACATCAAAAGATATGCCCTCCATGGGCTCATTAGTCACAGGGATCATAGCAATGTCAATCACATTTCATCATTAATATTATTAAACATATGCATAAAAACCCTGATACATCGGTCAATAGCTCAAAGACATTATAAAAACCTACAATACAAGACTGGAGAAAAAAGACAAGACGTCCTATTGGGCTAGTATCCACAAGAAAAGGGAAGTTTCCAGGAAGGTTTCATCCAAGCCATGTAAGTGGGGTGATGTGGCTAGGGGATGTCCAGACATGTGGGTGAAGTGAGAGCCAGGGATGCATGATGTTATCTGTGGTTGCCTTTGTAGAAGGCGAGTTGTACCTGTCATGGATGCAAATTTTTCCAAGCCCATTCTTTCCTCTTATTTTTTTCTTTTATTTGTTTTTTCTTCTTCCTTTTATTTTATTCAAGGGCTAACCAGAGGACACTGCCTTGGCATGGTGACCAGAGCTGACAGTGTTATCCACAAGTACTTTCACAGAGATGAGAAGGTTGGCTCGTGATGAGACCCCCTTTCCCTGGGGCATGCAACCAAAGGTCACTGCCCTGGTGTGGTAACCAGATGGTGGCAATGTCATACTATTAGGTACCCATGAACCTAATAGGCTGGCTCGTGATGAGACCCCCTATCCTCTTGAATAAGTCTTGTTTGTTATGTTTTGGGTCCCTCTTGTTTCTTACTGAGAGGCTTTTTATTGCCTTATCGGGGATCCCTGGGCGAAGCATCTCAAGGTTTTATTTCTAGGCTTTTATCTTTTACCAGAGTTGCTTTTACCTTCTGGGCCTTTAGCCCTTTCTTCCCACGAGATAAGGTGCAATCCTACAAACAGGTCAACCCAATGCCCGAACAAGGGGAATGTGATAAGTAAGCAGGAGATAAGGTGAAATAGTGGTGCTATGATGGGAGTGAACGATGGCTTTTCAGAAATCCCCCCGGTGGCAAACCAAAACCTATGGGAACAGGCTTGCTAGGGCACCATGTTAATCTCCCCAAGCATGGTCAAGTGGGTTAATGTAAGATCCAAGCAGTTGTTAGAGGTAAAAGGGAATCGGATGCATATATTTAAAGGTTTCAATGATCAAAAGTGACACATACCATGATACCTGGACCAACTACCTCATGGAGCAAGAACCTCTTCTGATACAGGACCAAGCCGATGGTGATGGGTGTTGTTGCTACTGATAAGATGTTGATGGAAGAAGAAAAGGATAGGCCCTCCAGGACCATGCTCAGGTCAATCCTGCTCTCGTTACTCCATGTCTAGGACCTGTGGGCCTCGAGACATGATCTCCTGGTTATCCCTAAAAATCAGGGCTAACAAATTCTATTCATTATAAAAACCAAAAGTTATAAAAAACACATGACAGATTTTGACTTGCTTGTTGGTGTAAGGCAATGGATTTTTTTTCTTCAAAAATCAAAGTATTATTTCTCTGAACACTTATCCTAATATATAAAAACTAAGGCTAAGGAGTTTTTTTCTCAAAAGTAAACTTGCCCTCAATTTAGGTTGTTGAATGATTAAATTATGTTATTGAATGTGAAAACAAAGTTAAACAGCTTGAAAAGATTTAAAATTTCTAGATCCACAAAAACTACTCTAATGACACTTATAAGAAATTAAAAGATATAAAAATGGTAAATGATCATGTCTAATATGTTTTAAAAGAAAAGTTTGTCCCACTAAAATCTTTTTGTTTGTTCATTTTTATTAACTCTTCTTGTTTGTTCATTTTTATTATTTAATATATGTGGTTGATGCAATAGACCTTATGGATGCAACATTAGTACATATGAAAAAAAGAAAAAACAGTAGTAAATGACACTTTGTGATTTACATAGAACGTAAAAGGAAAGACACTGAAAATTTATAACCATCATTAAAAAAATTGGCAGACAATAATTATTTGAAATTCCAGGAATGTACAGGGTGGAGTTTACAGTCCCATGCTCCACTATGGTTGGACGAGACTCTTTAATCTACGCGGTGGAGCTTACAGTCCCACGCTCGACTACGATTGGACTATACTCTGCATTTGTGAGTTTCCACTACGGCTGGACTATACTCTGCATTTGTACGTGGGCTCTACACAGTTTGGAATCTACTACATATGGTTTACAACTTGAGACACATATAGATAAAAACAAAAGGCGGAGATGATCCACAGCGTAGATTAAAGCATTAACTTAAGAGTTTTCGTCCATGGACTTCCACGAAATTTCGATATTAGATGGGGCACCGCGTCAATTAAAGGTTTTACTTTTGGAGTTTTCGTCCTTTTGTTAGGGCTTCAACGAAATTTCGAATATATACAAACCTTGAAAGCAGCACCTCCCTGCATAGTTTATTAATCCACAACACACATTGGACTATCGGCTTGAACAAAATTTCGAATATGTACAGACCTTGAAAGAAACACCTCCCTGCAGAGCTTATTAATACCCAACAAACATTGGACTATTTTAATGATAGTCCTAGCTCTGACCAACCTACCCTAGAAGCTGAATTGGTAGGGTTCTACCCTCGAATTATGGAAGTTAGGGTAGGACCTTACGAATGTTTCATTCAAAATTAACTGTGTAGCACAATAAGATTGCATTTTTCAAATAAAATTCTAATAATATTAGAATGAATAAAATGTTTTATAAAAGTGGTTATCATGTAATGAATTTTTAAAAGCCATTTAACATGATGGTATAAGCAATTTTTGTTAAACATGGGTAAGACACTAAATGATAAGTTTTTGGAATTAATTATACATGTTAATCTAACTTTAAACAAATTCATGAAAATTATTTAGGAATTTAAATGTTTCCATTATCAATATTTGAAATGAAATATGAGTAATTTGATGAAGTAGAAGAAAATGTGTGAGCTATGAAATTACTAATAAGACATGAACTATAAAATGACTATGTAACTTAACAATTTATTATTAAGTTATTTAAAAATCACATTGAATGAGATTTAGTGGTATACAATGAAAAATTGTGATGTTTAAAAATTTAAATAATGAAAAATGATTATTAGAAAATAAAAATAGAACTTGAAAAAAAAGTGTATATATATATATATATATATATATATATATATATATAATCTATTTTTAAGGTCACGATCAAGCCAGCACACCAAATTGGTGTATGAGACCTCCTTGTTTATGGGACAAGGGACCCCCTTCGTTCAGCGATTTGACTGGTAAAGTCTACGAAGGTATACATACCCTAAGTCTACGAAGGTATACATACCCCCTAAGTCTACGAAGGTATACATACCCTACACACGTGTGTATATATATATATATATATATATATATATATATATATATATATATATATATATATATATTNTTTTTAAGGTCACGATCAAGCCAGCACACCAAATTGGTGTATGAGACCTCCTTGTTTATGGGACAAGGGACCCCCCTTCGTCCAGCGATTTGACTGGTAAAGTCTACGAAGGTATACATACCCTACACAGGTATATATATATATATATATATATATATATATATTCAAAGAAAAAAAATAGTTTTCAATAATAAGAATTTAGATGGTAAAATTCAATCTATCATTAACAAAAATGATGTTTTATAATAGATATATAAGTTGAATATTAAATTTTTTTAATCCATTTTTTTTAATTAATCTATGATTTTTAGAAAAAAAAAAATACAATTCTTTATATTTAAAACAAATTAATTTATTTACTTTTAATTTTAAAATATTTTAGAATAAAACGTTTACCATATAAAATAAAATATACTTAAAATTCAAAAACAATATATTTAAAAAAATTAAAATAATTATAATACAATCTAAAATTAGAAAATAAAATATTTAAAAAAACATAAAATAATTATAATTATATTGTTTTAAATATTTATAGCAATTTGATTTGGTCGTGCAGAAAAATCTATGTCTTGCTTCCGATCAAGCTTATTCAAGACTTATGAATTGGATCCGATCAAGCTTATTCAAGAGTCCAATCTATGAATTCCAATAGGTATGAATTCCCTCTATTTAAATTTTAAAATTCAAATCGCCTTGGATCCTCCACGTCCACATATGCAGAAGCCGCATACCTTGGAAATGGTGTTAACGGCGATGCTGGCGCTAACGGAGACCGAGTCGAGAAGATGGATGACGGAAAACGATCGCGCTAACGGAGACGGATGACCCGTAGGAAAGTTACTTATGGAGTAAGGACATTTTTGAGGGAAGATTGCTTTCTAGTTAGCTTATTTTTAAAACAAAACATTATAAATCGTTAACTTCAATCTTTGTCATCAATCTGTTTTCCATTTTTATATTATATTTAGCGGGAACACCTTAATATATTCCACTTGTTTACATCAATATCTTGATCTTGCTTTAAAATATTTTTAAAATAAAATTGAAGTTTTCCAATAATATGATAGGATATCTAATGTTTAAATACATTTAAAAGAAAAAAACTACATGAATTACCTAAAATCCTTAAAACAGAAATGGAATTATCCAATCAATTGCATGTGAAAATGCATACATTAAAAAAATTAAAAATTAAACCATACAAATTGTGAATTGTGGAACTTGCTTGACTAGTGCGTATTAACCTTAATTCTTGTTACCAAGAAATTCTCCACAATACTCCATATTATTCTTGTAGCAAGGAAATTCTCCAACACTTAATATTAAATTTCTTCAAAAAATAAAGAATATTCACTATTTCAATTTTTCAAATTCCTTCTTATATTTCACATATTAATACCAATAAATTTTTTCAACTTTCCTTTATTTTAATTTTTTATAATAATTTAAAAAATATATATATAATCAGTTTTTTTCAAAATTTTAAACTAACTTAAATTAAATTATATATTTTATTGATATAATGAATATTAAAATTATTAAATTACCAAAAAAAAAATATAACATGTATATCCATTCCTTTTTCTTTTAATTTTTTATAATAATTTTTTTTTTAAAATATATATATATATTTTTTAATTTTAAATTAAATGAAATTAAATTATACATCTTATCTATATAGATAATAAATTATCAAATTACTTTAAAAAAATCTATAACATGTATTTTCATTCCTTTTCTTTTTAACTTTTTTTTTATCCATTTTCATTTTCAATTTCAATTTCAATTTTTCTTTCTCTTTGAAATTTCTTTAAAACCATTCCCACACAAACTGAGCAATAACAATAAGGTTATGTAACATCTAATTCCATTGTATTCATTTTACTTTTAATTTTTAGGATTCATAGACTTTCAAGTTTTAGCTGTTTAATTTTTAATAAAAATATGAATACATATTTTATTTTTAA
>ML782213.1:195468-231764 GCA_009831015.1 Picea engelmannii
ATCTATTATCATTAAGATTGATTTATAAATTTATAATGTGAATAAATAATATAAATATAATTCTAAATTTATAATGTGAATAAAAATATGAATACATATTTTTAAGACTTAATTCCTAAATCTAAATTATCTATATATTTTTTATATGAATTATGTTTAAAAAGTATGAATTATATATATATATATATATATATATATATATATAATGATGATGATTTTAAGGGTTTTTATTCAAATTTTAAAAAGCATAAATAATGTTATAATGATGATAATTATTATTATTTTTAATCTTTTTCAAATTTGGAAAAAAAATAAAATTTAAGAGTTTTATTCAAATATTAAAAAAATAAATAATGTTAAAATTGTGTTTGTAATTTTGAAAATAAATTGTGTATGGAGTTTTTTTAAATGTGCGTTTCCAGTGGATTGTTGAAGCAATAAATACTAAAAGAGTGTTGAAGATAATATGACTATTAGGGAAAAGGATATACATAGTTGTTATAAATTAGTAGTAGTGAAAAAATGAGAGTTATTTTGTTATTGTTAATAAAGTAAAAGTATATAATAAAAGGTTAAATTTTAAAGCTAAGAGAATTTAGTCAATAATAATAATTAATGAATTGAAATTAGTTAGAGGCTAGGAATTGAAATATAATTCAAAAAAAAAAATTATTTTGTTATTATGAATTAATGTATAAAAGGTCAAATTATAAACTAACATGATAGTTAATCAATAATAATTTTTAAATAATGATATAATTAAGAGTAATTAATCATTGGAATTAGTTAGTTACTGAGGATAAAAAAGAATAATTAAAAATTAAAAGATTTAGGAAGGTAGAAAATATGTGAAAAAAGGGAACATGTGAATAGATGAAAAGTTGAATAATAAATTTAAAAGAATGGTTAGTTAATAATTATTATTAATTATTAATTTTATAATCAATGCTATTTAAATTATATAATTAATACTAATTACATAATAATTACAATTAATTAGAAACTCAAAATAAAGATAATTGAAAATTGATTGAAAATCATGGATTTAGAATGATTAAATTGAAAATTATGGATTTATGATGATAAAAATTATTGATTAGAGACTGGAATGACGAAAATTTCTTACAAAGGGGGGTGGGGGGTTGAGTGGGAATGGACGAGGAAAGGGTGGCACAAGAAATACATACAAAGGGGAGTGGGGGGGTTGTGTGGGAATGGATGAGGAAAGGGTGGCACAAGAGAGACATATGAAAGTTTAGTTAGATTGTCTCATGATATGAATGACATGTTTCTAGGATTGGCTAATTTTATACTCGTCTTCGCGGTTAAAATTGTTAGTATGTTTTTCGATTTCGAGAGCTTTGTGTATGACACGAGAAGAGTAATAGGGTGTTGAGGCCAGGATTCTGGTTTTGTAAAAAAATAAATTAGAAGTTTAGAATTGAAAGAGTGTTCGACAATAGTTGATTTGGAGATGTGATTGTGGGTTGTGTCAATTATGTTATGAGAAAGTGTGAAAATATGCATACTTTAATGTTATAATCATTTTTTCTTATGTTATAATCATTTTTTTAAAAGCTTTTCCAAGTTTGATAGAATTTTTTTAAGGGTTTTCTATTCAAATATTAATAGATTGTACAAAAATGTTCACTATTCAAAATGCTCAAGGCATCATAATGGCCATGAAATAGGTCCCAAAAAACTATGTATCTACTAACCTTCCCTTGAAGGGAAACCATGTTAGATGCTAAAAAAATACTATAACCATTTAAAACTATATTTAGTATTAGAAACTCTAATAAACTAAAATACAAGGACCCTATAGAAACTAGAGGAAGGGCTATCAAATATTTGCAGCCCATATGGAGGAAGCACCTAAGGATAAGGTGCCAAATCTGGAGGATCCGAGCCTAAGGAGCTTAGGTATCAGAGACACCTAGGCATGCCATGTATCATAAGAGCCCAAGGATCCTACTTACGCCCATCACTCATAGACTATCATTCCCCACATGCATGTCCCACCCTAGGAATATACACCTTCATTATTCCACAGTCCATCGGATGCTCCACTTCCCTTCTAACGCTTCAACAACAGGTCGGATTAGGAATTCTCAAAGCTCTGTAGTTGTTGTTGGACTCCCTCAAGGAGAAATCACTTCCCCAACAATCTCTCTCACATGGAGAGATTTTCTCACAGGCCTGACAACCTGCTTCCTCAATCCATGGGCCTGAAAACCCGCCTCCTCAAAACCACAGGCCTGGCAACCTGCTTCTTCTGTCCAACTCCTAAGTCAAACGGGTAACCACAGTAGCAAAATCGGGTATCAGTTCTGGTAACGACAACAAGCCACACCAATCCAGAGAAAAATGTGGGTAGCAGCAACAAAATGGCTAGGGCGCGATATGGCTCATGCATTGCGCAGTCGTGTTGTGCCTCACAGATAAAACGGGTTAGCTTCACGGTTTTGCGGGTTTCAAAGGTTGCAGAGGTCAACGATGGAGGAAATGGCCGACTGCGTGAATGCTCAGTCTGAGTGCGTGTGTGAGTGGGGAGCATGGCAAGAATGGTGAGTGAACTGCCACAACGACGGATTTTCCCCCATAAAACTGCATGCGCCCAGGTTGACACATTACTCTCTTGGGAGCTCGTTCCTCTCCACTTGGAGTTCGTTCCTCCCCCAAAGGAAATTCAGATAACATGGGTTATTTCCCCAAAACTTAGTATTTTAGGAAAATATATTATAATATTCCCTTGGCAATAAGCCCTCTAGCTTAGCCCTTTTTCCCAACCTCTCAGCCCCATCCCTTTCCCTACCCAGTGGAGCTTAGTCCCCCATAACTCTTTCTTCGTGGTTGGTCTACACGCAACGATGTAATTATATTAATGATGTGAGTATTTACATATACAAAATCAGGCTCCCTGGCCTTCAGCATCTAGGCTCTCCGGCCTAATAAACACATAAGCCTCCCAGCTTATAAACACTTGGCTCACCAGCCTATAAACATGATTAAACATCATTACAATTCAGCAGGGGCTCGGCCTTGGGGTATTACAATCCCCTCCCCCTTATTTATGCACAGTCCTCAGTGCATATTACTTATATAATATCAACAAGATTTCCAAAATATTCAAAAAGATGCAGGTATTCTTCTTGCATAGCATCTTCATGCTCCCAAGTTGTGTCCTCAGGACCGTACCAAGTCCATTGGACCTTTAAAATCCCTATGGCTCGATTCCGAAGCTGTTTGATTTTCTGGTCTAGAATGCGTACCGGATGCACTTGAAAAGTGCTTCCTTACTCCACCTGAATCACATTCCAATCAATAACATGATTAGCATCAGGTATATATTTCTTAAGCAATGATACATGGAATACATTATGAATAATCATAGATGCAGGTAATACAAGCATGTAATCTATTGGTCCAATCCTCTCTAGGATTTCAAACAACCCACAATATCTAACTACCAACTTGGAACAGTTTTCCAACTTCAAGGAACTTTTGTTGGCCTTAACCTTCAAGAAAACATGATCACCCACTTTAAATTCCCTATGAGTTCTGCCCTTATCAGCATAGTTTTTCTTCCTGTCTTGGGCAGCCTTTAAATTATGTTTTATCTTCAACGTTTTCTCTTCCATTTCCCTGAGCAACTCTTGCCCAATCACTACTCTATCAGTTGGGTTGTCCCAACTTACTGGTGTGTTGCACTTTTTTCCATAAAGTGCCTCAAATGGGTTCATCTTCGATGATGCTTGGTACCCATTGTTGTAGGCAAATTCTACCAAGTGTAGATAATCTTCCCATTTAGATGGTTTGTCCATCACATACATCCTTAGCATATCCTCTATCACTTGGTTCACTCTTTATGTTTTCCCATCAATCTTGAGATGATAAGTGGTGTTGAAGTTTAGATTTGTTCCGAACCCTTTGAATAATCCCTTCCAGAACTTTGAGGTAAACTTTGGGTCTCTGTCAGACACACTTGTCTTGGGTATGCCATGCAAGCGTACTACTTCCATCATATAAATATCAACAACATTGGTTGCCTTGTGAGTAACCTTCAATGGAATGAAATGGGTAGCTTTAGTAGGCTTGTCCACCACCACGATAACATCATGTTGCTTGCTTGTTCTGGGCAATTTGGTGATGAAATCCATTTTCACCACTTCCCACTTCCAATTAGGGATGGGAAATGGCTACAGCAACCCAACAAGGTGTCTATGCTCAGCCTTGGTTTTTTGACACTCCAAACATTTAGCAATGTACTCAACAATATCCCTCTTCATGCCTGGCCAATAGTATCGACTCTTGACTGCTGCAATTGTTTTCTGATATTCTAGGTGTCCAACATAAGGTACATTATGCATCTCTTTCAAAATCGTACTTCTCAATTCATGAGAATTGGGTATATAAATTGTGTTCCTGTACAAGAGAATTTCATCATTTCCCAATTCATAATCTTCAACCTTCTGTTGCATTTTACCTTGCTGTAATTTTGTTACCAACTCCATGTACTGCAAATCTACTTTTGTTGCCTCATAAATTATTCCTTCAAGATCAGTTTGATACATGCTAATGGTTGTAGCATGTAGTTCATGCAATCTCCTATTGAGTGCATCAACCACTTTGTTCTCTTTTCCTTTGATGTGCTTAATATCAAAGTCATACTCATAGAGGAATTCCAACCATCTACTCTGCCTAGCATTTAAAGTTGGTTTATCAAACAAATATTTCAGACCATTATGGTATGTCCTCAGCTCAAACCTATTTCCCATGAGGTAGTTCCTCCACTTCTTCAAGGCGTGCACTATGGCTGCCAACTCCAAATCATGAGTGGCATAGAGCCTTTCATGCTCTTTCAATTTTCTGGATTCAAAACATATCACAAACCCATTCTGACCAAGGACTCCACCAAGTCCTTCTTTGCATGCATCAGTGCAAACCAAAAAATCTTCATTCATATCAACAATCCTCAGAATTGGAGCACTGGTTAACAACTGCTTCAATTGTTGGAAGCTCTTTTCACATTATGTTGTCCATTGAAACTTCACCCCCTTCCTTTGCAAGGAAGTGATTGGGTGAGCAATCCTCGAAAACCCTGCAGTGAATCTTCTGTAGTAGCCTGCTAGACCCATGAAGGATCTAACTTCTGTCACATTATTAGGTGTTGTCCACCCTTTAATGGCCTCAATCTTTTCAGGGTCCATTGCTATCCCTTCTTTGGATATGATATGCCCCAAATAGTGAATTCAGTTTTGATAAAATGAGCACTTGCTCAATTTGGCATACAATTGGTGCTCTCTTAACACTTGTAACACCATCCTCAATTGATGCTCATGCTCTTCTTCTGACTTGGAATATACAAGGATTCCATCAAGGAAGGCAATGACAAACTTGTCTAAGTATTCCCAGAAAACACCATTCATTAAGAACATGAAAACAACTGGTGCATTTGATAACCCAAATGGCACCACTGTGAACTCGTAATGACCATACCTTGTCTTGAAGGCGGTCTTGATGGCGTCTTCATCTATGATCCTTACTTGATGGTATTCTGACCTGATATCGATCTTGGAAAATATACTTGCATCATTTAATTGATCAAAGAGATCATCAATCCTTGACAAATGATATTTCTTATTTATAGTCACTTTGTTCAATTGTCTGAAATTGATGCACAATATCAATGTCCCATCCTTCTTCTTCTTGTGTTATCCTTTCCAAGTGTTCATTTCAAGAATCATGCAATCTCTTTCGCGCGTCGTTCGGTTGGCGCCTTTGCAAAATCTCTAATCCTTAATTGCTCTTTGTCATCACTGCCACCTTCACACTTTTTTCTAAATATGCAATTAGTAAGCTTTAATGGTAACAACTCATTACGCACAAAACATGGAGATTGTCATTGATCGGCAAAAGGCTCGAGGAGATCTTCCATTGATATGCATTAAACCAATATTTGCGGAGGGTTATATTATCCCTTCTGAATTGTCATTTCAAGCATCATCTGGAGAAAATGGAAATTCTCGTTAACTTATGGCAGCAGTTTGACAACAGTTTTGTCCAGATATAGTAAACACCTTCGGGCATGATGACCAGAGGTTCCAGTACTCCAGGTCATATTCTTACTACTCATCTCCCTCCACCCAGGAGAAAAAAAGGATATGGTCCCTTGGTGCACTGAGAGTTATATTTCAAGCCAAAGAATTCCAAGGCAACCCCACCTGCTCAGACATCCTACCCGCCTACTTTGATGGCTGGCGCAGAGGTTGATGCAGTCGATTTGGAGCTGGAAGATGATGATCTGATGGACGATGATACGGTAATGGATGATGGCAATGCAGACGTTGTTTCCACTCCTACGCCCAAATTGAAATCAACCATAACGAGGGGCACTTCTCAGCTCGATGATGGCGACCCCGAAAAAACCAAAAGAAGGGGTTTCAGAAAATAAACCGACGTTGAACGGAATAGCCGCTTTGCAACTCGGGAATAGGAATTCCAAAGGTCCAAATTAGTCTGTTCTGGGCGGAAGTCTTTCATTGTAAGGAAATGGTCTCTTGATGCTCCCAGAGATATATTTCAAGCCAAATAATTATTCAATTGCGGGACCACTCTCCTGTTCTCTGAATATACAATTAACATCTTAGGGGATGAGGACCAAAACTCTCACTGGTGCAAGGCATATTCCTACTACTCATCTCCTTCCACCCATAATGGACTAATTTGGGCCTTTGGTATTGCTCATACAGCATGTCCCTGAAGTCTTCAACTATGAGGAGGTGGTCTCTTGGTGTGTCCTAACTTTCAATTTCATGTTCTTCTACTTTCCCTGCAACATTTTTCATCTTCTTCCTCACAGGAAGCTTGTGAGAACTATCAATTTTACCGCGAGGATGGGTTCTTATGTCCTCCTATGTTTGAAAAAATCAGGGTTGCTTTCTTACTGGGGTGCTCTGTTGGAGCGATGTTACAGGATGTCGTGCTCTTCGTAGTGGCAACCACGGATTGGAAACTCTTCTCGCCGGTGCCTTTTCCCTGTTATTTGTACAATTGATTTGTGCCTTGCAATGTATCCAGGTCGCGAGCGTCAGGATCAGGAGTGTTTTTCACCTTCTTCAAGCCAAGGAATTATTCCATAGTGGAACCACTCTCTTGTTTCTTTGTCGCTTCTGTTCTTCCACAAGATATTGAGATTGCGGCAACGAACATTGACCTTCTAAGGAGAAGACTGCAAGGACTTCCTAAAATAAAGCATGGTAATGAGTTTTGCATGCATGTTGAAGAGCATCTCGATGACTCCTGCATGTTGTCCCACTAGAGGAACAACACAAAATTGTATGCATGTTTTTTTTTTTTTGTAGATCTTGTACCCATGTTTATGAAAAATATGTTCAATGTTTTGGTGCAAAGAACTCAGTCCAATTTCTATGGATATATATACACTGCCCAATATTTTTTTTTTTTTATGGATTTACTATTAAAAAATTTGCCTTGGAATCTTGGTTGTTGCTTCTTTGCTGAATTTAACACCTCTTCTCATTAGCATGGTTCGATAGTCTCGTAGTTCTTCAATATTGTATTATCTCAAGTAATTTGATCTAATATGGAGCATTCAACAATTATATGAAAATGCATTGTGTCAATCCCATCAGGCTTCTATGGAAACAAAAATGAATTTTAGACAGTTTCAAAACAACAGTCAATTCTATTCATAATACAGATAGAGCATAGCAAGACTAAATCACGATGCAACAATCGGGGCCCCACCCTAGAAATTTTGTTTTCATCTGAGCCTTGCTAAGAAAATGATTTCTTATTTCCCTTTCGCTTCCTTGATTCCTTTACTCCAAAAGGGAACATTTTATTAGTTGTCCATCCCCTCGCCTCTATTTGAACACTTTTTACTTTATTAATGAAATTATCAAATTTCTTGTTTGTGAATAATAAAAAAAAAAACCGATCTATGGTGGCTGTAGTCAAATGGGACTATGAAATCAACTACAATATTAAAATTCAAGATTGTCATTGTTGTTTCTAGAAATGAAATTATTAATCTTTAAAGCTAACAACCCATCATGCAAGAAGTTTAATACTTAAGTTAATATGTCAAAGTCATGGAAGAATGTATCGAGAACACAATTACTCCCACAACTTGCAATAAAAACTAATCTTCAACAAAGCATTTGCTCACACCCTTTTAAGTGGTACAAGCACAATAGAAAATGAGTAAGTGGATAAAATATTGGACTAGAAAATGATGGTTTTGCAACAATGGGGCTTTTTGAGACCAATTCCTGCTTATGAAAATTGTCCTCCACTTTTCTATTTTCCCACTCTTTTATCTCCTTCTTTTCCCTCTTTTATACTTAACCAAATCCCCCTTTCTTTTTCCCCTATAGTTTCTCTTTCTGGTTACTTAGTCGTTTTTTTTCCGAAAATGTCTTGTTGTGCGGGTTGGCGGATTCATGGGTTCACATTTTTATTCATACTTTTATATCGCGATTCCGACCGAGCACTTCCCCTTTCCATACCTAGCCAATTTTTCGATCGCAGGTTCCCACCCAGGCGGTCTCTAAATTGCACTTCCATTGTTTCGTTACCTGCAAACAACACTATGGCTTCTGCGATATGAAAATTTACTTCCGGACTCCCACATCATCCCCTCTTCTGTGTTACACATTTTTCACTAAAATGTGTTGATACATACAATTTGACCGTTAGGGCCTCACGTCTCCTCAGGAACCCTTGTCACCCTATTTTGAAGCCCGTTCGACCACTTTCCACACTTGGCCATTTCTTGGATTCTCTTTCGCGGATCGTCGATTTGGCGGGTTGAGGAAATTTCCAATTCCTAGTCGTTGTTTCCTGTGCCCACCACCTTCAAACTTCTTTCCAAGTATATGCAATAAGTATACAACTTCTCCAGAAACATACAGAAAAGATCTTGCTAGGAAATGGAATATCTATTACAGATTTGAATATATTAGTCCTTCTTTTCCCTCTTCTATACTTAACCAAATTCCTGTTTATTTTTCCCCTCTACTTTCTCTTACTGGTTACTTAGTTGTTTTTCCAAAAATGTCTAACTGTGCGGGTTGGCGAACTCATGGGTTCAAATTTTCACTTGTGCTTTTATATCGCGATTCCAACCGACCGCTTCTCATTCCATACCTAGCCACTTTTTAGATCGTAAATTCCTGGGCATGCGAGCTCTAGATTGCACTTCCATTGTTCTGTGACCTACAAAGAGCACTCAAACTTACGCGATATACAAATTTGCTGTCGAAATCCCACATCATACCCTCTTCCGTGATACACAGTTTGCACTCAAAAGTTTCGAGACCTGCAATTTGACCTTTGGGTCCTCACGTCTCCTGGGGAACTATTGTCGCCCCATTTTGAAGCTTGTGCGTCTACTTTCCATACTTGGCCACTTCTTGGAATCTCTTTCGCGGATCGTTGTGTTGGCGGGTTCACAAAATCTCCAATTCCTAATCGATGTTTCATGTGCCCATCACCTTCGCACTTCTTTCCACGTATGCAATAACTGAGGTTTAATGTTAACAGCTCACCATGCCTCTAGGAGATAGTCATACTAATTTTCCCTACACAACTTTTTCAGAAACATGAAGAAAATATCATGCCAGGTAATGGGATATCTATTACAAATATCAATATATTAGCGAAACAAGTCCCACTAACCATTTCCCTATTCCATACTTACCGAATTTTTCACTTTCGGGTTCCCAGACAGGCAGACTGCACTTCAAAGTGTTCCTTGACCTGCAAACAACACCCCAGCTTCCGCGATATACAAATTGACTTCCAGACTCCCACATCATCCCCTCTTCTGTGTTACACATTTTGCACTCAAAAGTTCTGATACATACAATTTGACCATCGAGGCCTCACGTCTCCTCAGGAACCCTTGTCACCCTATTTTGAAGCTCATCCGTCCGCTTTCCACACTTGGTCATTTCTTGGAATCTCTTTCGCGGATCGTCAAGTTGGCGGGTTTAGGAAATTTCCAATTCCTAGTCGTTGTTTCATGTGCTCGCCACTTTCACACTTCTTCCCAAGTATATTCAATAAGTATAAAACTTCTCCAGAAACATGTAGAAAATATCTTGCCAGGAAATGGGCTATCTATTATAGATTTGAATATATTAGACCTTCTTTTCCCTCTTCTATACTTAACCAAATTCTCGTTTCTCTTTCCCCTCTACTTTCTCTTTCTCGTTACTTAGTCGTTTTTTCTGAAAATGTCTAGTTGTGCAGGTTGGTAGACTCACAGGTTCACATTTGCACTCATGCTTTTATATCGTAACTCCAACCAACCGCTTCCCCATTTCATACCTAGCCACTTGTCTGATCGTGAATTCCCGAGAAGGCGGGCTCTAGATTGCACTTCCATTGTTCTATGACCTACAAACAACACCCTGACTTCCACGATATACAAATTTACAACCGGACTCTCACATCATACCCTCTTCCATGTTACACAATTTGCACTCAAAAGTTTCGAGACCTACAATTTGACCATCGGATCCTCATGTCTCCTGTGGAACTATTGTCACCCCATTTTGAAGCCCGTCCATCCTCTTTCCATACTTCGTCATTTCTACAAATCTCTTTCGTGAATCGTCAGGTTGGCGGGTTCACGAAATATCCAATTCCTAATCGTTGTTTCGTATGCCCGCCACCTTCGCACTTATTTCCAAGTATGCAATAAATGAGGTTTAATGATGATAGCTCATCATGCCTCAAGGAGACCGTCATAATAACTGTCCCTACACAACTTGTCTAGAAACATGCATAAAATATCCTGCTGGGTAATGGGATATTTATTACAAATATCAATATATTAGCGAAAATGAATTCCACTAACCATTTCCCTATTCCATACTTACCGACTTTTTCTCTTGCGGGTTCCCAGACAGGAGGGTTCAATATTTCCTTTGCATTGTTCCATGACCTGCAAACAACACCCGAAATTTCATGATATACATGCAAAAAAGATCTTGCCAGGTAATGGGATATCTATTACAAATTTCAATATATTAGCTAAAACGAGTCCGACCGACCGTTTCCCTATTCCATACTTAGCCACTTTTTTGATTGCGGGCTCAAGATTTCTCTTCCATTGTTCAACGACTTGCAAACAACACCCGAAATTCCGCAAATATACAAACCGGCCGTTGGACTGCCCCATCATGCACTCTTCCCTTTTACGCCTTTTGCAGTCAAAATTTTTGAGACATACAATTTGACCATCGGGCCCTCACCTCTCTTGAAAATCCCCTGTAACCTTATTTGAAACCCGTCCGACCTCTTGTCATACGTGGCCATTCCTTACTTTCTCTTCCCCGTCCCCGTCACCTTCGCACTTGTTTATAATAAAAAATTGTTTATATATATATATATATATTATAAAGACATATAATTTGACCGTTGGGCGGTCACCTCTCCTCCGTATCCCTTGCAACCCTACTTTCAAGCCCGTCCGACCACTTTTCATATATATATATATATATATAAGGTCTTATTTCTAAGTATGCAATTAGTAAGCTTTAATGCTAAACCAATATTTGACGAGATCTCCCATTAATACGCATTAAACCAAGATTTCTAGAGGGTTATATTATCCCTTCCGAGTGTTAATTTCAAACATCATGGAATGTCATTCGTGCGTCGTCGGGTTGGCCCGTTCATGAAATATTCAATCCTTAATTCCAAAAATGAGTCTGATCGACCGTTTCCCTATTCCATACTTAGCCACTTTCCTGGAATTCCGCAAATATACAAACTGGTCGTTGAACTGCCCCATCATGCCCTCTTCCGTTTTACGCGTTTTGTAGTCAAAAATTTTGAGACATACAATTTGACCATCGGACACTCACCTCTCCTAAGTATCCCCTGTAACCCTATTTTGAATCTCATCCCACCACTTTTCATACTTGGTCATTCCTTACTTTCTCTTCCCCGCCTTTTTCATCTTCGCACTTGTTTATAATAAAAAAAATGTGTATAAACACACACACATATATAAGGTCTTATTTCTAAATATGCAATTAGTAATCTTTAATGCTAACATCTTATTGTGCAGGAACCGTATAGATTGTCATTGATGAGCGAAAAACTCGAGGGGATATCCCATTAATATGCATTAAACCAAGATTTGTGGAGGGTTATATTATCCATTCTGAGTGTTAATTTCAAACATCATGGAATGTCGTTCACACGTCGTCGTGTTGGCGCGTTGACAAAACCTCCAATCCTTAATTGCTCTTCATCATACCCGCCACCTTCGCACTTCTAAGTATGCAATAAGTAAGCTTTACTTCTAACATATCATCATGCAATACCCATAGAGATTGTCATTAATGAGTGAAAGGCTCGAGGAGATTTTTCATGCACACGCATTGAACCAACATTTGTGGAGGGTTATATTATCCCCTCCAATTGTTCATTTCAAGCATCGTCTGGAGCAAACAGACGTTCTCATAAAATTATGGAACCAACTCGATAGCAGTTATGTGGAGATACAGTGAACATCTTCGGGTGCGAGGACCAGCACTTCCAGTGGTCCAAGGCATATTCTTACTACTCATCCCCTTTTGCCCAAAACAAAATAATTTGGACCTCTGGGATTGCTCGTACAGGTTGTGTCCCTGAAGTTTTTGACTGTAAGGAGTTGGTCTCTTGGTGCGCCAATAAATATATTTCAGGACAAATAATTATTCCACTACAAGACCACTTTTCTATTTATTTTTCACCTCAGGTCTTCCGCCAGATATTAAGATTGTCGGAGCTAACATTGACGTTCAGAGGAAAAGACTCCAAGAAGTTCCTAAGAAAGCATAATAATGGGTTAGACCTCTTGCCCAATTTCCTGGAAGACCTGATGGCAGTTCCTGAAGATATCACAAACTTGCAGGTTAGTTCATTTAGAAATCCATTCCGGGAAATTGCCTGGTTGTTTACAAGAATAACAAGACATGAATCCACAACAACTATTTCCTGCATGGTTCTTTATATTTTGTATTTCACAGTCAAGGAACAAGCCATTTTATTGGGGGAAGATAATTTCCCATGAAATTTGTTCCCAATTGTCAAGCTTAAAAAAGGAGAAGAAATTTTGTATGTCATCCTACTTGGTTTTCGCGATAGCGCATTGCTGTCAATTTCCAAAATTGTCTCTGTCCAAGAAGGTAAACTGGGAATTCGACCCAGTAACCTTCTGGTACCAAGCCTTGTGGAAGCACAAGTCCTCCCACTATTTTTATGAGGTTTTCAATGACTTTGTCTCTGTTTTAAAAGTTTTATTATTAGGAGAAGATGATCCCCGCATATCTGACCAGGAAACCAATTTTTTGGACAGGAAGGGGGCACTTGAAAAAATGGAGAATTACAGTGTGATAAGGATTTTTGGCTCCAAGAAAAAACCTTCTCTCCTTCCATGTCACATTGCAGACATAATGTTTGTTACAGAAATAGCAATGCAATATAACTACTGGTTGCATCTATTCCATGAGAAGAGAAAAAAATAGTTCATTCCTCTGTCTTGGAAAGTCGGGGACTTCGTGTTGAGGAACGTCAACAAAATTGATGAATTCACAACCCATTTCAACAACTTGAACCTAAGATATGTTGAAAGACTAAGAGGGCTCGACCCCAATCAATTTTTTTTAGAACATTTACTTACAGTTGGCATCGATAATTCATTTTTCCAGAGACGCCTGACCAAAAACAGAGAAACTGATGACAACACTCTTGCTTCTAATGCCGACAACCTAGACACATTGCAAAGCACCACTGAATTGTACAAGCAACATGGAAAAGACCCCGGTGAGAAGAGTGTTCAATCGTCAGATAACATTCCCAAAAGTACGACATCTCGGAGCATCGCTCCAACGACCCACCACAGTAAGAAAGCAACCCATAATTCTTCAAATGGAGGAGGATATAACAACCCTCCTCACCCTAAAATTGATAGTTCTCACAAGTTTCCCGTAGAGAAGAAGAGAAAAAAAATTGTAGGGCATGCGGAAGAGAACGAAATTGAGATTGAGAACATGGAACTTGAGACTGATCTGGATAACGTATTCTGCAACCTTGATCAGCCCAGAGACGCGATCCAACATAGTCTCCCAATGGACATAGCTGATACCAATTTTTTTGACAAAGATGAATCCTTCGTATTCCAAAGCATTGTTTTTTACAGCTAGTCTAAAAAATTAATTATTGAAAAGAGAGATGTAAAAAATAAGAAAGGGAAATCTCGTTTAGAGGTTAACCTAGAGAACATGCGTTCGTCCCAAATCTCTCAACTTCACAGAGCAACCAGAGATGCTCTTGATGATTCCATTGGAGGCATTGAGGCCGAGAATTCCAGACTGAAGGATCGATTCAAGGAATTGGAGGAAGCTTTGATTCATATGCCATTGCTTGCCAGTCCTTTAGCAATAGCCATGCCTGCCACCCCTACAACCAAATTAAAAGGATCCTCCAACCTCCTCGCATCGTGTAGAGGATATGTGGAGAACAATATCAAGAAAATAATGGAACTGATTACTGAGGCCTGGGAAACATCACAAATTATGGCTTCCCTTGGAACGAGGGCACATACTTTGCTCGAACATTTGTAGACAGATTTAAAAAATTAAGAACGTTTCTATTTAGACACGGTCTTCCCTTTTGGAACCCATGTCAACAACATGACAGAAACAAGAAGAAGACAACAAGATCTCCCCTCCAAAAACCGGATCACTCAATTAAATGCATGCTGGAAAGAGAAAGTGAATAACCTGCATCTCATTGTCCAATCATGTGAACAAGCCATATCAAAGAAAGAAACATTATTCACAAAGTTGACCGAAATAGACTTAGCCGGAAGGACCAATGAGGTCCAAGAGCCCAAGTTAATCGTCAACTCATTTCCCTTAACTAAGCAAGCCTTCGATAAACAAGTTGATAATTTTAAGGCGTTGTCTTTAGAAATTTTTTACAACATCCTTGAATATGGTGAAGCTGACGTGGACAACTGGCTAGTCGACTATTCGGTACAGAATGAAGCAATTGATCAGGATCTTCGTAATCTTCCTATCGATATAAGGGAATTAGAAAATGAATTTTTCAACATAAAAATCTAGAATGAGATCAACGTCACCCCCTTGAGAAGATACATTGAAAAATGGTTCGAAAGGGAATTGAAGTAGGTCCGCGACGAAAGACAACAGGAAGTCGGTACGATTCCAGTAGCCGTCGACGACAACAATAAAAAGGCATCAACAAGCAAATAGCAAAAGGGGTGATATGTACCATCAATGTAAGTCTATACTAATCACAACCTACTTTGTTTATCAATCTAGTTATTCCACCTTTTTAAATAGAAATGTCTAGCCAAAGAATGATACCTTCCAATTTCTTCTTTTCAGGTATTACACTCTACCGTCACCCACTTCTTCTTTCCACAGTCCTATTTCGTGTACATATTTCTCTTATGGTCTACGGGATCCTCAATCCCAGTCTATATGACAAACGCATTTAAATTTCCAAGAATATATAACATACACTATTATTTTTTGATATATTTCAAATAAAACTATTTTTTATCTCCTTTTATATTATGTGCTCATAATTTTTTATCCTCAACTATGTTGAATGTCAAGAAATTGTGTTTATTTAATTTGAATGTAACTTTATATGTGTTTTCTGTGTTTTATCTTTTTCTCATGCATATTTTTTTCTCCTGCTATGCATATAACTTTTTTTGTCCTGGCACATATAGAGACATATAAGCCAGATGGTCTATGGAAATTGTACTTAACTCTAACTCTAACTAGTTGAAAGTATACATTGAAGAGATAAAACATGCAAGGTAGGAACGAAAATTTTGAACATAGCAAGTCACACCACTGGAAAGAACGGAAATTTCGAACACAGCAAGATGGATTATATAGTTTCAAAAAATAGATGGGACCCTAGAGGCCATGTGCCATTTACTTCATGGATACCACCTGTGCTTCATGCTACTTGCCACATCTTCGTTGCAATTTCCATCTACCTCAACTACTTTTTCCCCATCCCTATGCATTTATTCTCAATTCAACCCAACAGGAACTACGCTACCATGCAACACTTATTACAATTGTGTGGATTTATTTGAAGTTGAACTATGTATTAGTTTTGAAATGTCCATTTTTTTGAATAGACACTTCACCTTTCACCAAAATAATATCAAAGCAATGTGAGATTAAAAATTGTTAACATATAAATGAAATATATAGATAATAGAAAAATTAATTAATTAAAAAAATAAAAATAAAAATTGTATTATCAAATTATACTTAAATTAATATTATAAAAAGAAAAAAATAATAATAAAATTATAGATTAAACATTTAAAAATGAATTATAAAAATAAGAATAAATAATAAAAACTCTATTAAAAATAATTATTGTTCAATAAAGGAATCCAAATTGAAAATATCATGAACTCTTAAATGAGGAAAAGACCCAAAAATAAAACAATAAATTGAAAATATCATGAACTCAAGAACCAAAAATAAAACAATAAGATAACATGTTATATATATATGAAAATTGAAAAATGAAAAGTGTCCAAGAGTAATAGGAAACAATATTAATAAACAAAGAAGCGAGAAAGCCTAAAGTTAAATCAAGACATATTGGACATAAATGTATTTTAAAAAGTAAAAATAAATTTTTGAAAACTATATATAAATAATGATGAAAAAGAAATGATTTTTTTAAGAAATAAAGATAAAGGTAATAATTTTAAAAGTAAAGGTAAATAATTTTAAAAGAGTGAATGAGATTTGTCAATTCCAATTTTTTTTTTTTAATTTTTATTTGTGTTTTTTTAATGGTTAATTTTTTTAATATTAATATATTTTATTCATTGGTTTATTTTTTTAAACTGTTTTGATTGGTTTTTTTGATGATGGGTAGAGTGTTTAGTAGAAATGTTGGGATGTTTCATTTAAATATTTCCCATGATTTATGGATGGTAAATTGAGTAAATAGTGAACCCTGATTAAGAACATAATCTTCACAGTATCAAGAGACTCTAACCCATGACCTTTTTTTTCTCAAGAAACAAATCTATTAATTTTATTAAAGATAACAAAATTACAATAATAGATACCAATTGGTATTTTAATGTGTCTTTGATGGGCTTGGTACATGCTATCATTCTATAAATTTGTTCGGCTGATAAAACAAACGACAAAGGTAACCTACAAACCAACTTTAGAGTTGGGTACTAGTCTGCTCAGCTTAGAGAGGGCTCTCTCCTGTCACTTGGCATTTCTTTGACAATCGATGGCTAGGTTTTGTTGTTTTGGGGGGTTTTTTTATAAATTTGTTGGCAAGGAAGGGGAGGGACACTTAGGGCTATGGAGTCAAACTTTTGAAAATGAATGGAAGCACTGACTGGTCGGTATAAATCTCCATAGGAGAAAGACTAAATGAGGCGATAAATCTGAGTTATAGTTTGTAAATTTGCAGAGTGTAGGAAGAAAATAAAACATATAACTACATCAGAGCATTAAATAAATGAATTCTGAATTAGTTAGGAAGAACTTAACACAGTTTAAACTGCTTCAGCCGAGAGCATCACAGGATGTTTTCTAGGCCTTTGACTATCCAATTTAAACAGAAGACAGTGAAAATGAAATCAGAAATACAGGAAATACATACAAAGAGAGGAGACAAACATCTGGGATGTCTATGACCATTATGTCCATGTGGATGACTTTCTCGGGGTATTCTTTAAGGCAAACTTCGACATTCTCAATTACCCCATGTGTGGGCATGGCTTTAGACTCAAAACCACACACATTCCTGTAAGGTCGTGTGACTTTAAAACCCAGTTGTTGCATGACTTTAAAGGACATTATGTTGGCTCCTGCCCCTATATCCAACATGTAGTTGTTGAGGCTTTTGTTGTTAATTATTAAAGTCATGAAGAAGGGGGATTTTCACCATGTTGGACCCTGAAGTGATCGGCTTGCAACATGATAGGGGGGTCCATGGATCCATCTGATTCTTGAAAGAAATTGTCAAAACGCTCTTTGATAGACGACACCTTAATGACTTCTTTCAGGGGAATGGTTACATGCATCTTAGATAGTGCCCCTTCAAAGTCAAAGTTCAAGTTAACCCTTTCAGTCTCGGATGTCTTAGGAAGAAGCACATCCAAGGATGGGGGTTTTGTTTCTTCAGCGGTAGGTTGGCTCAGTTTCTTTCTTATATACACCTAGGACTCTTGTTTCTTCAATTTTTCTTTTGATTCCTGGTCTAGGTTGTTTATTACTACCATTTTGGATTTTCTGGCCGCTTCTTTGATGGCCTCTTGATGTTCTTCAGCCGTGATATTTATCTGAGGGCCTTCTATGACGTGGCCTATGTTGTTCACTTGTTGATGGACACCATCACTGCAAGGACATTCATGTTCCCAATGTGCCTCACTACATTGAAAACACCAAGGGTTCTCATCCACAATGTTGGTAGGCTTTAAGGTGTTTGGGACTTCTATGTCCTTGAAAACATTTTCGTTCCATTCAACGAAACCAACTACTCTCTGTACTGGATAGCCATCTTCATCCCAATCTTCAGAGATATCAGAGGTATCATTGGGATAATCGCCCCAATTTGTATCTTCTTCTGTCAAGGGAAAGGTGGGGCAATCTTGAAACAAGCATGGATCCATCGATTTGTAATCACTAGGTCCAAGATCATCTATTAATAATAAAGAGGGTGTTTTCTCATCTTGCTCAAACTGACCGGTTTGTAATAGTGTGGGAGTCCCCTCAAAAGATAATTGATCATCCGGGTCTTACTTTGTTAAAAAATGAACGATTTCGCGAATTCTTTTAACCCTTTGCAAGATACATGACATACTAGTGTCTAAGTTGGTTCCATTATGCACTCGGGGGTCTTCAGACCTAGTTTCCGGATCCCTATTGGTTTGGTCAAAATACTCAAATCTGGGTTCACTCATATCTTGATTTTCTAACATTGGTGTGTTCAGGACAAACAAGGAATCTTCAAAATTTGGTTTTTTATGAGTGGCCATACCCAAACCCTCAGATGGTTCATGTTGTCTTGAGAAGTTTAAGACATTGTTGATGTTTGAGAAAGTTGTGCTCCATTTCCTTTTGGGAGGCATGAGTTTTACCTCAAGGATTTCTAGGAGCATGGGTTTAGTTTCGGTGATATCCTCATCACTAGATTCATAAGGGTTATTATTGTGCAAGAGATTAACCTGATGGATGTAGTCTTTGAATTCAAGGTTCCTCTCAATCTGGTAAGCGAAATCTTGTGTTTCTTTTAGAGTCGAGGGTGACCGATCTTTGAGAGTAAACTGCAAAACTCCTTCCAACGAGTTCAAGTAGTGTTGGAGGATATCTTCTTCTGAGAATCTAGGTCGAAGCTTTTTTAGGAGAAGATTGAACCTATCATTGAAATCCCAAATTCCCTCGCTAGAAGCCTTACAAATATCAGTATACTGAGAGTAAAGGGAATCCATGCTTTATTTTTCACACCAATCTTTCTTAATGACTTGTTCAAGATCTTTAGGGGTTCTGATGCTTCCTTTTGGGAGTTTGTTAATCCATCTTCTGGCACTTCCGGTGAGTGAGATCACAAAGAGCCTTAAAAAGACATCAGGGTGTTCTTGTCCGGATTGGTGAAATTGGAAAGCATCACAGAATTTGGTCCAAAGAGAATTGAGATAGGATCCATCTTCCCCTGAAAACTTAGGTATCCAGGATTCAACCTTCTTTGGTAGATCATGTAACCCCCCTTGGGTGTTAGATAATCTTAAAGGGCCAAAAATTTCTTCATGAGACCATTTGGGAGAACTTACGGGGGTGATAGGATTTGTAGAGGTCATAGTAGATGAAGGTATATACTGACGCCCACTACGTGTCGTCATTAGCTATTTGTGGAGTCGCCAGATGATTTGCTTGAAATCATCAAAAGATAAAGGGAAAACACCCTAAGTGGAGTCGCCAGGTAAGCTTGTAAGATAAGGCTTCTGAGGCAAGGCTTCCCAAAATGTGTCGTCTGAGAAAAATTCACTTAGTGTTCCCCCACAACGGCGCCAAAATGTTATCGCATAGTTTGTAGAAAGGAAAAAGGATTATAAGATTGAAGGCCAAACTGGTGTAACAGGAACCTATCCCACCCAATGTCACCACGATGGGGAGGTTCTTTCTCTTTAGGGAGGTTATGCCTAGGGGAGACGTCCCCGATGACTTGTGGTTTTGAAGAGGCAAAAGGCTAATCAAACCAAGATAAGGTTTCCCCCCCTTCACAAGTTACCACCCAAACAGAAAGTCTCGGCTAAACAACCAATAATAAAGTAAATCCCAATGAACAATACCTGCCTCGAACAAGACAGCAACAAACAGATATATGCAAGATATATTTCAATGGGTTAGTACTTCATAAGACTATCTGATAAATATATATAAGCAATTAGAAATAAATGTTGACGAAGTCAATGTTTATCAATAGAAAATGAAAAATATAACACTTCACCGATAAATATTGGAACGATGTGGCATTCAATGTAACCAATCATCACTTCATTTAATAAATGCTTTAAACCACCATTCAATTGCTCACAAAGTAAAACGTTGATGCAATAAAGATGAAATATCCAATGATGACGTAAAAAACATAGGGTTAGTAAGTTAGGGTTTGAAATTCGAAGAATTTAGAGAGTTTTTTGATCGGCTTCACTTCAACGTTAGAGGACTTTCAGATTAGTGCCTTAGGGTTTAATGGAGTCATAAGTGAAGGACGCAAAGGTTGAAGGGTGCAAGATTTTAAGGACTAGAGGGAAGAGTTTTGAGGTGTTGCAAAGGCAAGGCCTCAAAATCAAAACCCTAGGGGAGAGAGGCTCACTCTAGTGTTGCTAAAGCAAGGTCTCGTGCTCTCTCCTCCTTCCCAGCAAAACAGCTAGCTCAATCATAAAAATATAACCAAAACAAGAGGGTTTGATGAGGTGAGTTGTTGCTACAACAAGGCCTTTCAGCAAATCCTAGAAAGAGTACGACCCTAGTGTAGTAGACCTAGGCCAGGGATGTCTCACTCTTCTTGGCTTTCAATTGGTACGCCTAGCAAAGAGGAAGAAGAAATAGGAGTGTAGCTACGGCTAGGCTCTTTCTTCCTTCTTCAATGGCTGAAAGTTTCTCTATCAGGGGACATGAGACAAGAACCTACTTGTGTGCTTTTCACCTAGGGTTTTGATTCAGAAAAATCATAAATACATGCAAGAAATTAAACTACAACCATTCATTCAAGAATTTTTGCAGAAAAATACTTACAATTCACCAAGAAATAACCATGCAAACCCTAGTTGTAACACCTTCCTTCAAGAGAAACACCATAAATGCCAAAAATCACTTCCTTCAACAAGTGTGCATCAATTAATCCATCCAAATACCTAAGAGAGGGTGCCAATTTCAGACCTCACTAATGATTGAGTAAGTTGTGATGAAAAAATGAGAGTTAAAATCCCTCATTTATACAAAACCTTGACCTAATTTTACATTTAGGTCAGGTAAAAAGGCCGACAAGGCCAAAATATCAAATCATATTGTTTTACATTAAATTGTCAAGTTAAAACCCTAAATCAAGCTAAAAGGAGAGTATAAGCCCCTCCAAGGGAGACGTTAGCCCCTTTTAGGGAAAATGGGGCATCCTGGAGAAAAACGTTAGCCCTCCCTGGGCTTCTCCAACTTGTCACACATGTCATTGTTGCCTAGTATGACTGCCCCAAATGTCCATAATGTTGTGTGACGTCATGGTCAAGGTGGTGACGTCCTAGGCCTCTCAAGGCCAACGTTTCACTAAGAAAGGGTCATCCCCCCTAGGTCAAGCTGTGTCGAGGTGCCTCTGGTGGAACGTTCTCTTCTTCTCCGGTGCAAAGCCCCTGATCCATCCGTGTCCTGTCTCTGCCCCCTGATGGGGTCTCAACATCCATCTGGTGGGCTCTTCATCCCCATGGAGGTCCGAACTAATCATCTCCCCATGTGTACCAGTCCAAATGGTACCTATACGTCGAGCATGGCCTTGCACATCAAAGGCTACGCCCTCTGTGGGCTCATCAGTCCAAGGGATCATAGAAATGTCAATCACATTTCATCATCAATATTATTAAACATATGCATAAAATCCCTAATACATCAGTTAATAGCTCAAAGACGTTACACAAGCCTACAATACAAGTCTGGAGAAAAGGACAAGGTGTCCTATTGGGCTACTATCCACAAGAAAAGGAAAGTTCCCAAAAATACCTCATCCAAGCCATGTAAGTGGGTGATGTGGTCAGGGGATGTCCAAGCATGTGGGTGCAATGAAGGCCAAGGATGCAAAAGTGTTACCTGTGCGTGCCTTTGTAGAAGGCGAGTTGTACCTGTCATGGATGCATTCTTTCCAAGCCCATTCTTGCCTTTATTCGTTTTATTCTTTTATTCCCTTTTGCTTTTTTTGTTCAAGAGCTAATTAGGGGACACTGCCTTGGCATGGTGACCAGAGCTAACAGTGTTACCCACAAGTACTTTCACAGAGATGAGAAGGTTGGCTCGTGATGAGACCCCCTTTCCCTTGGCCATGCAACCAAGAGTCATTTCCCTGGCGTGGTAACCATCTGGTGGCAATGTCACATTGCTAGGTACCCATGGACCTAATAGGTCGGCTCGTGATGAGACCCCCTATCCTCTGACTAGGTCTTGTTTTATTATTTTTTCGAGTCCCTCTTGTTTCTTACTGAGAATCTTTTTATTTCCTTCTCAGGGATCCCTGGGTGAAGCATCTCGAGGTTTTATTCTTAGGCTTTTATCTTTTACCAGCTTGCTTTTACCTTCTGGGCCTTTAGCCCCTTCTTCCCACGACGTAAGGTGCAGTCCTGAAAATAGGTCAACCTAATTCCCGAACAAGGGTAATGGGATAAGTGAGTGGGAAGTAAGATGAAGAAGTGGTGATATGAGGGGAGCGGATGATGGCTTTTCAGAAATCCCCCCAGTGGCAATCCAAAACCTATAGATACAGGCTTGCTAGGGCACCCTGTCAATCCCCCCAAACATGGTCAAGTGGGAAAATGTAAGATCCAAGCAGTTGTTAGAAATAAAAGGAATCAGATGCATACATTCAAAGGTTTTAACGATCAAATGTGACACATACCATGATACCTAGACTAATTACCTCATGAAGTAAGAACCTCTTTTGATACAAGACCAAACCAATGGTGATGGATGTTGTTGTTGCTGACAAGATAAAGACAATGGAAGAAGAAAAGGTGGGCCCTCTAGGGCCATGCTCGAGTCAATCCTACTCTCGGTACTCCATGTCTAGGATCTGTGGGCCTCGAGACAAATCTCCTAGTTATCCCTGAAAAGTGGGGATAACATTCACTTTTAGCCCTTTGATTTCTCCTTCTTTCAGGCTAATTTGTGACATAGCCTGGACAAGTCCTTCAGTGTTTGGCCTAGCTTCTGTAGTAGGAGGTACAACTACAACTATGTTTAACAATTCTTTCTACTCTTGTGACCACCTCACCTTTTCTCGTTCTAGCTGCAATGCCTTGGCCTTGTAGTCCAATGCCTCTTGACGAAGTGTTTCATTTTCCTATTCTAGAGAAACCAATTCTGATGTTTGTGGATGCTCTGTGGCAGACATTTTCAATTTCTTCTTCAAACTTTGAATCAATTTGTC
This sequence comes from Picea engelmannii, assembly GCA_009831015.1. Taxonomy (NCBI): domain Eukaryota; kingdom Viridiplantae; phylum Streptophyta; class Pinopsida; order Pinales; family Pinaceae; genus Picea; species Picea engelmannii. The sequence continues at coordinate 219,223 of ML782213.1, forward strand.
TTTTTCATCCAATCAAGATTTCACCCCTTGAGGGCCTTCGGATTCCAGCCTCTCGACCTGAGTCTTCCAATCTCTTCTAGATGATTTTCCTTGCCTCAACTTCCCTTCTAATTTCATTGCATAAGATGAAAGCTTTGAATTCTTCAAGCTTAAACTCAGGTAATCAGAATACAACATATCACTGGTATTCCTATGGAATTTGACTTTATCTGGAGCACTGATGTTGTCATACCTTATCTTTATCTTCATCTACAACTGCAATGTTAAAGGTCCTCTTCTCAATATCCCTTACCGTGAACAGAGAAGATTTATGCTGAGAAATCTTTTCCACTTCAGGGACTAAATCCCCCATCTCACCCAGAGCTATGTTTCCCCTCTCAGCATAATGTTTTTCCAAATCTTCTTTAGATTGATAAGTTGTCCCAGATGTTTTATCAAAGATGTATTTCTTGTTGCTAAAGGTTCTTAAGCTGCCTTCACTTTGGAGTTTGCTTTCCTTTTCAACCTCTACAATGCTAGTACCACTCTCCATCATATCCAGATTTACTTGTTCTTTAGGTTCTTCCTCCTCTAAATCCACTATCTGTGGAGACTGTGTAAACTTCATCTTCTTAGGAGCAGTTTGTTGATCACTGGTGCACATGGCCTCTGAACTGCTTCTCTCTATAAACACTCATATTAGGAACTTTGACTATCAGTTTCTGAGGAACTTGTTGTGTTTGACTTTGTTGCAGGGTTGCCTCCACTTGTTGTGTTTGAGTTGGTTGCAATATTGCTTCAATATCAACACAAAATTCAAGGTTTTCCAGCTTATCAAAACCCTCAACATGTTCATGCTCATAAGGGGCCTTTTTTTTCATCAATATTCTCTTGGATATGATTTGGTGTGGATCATATATCCTTCCCTGTAGTTGTGCAAAACCAAACTCTTTGAGATTTTCTTGAATCTGAGATAAGCATGATCTAGTTTTGACAATGAAGGAGCCAATGATAAAAGGGAATTTGAGGTTGGAGGCTTTGTGCAATTTCAGGAAATGCTCTATCTCAGATATAATTCTCTACCTGATGAATTCAAGGGCAAAGATTCTGGGGGTCAGAAAAATAGGCAATAGATAGGGGGATTCATGACAACCATAAACCCATATTACTGTTGAGTGCATAAATAGAACCCAGTCCCCCACTCTGTTTTCTGGATTTGGCTGTAGATAGCTCCTCATGTCATCCAAAACTCTAGGTAGGATGGTGTTGAAAATCAAACTATAAACACTGGACATGACTTTGTTTATGAATATGAGCAATGTAATCATTTTACATTCAGTTGATATAAAGGTTGCTTCATGGAATTCTCTCTTATTTGTTTCCAGGAAAATATTTAGCAGATAGGTGTAGTATCTGAAATTCCTTAGAGAACGAAAATTCACTAGTTGTTTATGGCTATTATCAGCTATGAATTGATCAAAATTGATGCAGATTGACAGACTAGACTCTGATTGAAAAAAGGTCAAAAGGAAATCGATCATGGCTTCGACCACATGTTTGTCATTATCTAGACCTAAAATTTGACTCAACAAGGAACAGACCCATTAGACTTCAATAAACATTATACTCACATTCATTGGCAAAGACGGGCTCTCTAAAAAATGTTCTGGTTTGACAATTTTCTGCAAAAACAGATCTCATACTTCTAATGGACATTCTTTGGATACCCTAATTAGTTTTTCTTCATTGAAAGGTTTGGACATTGCGGAGAAAGACTCTGGTATACCGAGGGAATATCAATTTGATAGACTCTCTACCCTACACATGACCTCAGACCCTCGTTTATTCACGATGACTTTTTCTTCATGTGAATATTGTTCGGCGCACCAACCTATAAATTCAGGAAAAGGGAAAGCGATTTCGATAACATAAGGGACTATGGTGGCTTGGACTACTTCAAGGAACGATATACACTTTCCTACATTATCAGACAGGTTTCTTCTAGACACAGAGATGGGCGAAATGGTGATTTTGGTATCAAAGACATTTGAATCCTAGTCAGTTAGGGCTTCTTCATTCACCATAGGGTTTTGCTATGCTACTGAAGTTATGATAGGATCCATGGATGCGACGAAAATTACCTGGAAATGAGTGGAAATGGCGTGCAATTGGCATACTGTTGAGTTGCAGTTAAACAAGGGTGGTCGCGCCAAGTTTCAAATGGTCTAGTTGTTTGAAATAATAATAAACTAAATAACAAATGCCCTTTTATACTTTTTCAAATTTCAGGGGCATGAGGAAGTGGTTTTGGGCAACCCGCTTTTCACCCCGAAATGCACTTGGCGGCACCACATAACCCTGAATGAAAACCATGGTTTAAATTCCAGACCGCCTTCAAAAATTAACCTCCGCACAGTTTCTCCCCCCGAAATGATCCTCGACCGTCAATCTTGCAATTTCACGATCTACGACGTATCGGGTCCCATCTGCTTAGCGCTCCCGCCAGCTTTAGATGTTTCCTACCATATTTAGCCCCTTCTCTAGTTTGTCGAGCTTCCAAACCAGTTTATCACCTTGCCAGATCCCGAAATCTCGATTTCACATAAAAAGTTAATGGTGACTAACAGTACAAAAGGAGAGCCTTTATTCTTCCTTTACAAAAAAAAAATTTGGGGGCAAACTACTATATTTTCTTAATATCATATACTTGGGTAGTTTGATTCACTTAGAGTCAACATCTAAGCTCTAGATAATAGTACAAAAGAATTGCAATTCTAATCATTCCAAAAATTACTAGATTCTAGATCATAATCAACAAGTTCATTCTTCTACAATCTCAGATACAATAAGGAAATTAAAACCAAGATTCATGAAAATGAGTAGTAATGTGTCCTTGGTGGGATTCAATGATTTCCTAGATTCCTTCATGTGGCTCCAATCCTTTCTTGGATAAACTCTCATCATTATAATTTTTTTCCCTATGTACATGGGAAAATGAAATGTGAGAGAAAGTTGATTGTAGATTCTTTATGTCCTGGAATAAATGTTGTAGTAAAATTTTGAAAGACATAGTCCTCTTTGATCCATTGAATTACTAAGAGAGAGTCTCCCATGATTTGGATACGTGAGACTTCAACTTTGAGAGAAAAGATAAGGACTATCTTGAGTGATGAGAGTTCACTTAAATTATCTGTGGTTTGGCCTATCCTAACTCTAAAAGAGATATAATGATTTTTGGAGAGGAAAATGACACATCCAACCCCTCCCCTTAATGGATTGCCTTGAGAGGCTTTGTAAAAAATGGCCCATGGGAAGGTTTCATTTATCTGGCCTATTCATACTCATGCACAAGGAGGGACATAAGAGGATTGGGGAAAAAAATTGAGAACATTAAGGCTTTGGGAAGCACACTTCAGGGGAAAAATGAATTTTCTCTAAAAAATCTTGGCATTTATGGCTAGCCAAATTCCCCATGCCAAAGTGAGAGGAAGGGCTTTGAAAGCTTTAGTGGCCTTGTTTTGATATCACGACACTCCTTGCCAAGGGTTATGGAGTCTAGTTAACCCTTCAATTTCCTTCCAAACTTGCTTTGAGAATGGACATGAGAGGATAAGATGATAATTTGTTTCTATATAATCTTTTCATAAGTAGCATCTACCAGGACCTTCAAAATGTCTTTTTCTTAAAATATCCCAAGTAAGAGCCCTATTATTGATGGAAAGGATTTTATTCTAGTAGCAATAATTTTAGTTATGATCTTATACACCAAGTTGGATAAAGCAATTTCTCTATATCCTCCAAAGGATTTTGGTTTATCACTCTTAGGTATAAGTGCAAGGAAGGTAGCATTCAAAGCTCCAGTTACCCTACCTTTCCTCCTAGAATCTTCAACCATCTCCAAAATATCATTACCCAAAAGATAAAAAAAAAAAACAGAAAAAATTCTACAGTCCAACCATCCAGCCCAAGACTTTTTGAAGCATTAAAACCTTTAAGTGTTGACAATATTTCTGCTAAATTTACCGGCTCAACCAATCTGAGACCTTCTTCATCTGAAAACATCCTTGGATAATTCCTTAAAACTGCTAGTTGATTAGATATGGAAAGGTTAGCCCGAGCCTTGAATATATTCTAGAAATATCCAATTGCTTCCTTTTGTAGACCTTGATTAATAGTGATCATTGTTCCATCTTCCTTGGTAATATCCTAAATAGTACTATTCCGTTTTTTGGAATTTTCATAAGCATGAAAGAACTTAGTATTCCTGGCTCTTGAAGCCAACCAGTTTAACCTACTCTTTTTCCTCCAAGTTTCCTCCTCCTGTCTCAGTAGAACCAATTTCCTCTTTTCTTTTTCTAGTACCAACACTTTGTCTTCCTCCTTCTCAAAGCCCCCGGGGAAATTAGTGTATAGTGTATCTAATTCAATTTCAATCTTTATCAACTCTTCCTTTGCTTCAAGTTTTTTCTTTCTTTCCCAGTTTATCACCAAAGACTTATCTTAATCTTTTTAACCAAAGAATCCATATGATTAATATCTTTGTTCCCAACAGTCCATTCCAGTTGGCTCTCACTAAATTAACAAACTCTAGTTCCTCAAGCCATACATAATTAAATTTAAAAGGATAATAGACCTTTCCTTTATCTTGTTCAAATGGAGAATCACATGCATGTGATCAGAAATCTTTAAATTACACACCCAAGTTCTGTATCTAAACCTTGACAGCGCTAGATCCTCAGATATCAAAAATTGGTCCAATCTCTTAGCAACGTAGTCCTGACCTCCTATGCCATTTCTCTAGGTAGGGAGTAGTTTTAAAGGTTCAACATCCACCAGTCCCTCAACTTGTATCGAGTGGATAAAATAAAGTTGCAAGGGATCAACTCTAGCATGGGCTCTCCACACCTCTTTGTTTGAGGTAGTAAAGTTTAGGTCGCCTCCTAGAATAAGATTGTGTTCATTAAGAAGCCCATCCCTTTTAATAACCTCCCAAAAATCCCCTCTGTTAGAATAAGGTCCATAGCAATTTATCAAATTCAGTCTTTTATTTAGATCTTTAACTAATCCATCCAGCAGTATCCCTGAAGGGGTCAAAAAAGAAGAAAATTCATTTTTTCTTGGATTCCAAGCAGTTAGCAGCCCCCATGAGAGTCCTGAAGAATCCACCCTACAGAAATACTAATTAGGAAGTAATTTGACAAAAAATTCTCTTGCTTTTGCTTCACAGACCATTGTTTCTTGGATAAATAAAACATTCGGTTTTTCTAACTCTAGGAACCTTTTGAGGGATAAAAAATTTGAAGTGCCCCCCACTCCCCTAACATTTAGGGTTGCAACAATCATTTTTTAACCCTTTCCAAGGATTTTTGAGCTCTAAGCGCCCTAGGTCCATCAATCATCGTAAAACTGGTAGTAGCAATATTCTCCTTCTCTTTCCTTAGCTTCCTCGCACTTCTAGTTTTAAGCGGGGAAAAATCTTTCCCCAGACCTCCATGAACAACCCCTTTCAATAGTGAAGCCTCTCCCACCAAGCTGTGAGCAGACACACTCCTTAAATTATCATCCTTCACATTGTTTTCTAAAGTCTTTGGTAAAGGTTCCCCCCCAGCATAAATCGACAGAGGATACCGGGTAAGAATATCTCTGTAGGTAGGAATAAAATTAATTAAAGACTCATCTATCTCAGAGAGGACAATCAGGTCTTTCTGACAAATAACACTCTGGGTTTCTGCAGAATCCTCGACAGCCCCACTGAAAATTACATCTTGTATAGTTAAAGGAGAGGGCTCAACCCTCCCCTCCAAGCCTACATGAAGCTTTGCTACAAGGTTTTGCAAAGAATTAGTAATGCAGACGAAACTCCCTTCAATCACTAAAGACCCAGACTTCAATAATGATGCTGAAAAAAGAGTATATGATCTAACCCCTCCCCCCCCCAAGTAAAATCATCCGGTTGCTCGCTCCGCAAAACATACCTATCTTCCTCAATCCTAGAAATTAGGGCAATCCTCTCCATAGTAAGACAACCCTCACCCGCACAATTAGAATTCCCTCCAAAGTTGGTAGTCCCCGCCCCCCTTCACCAACTCACTCAACTGAACCACAGTCATCACAGGCTGAGAAAAATTCCCCCCTCCCACAGAGCAACCTACTCCCTTCCTGTCCAAATCCCTCCCAGTACCAAAAGGTTCTTCTAAGGATTCTTCCTGGGCTCCCTCCCCGAACAAATTCCTTAAGCCCTCAGTAATATCTACACAATCAGGGTTACATACAGGCCTTAACCTCTCCTTAGTAGTGTTCTCAAACTTGGAGGACTCCTCCCTAAATCCTTCCTCCAAATAACATCGCTAACAGACAGAGTGGAAGAAATATTAGAGCACAATAGGTTTAACTTACCAAATGTTGTGTCGCTATCTGAGGTTGAAGGATGCAGGGTCTCTATCCAATCTTCATTAGCTGTATTCGTGACTGTTGGCTGCATATTCACTTCCACTTCGTCGGTCGCATCAACCCAGCCTTGTATCGATTTCTTACTAACCCCATTAAACTGATGTCGCAGGTGCCCCGCCTCCTTACACACTGCACACTTGAAAGGAACCCCCAAATAATCCAGCCTCTGCTGAAACACGGTTCCATGCTAGACAATATCTAACTCGGTCGGTAAACCTTCATTCAGATCAATTTCCACCAACAATTTCCCCATCCGCCTATCTGATCCTATCAGTAACTTTGAATAAACGTGTACAAATTTTTTGAGAGTGTTCCCAATCTCCTTAAAAGCCTCCAAGTTCGAGATTGCAAGAGGACACCCAGGCAACAAAACCCATAAATGTATGAAACGTATATGCTCCTTCTTCGGGTTAAAAGCACAGTGCCATCGTTTTAACATAAGGTTGTCATTATTCACCACCCAGACCCTTTTCAACACCTCCTCCGCATCCTCTGGAGATTTAAAGAGGAAAAAATACCAACCTTTGGTCAAAATAAACACCTCCGACAAGTATCCCATAACAAATCCCCAATTATCTACTACTCAACTATGTATATATCTAGCCGCCATCGCCTAGTAACCAAATCTACCAACAAGCCCCCGTAAAGAGTAAATTCCAACTTCCTTCATCCCGATATCCCGTCCAAGGGTTACAATAGGTTTTAATTTTTTCACCCTCCACGCCTTTAATCTCGCTCGAAAGTTTGCTTCCCCCCTACTTTTGTTTAAACCAGGACTAAAAGCATCATACCCTACTGTCTTCTTCCCTTCCGCCGCAAATTCCTCCCTTCTACAACCTACCACAACGCCCCAAAAAATCCTACCTCTCTCGAACTCCGACTCCACCTCCACAGACCTGTTAAGTCCAAGTCCACTTTGAATTCTCCTCCCTGCTTCTAAGGCTAAAGACCCTTTCACCACCCCTTGCTCTACAACAAGTGCAGTCGGTCCTCCATCCTCTGCTACCTTACTGCATTGTCCTCCCTCCAAAGCCTTCAACGAGATATGCGTCGGTAGGTTGGTCGTAAATGCACACGAAGCACCTCCCCTTTTCGCTTCCCGAGCAAAAAGCTCATTTATGATCTCGATGGATCTAGTATCCCTATATCCATGAGCTAAATCACCATCTGTCCCTAACGTAGAGCGGGCCTCCATCTCTGACTCGACCTTACCAACCCTCATGTCATCCTTTATTAAAGTTTGTCGACACATCCTTAACTCCTCCTTGTACACCTCATCAGGTTTGAGCAGGCACACCTCACTCCACCACTAATATTCAGCCAGACCATCTTCTGAAACCACATCGTCTAACACCATAAACCCTAATAACTACCAGGTCAACCACATAAAAGGTTTGTAACCCTAGTCTAACCCCTTACCCACCTGTCATCACCCAGACCTTCTAGGCACAAAGCCGACTCCTCTCCCAAAGTCCCCGAGGATCCATAAACTAGCTCGCACAGATCCCAACCAAGATTAACTCATGGCTTTCATGGCCCTCCATGAACTAAAGAAAAGTAAATATATTATACTTGTTGTGTTAATTTTTTAATTATATATATATATATATATATATATATATATATATATATATATATATATATATATATAAATATAAATATATGAATTCATGTTAATTATTCATTGTATTAATATAAAATTTAATATTTTATATATAATTATATCTTAACATTTTATTATGGTATTTTTATAAAGTTTGAAATGTATTTGTACTTTTCAAAAATAATTATTGAGATAAAAATAAACATATAATTTCATTTAGTAGTAAGAATTAAGCCTTTTAAAGAGATATATTGATATTCTCTATTCACATTATAAATTTGAAAATTAAAATTAAGCTTTTTAAAGAGATATATTGATATTCTCTATTCACATTATAAATTTGAAAATTAAAATTAAGCTTTTTAAAGAGATATATTGATATTCTCTATTCACAAAAATATATTGATATTCTCTATTCACATTATACATTTGAAAATTAAAATTAAGTCTTTTAAAGAGATATATTGATATTCTCTATTCACATTATAAATTTGAAAATTAAAATTAAACTTTTTAAAGAGATATATTGATATTCTCTATTCACATTGTAAATTTGAAAATTAATCTTACAGTAGATGATAGACATTTAAAGTGGAAAAATATTAAATAGCGAAAACCTAAAACTCCGTGTACCCAAAAAAAAAAAAATAAAACGAAAGCAGTGGAATTAGATGGAAAACTTTATTGTTATTGTTTAGTTTGTCTGGAAACATATAGATGGAAAACATATAGATTGAAATTGAAACTGGAAAAGAAAAAGTTAAAGGAATGGGAATGGAAGCATATGTCAGAAACTTTCTTTGTTCGCAGCCCTATATAAAAATATATTTTCAGGTACAAGACTGTTATCTAATTGAAATTGAAACTGGAAAAGAAAAAAAATAAAAGGTAAAGGAGATATAAGGGGTTTTAGGAGATGGGTATACGATGGACTTCAATTACTGGTTTGGGCGAAGTGGGTAGTGGGCAGTTATTTTCTAAATCATAGGAATTCGCTAGAATTTTTTTGGGAAAAACATAGACAGGTGGGAAGCTCTGATATACTCTTCTGCACAGTTTCTCAATGCTGTCCTCGTTGGAGTTCGGTGCAAGTGGAAGCCGTGGCCATGGAAAGACAATCATTTATTTTCAAGAAAGATGGGGCCTTAAGCTGATCACTCCATGCTTTTAATCTGCCTGCATTGCTACAAGTAGAGCTTACTATAGTTGCTCGTGCTCGTGTTGTAAGCTCGTGTTGTAATTTATAATTTATATATTTGTAAGCTCGTGTTGTAATTTATAATTTATATATTTGTAAGCTCGTGGTGTAATGTATATTTAGGTAATTTATATTACAATGTGTAAGATATACTTTATCCTATAGAATTTCAAGAACAATTATTTCATAAAATTATGTAACAAATTGAATGTAAATATGGCTTAAAATTTTAATAACGATTATTTCAGTAAAAAAAAGGTAACATAAAAATACCATAATAAATTATAATTATATATAGAATATTAAATTAACATTAATACAATAAATAATTAACATAAATTCTATTTTATAAGATTAAACTTATATATATGTCATACTAAATTCCAAGCATTAAACTTTAAGTTTGGTAGGTATATAATTTTCCTTTGAACTCACTTCATATTATATTAAATTTCAAGCATTATTTACTTTAAGAAGTTTAGTAGGAATCTAATAAAGTAATATTTAGTTTCAGCTCTCACTGGAAAGATAGATGTGTGGTCTAGATAGATCCGTAGCATGCTTCTATTTCACAGCGGGCATGGAAAGCTTACATAGTCTGCCCAAGGAAGTGCAACATCATTCTAAATGACAATGATGATGAACTCATTTGGTCCTTGAATCCTACATGAGACTACGAGCCTAAGTTTGGTTTCAAAGAATTAGCGTTGGAAGGAAATATTAGTCATTGATCCGGTGGTGGAAATCCATTTGGAAATTCAAATTTCCAACAAAAGTGAAAATCTTCATGTGGCTTCTCCTCAATAATAGGGCTCTTACTTGGGATATTTTAAGAAAAAGACATTTTGAAGGTCCTGGTAGATGCTACTTATGAAAAGATTATATAGAAACAAATTATCATCTTATCCTCTCATGTCCATTCTCAAAGCAAGTTTGGAAGGAAATTGAAGGGTTAACTAGACTCCATAACCCTTGGCAAGGAGTGTCGTGATATCAAAACAAGGCCACTAAAGCTTTCAAAGCCCTTCCTCTCACTTTGGCATGGGGAATTTGGCTAGCCATAAATGCCAAGATTTTTTAGAGAAAATTCATTTTTCCCCTGAAGTGTGCTTCCCAAAGCCTTAATGTTCTCAATTTTTTTCCCCAATCCTCTTCTGTCCCACTCATATGAAAGTGAATATCCCTAGAGATGTAGTTTTTTATAACTCCTACATCTTTGTCCTTCTTCCAATTGATGAATTTTTTTTGTTGGTCATCCTTCGGATCTAAAACTACAATCTTCGTAAACTATCAAAGTGCCTTACTCTTTAACAAAGTTTCCATTCTTGTGTTTGTATTCCATAATTTTGGTCATTCAAAACCATAGGATCTTTCTTAGTACACGTGATGTTGATCTATATATCTAAACTGTAATTCAGTCTACAAGTCGAATTCATGATTCGACCATGCAGATCCAACTCATTAGTGTATTTTTTCCAATGCAACATACTCCCTCACTTACTTTGATTCAATGGTGCTCACTACATCCCCATCCTCTCACTCATGCATCATCATTCATCCTTATTGCAACTCAAACTCCATGCCTATTATTTCTTGAGGGAATACCACCAACTCTTATTGTTCAAGAATATCTCCATCCATGTCTATCGTTATAACTTCTCTACCACAAGAATGTGCTTCCACTCATTGCCACTCTTCTTTATCTTCACTATCCTTTTTGTAAAGTTCTTTTTTTATCGGGTCTCTAACCCATTCCTCATCTTCCCCTTTTTGAGTTGTTTCCATTTCATCTTACTTATCCTCTTCCCCTCCACCTTATTTTGGCTCCAATAGAAGAGTTGATTGAGTAGTCAATTGAGTGGTCGACCAAGTATTTGATTGGTTAGGGAGTTCGACCAAAGTAGTCAACGGGCGCACATGATAAGCCAAAATTCAAGGAGTTAGTTATGCACCCACACCAATCTATGGGGACTTTGTCTTCCTCACTTCAAGGGAGTTTGTTACATCTCTCTTCTATATATGATGGCCTTAATTGGATCTATTTAAACAATAAAGCAAGTTGTGTGTAGTGTATGGAAATATTTTGGTTTGTTATACTACTTTGTATGTTGAGCTATGCTCATTTTTGCTTAACTATTGTAATTATGTCTCTAGAAACCACCTATTCTTGGACTACCTAGCTCTCTAATCTACTTGATTCCTTGGTTCTCCAACATGGTATCAAAGCAGTTGGTTTGAGACCTAGCCTATTGTCTATGAATATTTTGGAGGTTATTGATTGGAAGCGCTCCTAATTGTAAGTTTTAAACCTGTGAAGTAAAGCAATGCAAATAGATTCTTAAGCAATACATAAATTAATCAATGGCTCATACACAGAGAACATAGAGATTTTATACCGGAAACCCTCAATCGGGAAAACCTTTCTTATTTTCATTATATCAAATTTCACCATTCACCATAAATATATACAATGTTTTTAGGTATTTCGTAGATACCAAAACCCTAATCCCTTAATCCGGGATTAATTTACAAATCCGCTAAAAATAGCAAAATCCGCTAAAAATAGGGATCGTCATACGCAGTTGTCATATCTGACGCGCCCACACACACACACATGCAAAGAATATAACACATACCCAACATTCTCCCACTTGTTGTTTTCTTTGCATCTAGGGGTCCAGGGGATTATATAATCAACAATCCAGAGCTGCAATGCCCATTGTTACTCTACACCAGGAGAACTTTTCTATGCTCACAGACTTTGTCAATGAATCTGCAACATTCTTCAAAGTGTCAGCCTTTTCCAGCAACACCTTCTTTTCCTCAACCATGTCTCTCACAAAGTGATACTGAACATCAATATGCTTTTTCTTCGAATGATAAGTTGGGCTCTTTTCTAGGAATATTGCACTTTGACTGTCACAATCTAATCTCACTGCTTTTTGTACCAACCCAATACCTGAACACAATCTTTGTAACCATATTTCTTCCTTGCTTGCATGTGTGGCTACCATGTATTCAACTTCTATAGTTGAGAGTGCCACTACAGCCTGTCTTTTGCTCATCCAACTGATTGCTCCTCCAAATAGGTTAAACACATACCCACTTGTAGATCTTTTGCGATCCAAATCTCCAGCCCAATTTACATCAACAAAGCCATGTATGTCCGCCACTCTGTCCAATCCCAGCCTTCCTTGGTAGCACAATCCATAACTGGTGGTGCCACGAAGATACCTGAAGACCCTCTTTACTGTTGTCCAATGCTCCTTCCCTGGTTTTGACATATACCTGCTCAAAACTCCCACTGCATGT
>ML782213.1:233247-244711 GCA_009831015.1 Picea engelmannii
ACCATATATGCAATTTTCACAGAAATCAAAATCCAGAGTGCAATTAGATATACCTTCAACCATACCTTTACCGTGTAGTGTTCGAAGGCCCTTTTCTCCAATATGCCCCAGTCTTTGATGCCACAACATGGTCTTCTTTTCTAGGACAGTATTGGTCTTGTCTCCTTCATTTTTCTGCTCAAGGACAATATAACTGTTACACCCATTAGTATAAGTGCTTCCCAACAACTTGTACATAGTTCCACAATGAACTCCCCTCATCAACACCATTGCTCCTTGTACCATCTTGCAAGTGCTCTTTTCAAATACAATTTTCACTCCTGCATCACCCAACTTGCTTACAGATATTAGGCTCTTGGCTAGTTTTGGAATGTGTAGAACCACATGGAGAGTTCTAATCCTTCCATCGTTTAGCATCAACTTAACCCCTCCACGTCCCAAGATTTTTGTTGTCGAGTCATCTCCTAGGAATACATCACCACCATCATATTTTTCATATTCAGAGAACTACTCCATGTGAGGAGTCCTATGGTATGACGCACCTGAGTTGATCAACCATACATCATGGTCTTCATGTGTACTTGTAGATGCTAGGTAAACATCACCTCCTTCTCCAGTGGAGGTTTTCGCCTCTATGGAAGAGGTATTATCATATCCCTTTGGTTTTTCAACCTTCTTAGACTTGCAATCTTTCTTATAATGCCCTGTTTTACCACACTTCCAGCATTTCCTCAAAGATTTTCCTGGAGACTTAGATCTACCTGTAGATTTAGATCTCCATCCCAAAGGCTTACCAGGGTTTCTGTCTTGGGTACGCTATCTTACAAATAAAGCATATGTGTTGTGACCATCCATGCTTTTTCACCTCATCTCTTCAGATAACAAGGATGCAACTACATCCTCATACTTCAATGTAGATTGAGTGGTAGTACCTATTGCTACAACCAGATTATCCCAAGAGTCTGGTAAAAAACATAACAAAGTAATACACTTATCTTCTTCTACAATCGTAATATTAACAGATCCAAGTTGACTTACCAGAGTATTAAAGGCATTTAGATGTTCTGTCACAGAATCTCCATCTTCCATCCTAAGATGATACAGCTTCTTTCGAAGAAACAACTTGTTTACCAGGGACTTTGATTGATACAGATTCCCTAACTTATCCCATAGTTCCTTGGCTGTAGATTCTCCTAAGACATTCAACAACATCGAATCTTCTAGGCATAGTCGAATAGTACTGCTTACTCTTTTGTCCAACTTGTCCCAATCTTCCTTCGACATACCAATAGCTGGTGTACTAGTAGTTTGTGTACTAGTAGGTTGTGTACCAGTAGCATGTGTGCTCGTAGACGGTGTACCAGTAGGTTGTGTACCAGGATCCACAACGATCCATTGTTTTTGTCTACAAGAAGGTCCTCCATCTTGAGCTTCCATAGCTCAAAGTTTTTATCGTTGAACTTCTCTATCTCGATTCTAGATGAGCTCGCCATTCCTCTTTCTTTACTCAAATCTCCACTGCAAAATCTCCCACTAAACCCAGGTTTATCACAAACCCAAGATAAACTTGATCTATCAAGACTGAGCCAAACCCTCAACAACAAAGGTGTCCCTCTGAAGCCAAAAATGAGCTCTAATACCACATGTAAGTTTTAAACCTATGAAGTAAAGCAATGCAAATAGATTCTTAAGCAATACAGAAATTAATCAGTGGCTCATACACAGAGTACACAGAGATTTTATACTAGAAACCCTCAACCAGGAAAACCTTTCTTATTTTCATTATATCGAATTTCACCATTCACCATACAATATATACAATGTTTTTAGGTATTCCGTAGATACCAAAACCCTAATCCCTTAATCCGGGATTAATTTACAAATCCGTTAAAAATAGCAAAAACCGCCCAAAAAAAAAATTTGGGGCGCTGCCCCGGGCTATCGCCCGTTGCCGAACGTTGCGCGTAACCAGGGGGAGCATACCTGCCCCCCCCGGGACCCCCCAGGAAAGCGCCCAACACACACGACAGAGCTCTAGGTGAAGGGATCGCCAGACGCAGTTGTCGTATCTGACGCGCCCACACACACACACATGAAAAGAATATAACACATACCCAACACTAATGAGTTGGATCTGCATGGTCGAATCATGAATTCGACTTGTAGACTGAATTACAGTTTAGATATATAGATCAACATCACGTGTACTAAGAAAGATCCTATGGTTTTGAATGACCAAAATTATGGAATACAAGCACAAGAATGGAAACTTTGTTAAAGAGTAAGGCACTTTGATAATTTATGAAGATTGTAGTTTTAGATCGGAAGGATGACCAACAAAAAAATTCCATCAATTGGAAGAAGGACAAAGATGTAGGAGTTATAAAAAACTACATCTCTAGGGATATTCACTTTCATATGAGTGAGACAGAAGAGGATTGGGGAAAAAAATTGAGAACATTAAGGCTTTGGGAAGCACACTTCAGGGGAAAAATGAATTTTCTCTAAAAAATCTTGGCATTTATGGCTAGCCAAATTCCCCATGCCAAAGGGAGAGGAAGGGCTTTGAAAGCTTTAGTGGCCTTGTTTTGATATCACGACACTCCTTGCCAAGGGTTATGGAGTCTAGTTAACCCTTCAATTTCCTTCCAAACTTGCTTTGAGAATGGACATGAGAGGATAAGATGATAATTTGTTTCTATATAATCTTTTCATAAGTAGCATCTACCAGGACCTTCAAAATGTCTTTTTCTTAAAATATCCCAAGTAAGAGCCCTATTATTGAGGAGAAGCCACATGGAGATTTTCACTTTTGTTGGAAATTTGAATTTCCAAATGGATTTCCACCACCGGATCAATGACTAATATTTCCTTCCAACGCTAATTATTTGTAACCAAACTTAGGCTCAGAGTCTCCTGTAGGATTCAAGGACCAAACAAGTTCATCATCATTGTCATTTAGAATGATGTTGCACTTCCTTGGGCAGACTATGTAAGATTTCCAAGCCTCAACGTAACCCTCATTGAATTCTATGTCTCTCCGTGAGAACCACTACTGATGGTGATTGTTTACCACTGGGCCTCTAGAAATTTGGTTCAGAGTATAGTATCTTTTGGATCTTAAATCCCAGATGAGAGGAAGTGGCGGGTTGTGTACCTCCTTGCTCCCAATCCATGGGTCTAAGCCGATATGGGGCTTGTCTCCTTTGCCAACTCTCTAGAACAATTAATTCTCAATCAAAAGAAATACTTAGACAATGGCTTTCTAAATGATCGAGGAGTTTCAAAACTTTTTTATTTGGGGTTCAAATCCAAATTTCCAAAGAAATGGTGGAAAAGTATTTATCTTTTGTGGTCTGAACCCAAAGATCTTGTCCCTACAAGAGTCTCCAAACTTTTCCATAACCTATGTCAACTATGTAACTAGTAACTAGTAATTAATGCCACATTTATATTTTACTATCGGTATTGTCATATTTTTTATATTTTCATTTTTTTTTTCATTTTTTTGAAAATTGACTTTATATGATTTTACTTTATGGCTTATGATTATTATGACCTCACTAGATGTAGCCTTAATGTAGTTTTAATGATGACCACAAGGGAAACTACCTTAGCTTTAATGATGACCACAAGGGAAACTACCTTAGCTTTAATGTAGCTTTAATGATTACCAGAAGGGAAACTAGCTTTCTTGTGGATACTATTTACATTGAATCCACCTTTTAGAAGTGGAGTAAGACCTAAAACTACTTCTGATTCACTAAGAGCTCGTCTTCGTCAGACATAAGGAAACACGTTAACAACCCAAGCTTTAAAGGCATGAGTGAAACTTTGCCCCCTTATAAACCACCAATGAGTTATTTCACATGGTGTGGTTTTCCTTGAATAATAATGTTTGTCCTTAATGTGGATTGATTATTGAGTAATTATGACAGCTTTTGTCATCTTTAAAAAAACTAATTTCCTTATTATGAAATTAAAAATATATTTATTTATTTATTAAAATAATAAACTAAAATATATAACTAAATAAAAGATAAAAGATTGATATTACATTAAAAACAAATAATTAACCAAAAGTAATATTTTATTTATCCTATGCAATGAAAAATTCACACATATTATATTTTTGTTCAAATACATATTATATTCTTGTTCAAATAGAGACTAGTTATCACTATGATAATTCACTGTGTGGACTTGATGTCATAGTCAACTATACATATAATTTTCTAATCCATTTCCTTCAACTTAGAAGTAAGTCATATATCAAGATATTATAATAATATTATTTAGATTTAGTTTTGGTGCTTAGAGAAGAATTGTTACTTTCCTCATTCATATTCAAATAAATTTAATTTGTTACCTATTTTACTGAAATAATTGTTATTAAAATTTTAAGCCATATTTACATTCAATTTGTTACATATTTTTATGAAATAATTGTTCTTGAAACTTTAAAGGATAAAGAATATTTTACACACTAATATAAATTACCTAAATATACATACATAAATTATAGATCACTACACGAGCTTACAACACGAGCAACTATAGTGAGTTTCACTTAGATATAGATTAGCACAACCGCAAACTCGAGAAAGCAGAAAAGTTTCGAGAAAATGAAACGCTGCCATAAAATGAAATGCACGACTGTACATGGCCATAAATGTGTTCGATCGAAAAACTGTCTATTGCAACAGGGTGTTGTTCTGTTATTTAAGCTAATAGATCATCACAAAAACTAAATCGATCCTGAGCACAGGATGACAATGGCCTGGTACGAACTAAATCAGTTCCAAGGGTTCATTTATTTCGCGTCAATAAATTTCCAAAGGAACAAAATTTTAGTCAGGAAGCAACAAAAACTTAGTTGATATTTCTGATTAGTGTATACGCAGTCGCTTGGAAGGAAGCTTCCACTACCATGCGTAGCAGAGAAATACAATAGTCCCTTACGGCCATTTTTGAAGGAGGATATCAAGATGTTGGAGTTAGTGTAAGAAGGTGTTGCCACAAGAGCAGAGGAAAACACTTCTCAACATTTCTCCACGATTATCAAAGCTCTATCGCAATTAAAAAATTGAAGATACCAGGGCGACTTCATCTATAGTGGACACTATAGCAGGTAATATTTTAATCAACTGAAAACACAAAGATACCTTAAACATTTCTCCATCGTTTTCAATGGAAAAGATTAATACAAAATACATATTCAATAGATATTCAAGAAAGGGACAACAGATAAAAGCCATCGTCGATCTTGTTTTAAATGTGCTATGAATACCCCGATTTATGATTGATCAAGGGTACCTAATTTATCTTGAAAAAAGTTTTACACATCATTTAACATATCGAACACATTTTCATTTCTCCTTAACGAACAGATTGAAAAACAAGCGAATAGGACCGAACGAACACAGTCACTTACAAAACTTCCCCTGAATCTTTAACCCCTGACCACAAAAAAGTACAGCAACCCCTAACAGAAACAACACACCCTTGGAAATCAGCAAGAATGCCCCTACCTCCTCCGCATTTCAACAAACCAGGGTCCCTTCGCCGGCAATGAATCCCAACCTTCCAACCACCGAAAAGATTCTTCAATTTTTACAAAATCATCGATCCGCAACCGTCAATGCAACCTTTACGGACCGACTCAAACTAAGACGCCAATAAATTCACGGAACATCGGGCCTGAACCCGAAAAAAAGTGTCCACCATTCAAAAACACACTAAAAACAGGTTATACTCACCGCGAATCCACGCTTCCGCTCAAATTCGGAGGAAAACCTTTGAACGCTTCAACGGAAGCCGAAACTCTATCGTCACGCCAGGGTTTTGAGCACCGAAAAGCTTCTCTTTACTTGTTGAAGCCGAAACTCTATTGTCACGCCAGGGTTTTGAGCACCGAAAAGCTTCTCTTTATTTGTTAAAGAGAAATAATAAAAACTTTAAAGAAAAAGGTTCTTTACGAATTTGATCCGCGACCGATTGCTGCACTTGTTCCACGATTTTTCCATTCAAAGTTGCTTGGTTTTTCATTCCCGCAAACTCGTGGTTGGTGAACGTTCAAAGGTTTTGGATGGCCCAGAAAATAAAACGTGGCCATAAAATGAAACCCACTGTTACACATGGCTATAAATGGTTGGGTTCCATATTCACATCTCTCTACTGTGTAACAAAACCTTAATCTTTGTTAATCACTTAGACGTGGCAATCAGCTAGCCATCATAGTAAATTTTAAATATGATCAAGTAAAAGTAAAAAAATAAACATGTAAATGGATGCCTTTATATAGTGAGGAAGTTAGTGGTTGAAATCACAACCATTGATTTATTGAGACAACTAAGAATATTCCATCAATATTTAATCTTGTCCATACAAAACTAATTAAGCACTAAAAACCTATTAAATATGCCCATTATAAATAAGTGTACGTCTTTCAATGTAATACACAAACAATTATAGTAAACTCCACTTTTAACAATACAGTCAGATTAAAAACATGGAGTGATCAGCTTAATGCCCCCATCTTTCTTGAAAATAAATGATTGTCTTTCCACGGCCACGGCTCCCACTTGCACCGAACTCCAGCGAGGACAGCATTGAACAACGGCGCAGAAGAGTACATCAGAACTTCCCACCTGTCTATACTTTTCCCAAAGAATTCTAACGAACCCCTGTAATTGAGAAAATAACTGCCGATTACCCACTTCGCCCAAACCAGTATTTGAAGAGCACCGTATACCCATCTCCCAGAACCCCTTATACCCAAAGTTCCGACAACTGCGCTTCCTGCTATAATGCACGCTGTCTCCAAACCTACAGCTGTCCAGAACATTATCCCATCAGAATTAACCGCGGGATCGTTTCTTAGCCACATAATTAGGAATATTGGGAGTATAACCGGCCATAACGCGACAAATAAAATCACGGCGACACCCAAAGCGAAATCTATCCTCCTGGAGTCGAAACCCCAATAACCAAAACCGTAGGATGCTACGTCCATTCCCAAAGCTGCCCCAATGGCTACGATTATCACTACAAGTACAGGCATAGAGGGTGGAGGGGAACTATCAGCCCCACCTTCAAATGAAATAAGCACAGCCCAACCGAGAACGCAAATCAAGTTGGCACAACCTGTGGATACAAAGGTTATGATACATAGAACACTACCTCTAAAGAAAAGAGCTTGGCAAACCTGGGTGTTATTGTCGTCAGACTTGACCTCAGCTTTGGTTAGAAATGCATTGGCAGCGAACCCACTTCCTTTACTGTCCACCAGGTAATCTCTTATCGTCCTTCTCGCTACCACAGCGCTAGAGAAGCCATCTACTCTAAACCAGAAAGTTAGTACAAGGTTTATTAATACTTATGTCAACCTTGGCACTACGAACGACAAAATGTGGTATTCTACAGTTCCCTCTTCGCCTCCTCTACCTCCAGCCAAGTAGCCTTCCAGAGCTTCTGAAGCCATGACTGTGACTCCTCTGCCTTCCGCATCTTTAGACCTCAAAGATCTTACCAGTAGCTTTGTCCAATTATCACGGCGGGCATCATTCAATGGAATGCATATGCAAACATGTTCCCCGGCGCGGATGGATTGGACACCGATATTTTCAAGCATATCCGATACCACACTCTCATCAGCCTGGCCCGCCCCGCGCATCAGACTTTCCCGGTGGCACTCATGGCAACCATTTCTCAGGCATCGCCGACATGGGAGTAGGCACAGGGAATTCGAGAGTAGTTTCAACGTCCCAGGCATCCGACGAGCAAGCATGGTCGTGATCGGTTCCACAGTCCAGAATACAATGCAGTGGCACGCAGGTTGGCTGCATTTACACAACTGTATGGTGACTTCTGGAGTGAGTTCCTCCCTGACTTTTGCATCATTTATTGCATCTTTGAAGAAAAGGAATTGTAGTAAGATGGGCTTCCCAATACGGCCATTGGATTTCATAAATTGCCGCATGGACCAATTCGGTGTGCCGTTTGACAGCATTACAACAGAAGCAGTCTGCAGATAACCTGTGGTCAATCCACTTCCATGTTTAATCCCATCTACGATCTTGAGTTTGGGACTTGATAGAATGTCAAGGACATCCCGGGCACCTATCTCTAAATCAAGCCGTCCTCTTATGAGGCTTGTAACAAAAACAGCTAAATTACCTAGGCACGTAATTCCGAGAGCAGGAAAATTAACGGATCCCGTTATACCTTCACTTATGTCTAATTGTGCCATAGTAAAGCATGACAACCATCCCAACCAGCAAACCAAGTGTATGACCGACAATCGCATGATACCTCGGCTTCGTTGCCAATTCTGGAATAAACCCATTTCAAAATACAATCCAAAGGGGACGTCTACCCAATTTGTGAGAAACAGTACTTTTATTTCTCCACTCAATCAATCTCTATTGCGTGTCTGCAAACATTTACAGAACGATATTGTGCCTGCAACATTTACAGAACGATATTGTGCCTGCAGATATTTATGCACTAAAGTTCCACATATCATATGATTTTGCTTTTACAATGCAAAACAAAGAAGGTTTACAGTATCTGATGCTATTCCTATTCCTATACCTCTACCTTTTATTTTTTTTCTTTTCCAGTTTCAATTTCAATTACATAACAATCTTGTACCTGAAGATATATTTTTATATAGGGAAGTTATACTGCGAGCAAAAAAAGTTTCCGACATATGCTTCCACTCCCATTCCTTTTCCTTTAACTTTTAACTTTTTCTTTTCCGGTTTCAATTATGGGAGCGCGAGATCCTATCTGTGGGTAGCGCCCGCTATTTGGCTGTTGGCTGGAGGTCGGCGGAGAGAACTTTCTGCGTGTCGTGATGGGGCTACAGAGGATCTCGGACGGCGGCGGTGAAGGCATCCGGGTGGGCGCCATTGTATGGGCGCGAGGGGCCTATCTGCGGTTGACAGGGTTTTATTTTACGGCCGCTGTTTGGAGCCAAGGAGACTTCACGGAGCCTCCTTTTTTTCACCGAAACTTTTTCCTATGCCACTCTCTGTCCAAATTGGTGAGGCTTCTTTTTTTTCTCTGGACTGTTTTCTTGTTTTAGAGGGCTCGAATTCGGGTGGAGGATAGCGTCGGAGTTTTGGGGTGGTGGTTTCGGGGTATTTGCGGTCGGTTCTTTGTTTTTTTATTGGTATTTTGGACCCACTTGACCTTTTTCTCCTTTTGAAGAGGGTTTGGACCAGAGTTTTAAAGTTCATTTGGGGGCGTTATTTGTATTACTTGTTGCAGCTTGCGTGTTGGGATGTCTCTGTGGTTTGCTTATTTCAAGTTTGTTTAATGGAGTAGTACTGCTATAAACTCGTGTGAGGTCATGAAGATGTAAAAATTATATTTTCACTAATATAATGAGCTAATTTTCTTTTAAAAAAAAAAATATTTTCCATTTTTCAATTTTCTCAAATACTCTTTCCACACAAACTGAACAATAACATTAAAATTTCCTATCTAATTCTATTGCTTTTATTTTACTTTATTTTTTCTGATACAAGGATTTTTAGATTTTCGCTATTTAATTTTTTTCCACGTATCTATCATATACTATAAAATTAATTTTCAAATTGAAAATGTGAATAGAGAATATCAATATATCTCTTTAAAAGACTTAATTCTTACTACTAAATGAAATGATGTTTATTTTTATTTCAATAATATTTTTACAAAGTCTTAATACATTTAAAAAAATACAATAATAATAAAATATTAAAATATAATTATATATAAAATATTAAATTTAACATTAATACAATAAGTAATTAACATGAATTCTATTTTATAAGATTAAACTTTTATATATATATATATATATATATATATATATATATATATATATATATATAAACACAACAAGCATAACATATTTACTTTTCTTTATAATCATTTATAAAAAGCATAAATAATGTTGTACTCATCTTTTTCTTTTAAGTTCACGACACATTATACTAAATTATCAGGCTTGTTAAATATAGTTTTATCAGATTAAACTTTTATATATATATATATATATATATATATATATATATATATATATATATAAACACAACAAGCATACCATATTTACTTTTCTTTATAATCATTTATAAAAAGCATAAATAATGTTGTACTCATCTTTTTCTTTTAAGCTCACGACACATTATACTAAATTATCAAAATTATCATGCTTGTTAAATATAGTTTTATCAATAGAATTTCAAGTTTAAAGTTGGTTAAATAATATAGTTTTATATATAAAATTTCAAGTTTGGTATGAATATAGTGAAATCGAAATTTAATTATAAAAAAAGAAAAAATTATTTTTTTTATATGTATTTTTAAAATAATAAAATATTTAATTATATAATTTATATCTTTTTTCTTTTAACCTCAATTTGAATTTTACACTAAATTTACTCCTAAAATAAAATAATAAAATGCTTAATTATACAATTTATATAATTAAGCATTTAGTATAATGTATATATAACTCACTTCATATTATACTAAATTCCAATCATTTACTTTAGGAAGTTTAGTAGGAATCTAATAAAGTAATACTTAGTTTCAGCCCCCACTGGAAAGATAGATGTGTCGGTCTAGATCCGTAGCATGCTTCTATTTCACAGTCGGCATGGCTTTCAACGTTTACGCCTCTCGTCGGGGTTCCATGTTTCGCTTCCGGCTACCCAAGGGAAGGACCAAGAGGTAATTCCATCAGTAAAGACTGACTTGCCTTATGAATTCAGTTGTTAATACTTCGCAATACGACTCGGTTCAGAACGGAATCTACTTGAAATTTAATTATGACATGTAAAAAATTTTAATGCTATCTTTTATATACTTCTATTTCCGTATCTTTTAATTATGACATGTAAATTTTTTTAATGCTATCTTTTCGCAATACGACTCGGTTCAGAACGGAATCTACTTGAAAGATAGATGTGTCGGTCTAGATCCGTAGCATACTTCTATTTCACAGTCGGCATAGCGTTCAACGTTTACGCCTCTGGTCGGGGTTTCGCGTTTCGCTTCCGGCTACCCAAAGGAACGACCAAGAGGTAATTCCATCAGTAAAGACTGACTTGCCTTATGAATTCAGTTGTTAATACTTCCCAATACGACTCGGTTCAGAACGCAATCTACTTGAAATTTAATTATATACTTTTAAAATAATAAAATGCCTAATTAGATAATCTGTTTATTTCTTTTAAAGTCACTTCACATAAAATGTCTAGTTTGATAGGAATA
Source organism: Picea engelmannii (assembly GCA_009831015.1). Lineage (NCBI taxonomy): Eukaryota > Viridiplantae > Streptophyta > Pinopsida > Pinales > Pinaceae > Picea > Picea engelmannii. Next base: position 244,516 of record ML782213.1, read on the forward strand.
TAATAAAGTAGTTGAAATTTAATTATTAGTGGGATTTTTTTAAGTTTGAATTTTAAGTTGAGAATATAGTTAAATAGTTAGATAGAATTTTAAGTTTAAAGTTTTTAATATAATAGAGTGAAATTAAAAATACATTTAACAAAACTTTTTATCATAATTAAATTATATATATATATATATATATATATATATATAT